>SNQJ01S0002508.1:565684-577262 GCA_010110895.2 Picea sitchensis
TTTGGTTAGCCACCAGGGGGGATTTGAAGAGCCATCGTCCGCTCCCACCATATTATCATTTTACATCTTATCTCCCATACATCCATCCCATTCCCCTAGTCTGGGCATTAGGATGACCTATTTGAGGGGTTACACTTTGTCCTATGGGAAGAAGGGGATAAAGGCTCAGGAGGTAAAAGTAGCTGGTAAAAGGTAAAATCCATAAGAAATAAAACCTAGAGATGACTCGCCCAGGGATCCCCAAGAAGGCAATAAAAGGCCTCTCGATAAGAAACTAAAGGGACCCGAAGAAAAATAATAAAACAAGACCTAACCAAGAGGATGGGAGGTCTCATCATGAGCCGGCCCATTATGTTCATAGGTATCTAGTAGTATGACATTGCCATCATCTGGTCACCACGCCAGCGCAATGACCCTTGGTTGCATGGCCAAGGGAAAGGGGGTCTCATCACGAGCCAACCTTATCATTTCTGCGAAAATACTCGTGGGTAACACTGTCAACTCTGGTCACTACGCTAAGGCAGTGTCCTCTGGTCAAACCTTGAAGCAAAACAGAAAGAAAAGGTAATAAATAAAAGAAATAACAAAGGCAATAAAGGGGCTTGGAAAAAACTGCATCCATGATGGGTACAACTCACCTCCTACAAAGGCACCCATGGACAATACCTACCCCTGGTCTTCACTATGACTGGACATCCTTAGACCATATCACTTCATGTTACATGGCTTGAATAATATTCTTTGGAAACTTTCTTTTTCTTATGGATACTGGCCCAATAGGTCATTTTGTCTCTTTCTTCAGCTTTGTATAGTAGGTCAGTGTAATGTCTTTGAGATATTAGATGATAGGCTAGGGGTTTTATGCATGTATTTGATAAATTTAATGATGAGATATGATTGGCATTGCTATGATCCCAAGGACTAAAGAGCCCATGGAGGGAAAAGTTTTTGATGTGCAGGACCATGCCCGACGGACAAGTACCAGTGGACCGGTACACATGGGGAGATGATTAGCTCGGACTTCCATGGGGCTGAAGAGCCCATCACATGGTTGTTGGGATGGCAGAGATAGGACAGTGTTATGATGAGCCTTTGCACATGAAGAAAGAAGGACGTTCCACCCAGGACACTTTGGCTGAGCCTGACTTAGGGGGGATCACCCACTTCAGATGGAACGTTTTCCTCTTGATGGACAGGATGTCACCTAGGAGATCTGGATGTTACCTTGAGCGTGTGGCAGTGTGATGAGGTTATTGGCACATGTGGCAGCTTGGAGGAGCCCTAAAACGGATAACCTCTGACTTTTGGATGCTGGATATGCCCAAAAAGGGCCAACTTCTCCCTCAGAAGGGCTTGACGTCCCACCTTTTGCTCATTTTATGTCATTTATCTAGCAGTTAATGTAAAAACAATGTAAATTTTGTAGTCAGCCTTGTCGGTTGTTTTTATGACCTATTTTGTAATTTAAAGGTCATGGATTGATATATATTGAGGATGTTTTTCCCTCATTTGAACATAACACAACTCACTCTCTTGTGAGATCTCAATACTTGCGCCCTAGTTTGGGTATTTTTGGTGTTTTAAGTGAGGTGCTACTCTTGGAGGAGGATTTCTCTTGGCATTTATGGCATTTCTCTCATGGAAGGTTTACAACTAGGGTTTTGCATATGCTTTCTTCATGATATGTAAGTGTTTTTCCTGCAAAACTTCTTGATTGAATGGTTGTAGGTTAGTATTCTTGCATTTACTTATAAATTTGTTGATTTCAAAACCCTAGGTAGCAAACACACAAGTAGGTCATTGCTATATGTCCCCTTGTTTGAGAAATAGTTTTAGCCATTGAAAAAGGAAGATATAGCCTAGCCGTTGCTACACTTTTCTCTCTTTTTATGAGCTAGCGTTGAAGTTATAGGTTGAAAAGAGGAGACGTTCTAGGCCTAGTTGGACTACACCTAGGGTTTCTCCTTCTAGGGTTTGAAGGCCTTGCCTTTGCAACACCTTCTCCCTTAAATTTATACTTTGAAGCTAGCCGTTTTGCCAAGTGTATTTAGAGAAGGAGGAAGGAGCATGAGGCCTTGCTTAAGCAACACTGGAGTGAGCCTCCTTCCCCTAGGGTTTTGATTCTAGGGCCTTGCCATTGTAGCACCTTAGAACCCTACCTTCCAGTCTCTAAGTTTTAATCCTCCCGAGACTTTGTGCCCTTTCTTTTGACTCCATTTAGCCTAAGGCACTGGTGATATCTCCAACGTTGAGTTTCTAGTGTACACAACCATCTTTCAAACTTTAATTTTTTTTTGAAACCCTAACTAACCCTAACACTGCTAACCTAGGTTGACGTAATAGTTGACGCAACACCCTTTTGACTAATAATAAGCAATTAAATGATGACGTCAAGCATTTACTGAACAAATTGTTGATTGGATATACTGTAGGCTTTGTCATTTTGGTAGATATTGATGAATTGGTGATCTTTCATAGGCTAATTGGTAGAATGTTGACTTTATCTTATCTATTACATTGCTTATTGAATGAAATTAGATAGTTAAGAAGTACTAACCCTTTGATTTATAGCCTGCAAATATACATATTGTGTTGTTATTATCTTGTTCTGGGCAGGTGTTTTCAATAGGGACTTCACTTCTTTATTGGTTGATTAGCCGGACTATCTGATACTAGTCTTAACCTGCGAAGAGGGAGATCTTAACACTTGACCTTGTATACTTTGCCTCTTCAAACCCCAGGTTATTGGGGACGTCTCCCCTGGGCTAACCTCCCTAAACAGAAAGAACCTCCCCATCGAGGTGACATTGGGTGGGGAAGGTTCCTGTTATGCCAGTTTGTCCAATATTCCCATAGTCTGTGACCTAAAATACAAACTGTGCGATAACATTTTGGCACCATTGCCAGGGAATACTAAGTCAATTCTCCTCAGATGACAAACCTTTTTGGTAAGCCTTGCCTCAGAGCCTTATTTTACAAGCTTACCTGGCGACTCCACTAGGGTGTTTTCCCTTTTATTTGATGATTTCAAGCAAATCATCTGGCGAATCCACAAATAGCTAATGACGACTCGTAGTGGACGTCAACATATACTTCCATCTACTACTGTGACCTCCACGAATCATGTCACCCCTGTAAGTGCTCCAAAATGGTCTCATAAAGAACTCTTTGGTCCTTTAAGCTTACCTAACACCCAAGGGGGGTTACATGATCTACCCAAGAGGGTAGAGTCCTGGATACCTAAGTTCTCAGGGGAAGATGGATCCTATGGCAACTCTCATTGGACCAACTTCTGTGATGCTTTCCAGTTTCACCAATCCAGACAAGAACACCCTGATGTCTTCTTAAGGCTCTTTGTGAGCTCACTCACCGGAAGTGCCAGGAGATGGATTAACAAACTCCCGAAAGGAAGCATCAAAAGCCCTGAAGATCTTGAACAAGCCTTCCAAAGAGATTGGTGTGAAAAAGAAAGCATGGATTCCCTTTACTCTCAATACACTAATATTTACAAAGCCTTTAGTTAGGGCATTAGGGATTACAATGATAGGTTCAACCTTTTACTCAAAAACATCAGGCCTAGTTTCTTACAAGAAGCTATCCTCCAACACTACTTGAACTCGTTGGAAGGAGTTTTGCAGTTTACTCTCAAAGATAGGTCACCCTCGACTCTAGAAGAAGCACAAGACTTTTCTTGTCGGATTGAGAAGAACTTTGAGTTCGAAGACTACATTCATCAAGTCAATCTCTCGCACAATAATGACCACAAAGAGTCTAGTGATGAGGATGTCACCGAAGCTGAGCCTAAATTCCCGAAAATTCCCGAAAATTCTTGAAGTAACACCCATGCCGCCCAAAAGGAAATGGAACACAGCTTTCTCAAAAACAAGAAATGTTTTGAATGCCCCGAGACAACATGAGCCATCTAAGGATTTGGGCATGGATACTCACAAAAAACCTAATTTTGAATATGCCTTGTTTGTCTTGGACACACCGATGTTGGAAGATCAAGATATGAGTGAAGCCGATAAGTCTGAAGAAACTGATCCAAGGATTAGTATGTCTTGTATCCTGCAAAGGGTTAAAAGGATTCGTGAGATGTTAGAAATTTCTTTTCTAAAAAAGAAGGACTCAGATGACCGATTGCCTTTTAAGGGGATTCCCACACTATTACATACTGGTCATTCTGAGAAGGATGAACAAACACCCTTTTCAATGGATCCATACTTGTTTCAAGATTGTCCCACTTTTCCCTTGACAGGAGAAGATATAGATTGGGGTGATTATCCTGATGGTGCCTCTGATACCTCGGAAGATTCAGACAAAGATGGCTATCCAATACAGAGAAAAAGTAATTTCATTGAGTGGAACAAATATGTTTTCAAAGACATAAAAGTTCCAAGCGCCATCATTGTGGATGAAAACCCTTGGTGTTTTCAATGTAGTGAAGCACATTGGGAACATGAATGTCCTTATAGTAGTGGTGACCATCAACATGTAAACAATATAGACTACTTCATAGAAGGCCCTCAAATAAATATCACTGCTGAAGAGCATCAAGAGGCCATCAAAGAAGCAACCAGGTCAGCCAGGATGGTGGTAATAAACAAACTAGACCAGGAATCAAAAGAGAAGCTAAAGAAACAAGAGTTCCAGGTGTATAGAACAAAGAAGTTGGACCAACCTTCCACTGACCAAACAAAAAACCCACCTGTGGATGTAATCTTTCCTAAAAATATTGAAAGGGTTAATCTGAATTTTGACCTTGAAGGGGCATTATCCAAGATGCTTGTAACCATCCCTTTGAGAGAATTCATCAAGGTACCATCTATCAAAGAGCGATTTGACAAATTTTTCCAAGGATCAGATGGGCCATTAAAAGATGGAACTATTGGTCGTATCCAAAATATACCTGTAACTACAACTTATGAGCAAAAGTCCAGTGATGCCATCAAATATGAAAAAGCACGTGACAAAACTGGGCCGACTCCTCATAGATCTTCTCCAGAAGATACGCCTTTCGCAAATGAGGAAAATTCGAGTCAGATTGAATGGCCCACGAAAGAAGAATACCAACAACTCATGGACGATCTCAAAGCTCAGGAATCAGAGACTGTGGAAATACTAAAGAAGGTGGAAGATGATGTATGGATCCGTCCTTCACAACAGGAAATCTTTATAGTAGAATCCCACCCACCTCCCTCTACACAATACACCAGGGTTATTCAAGGAACGACCAATTTCAGAGTCAAAGAGTACAAGGAGGGAGACATGGTTTGGATGTGGGATGCCAATAAAGGGAAGCCTACTAATATCAAAGAAAACAATCATTTTTGGCTTGGCCCTTTTAAGGTTGGGAGAAAGTCAGTTAATGACTCATATTACCTGTCTACACTGGAGGGAAGAAGGCGCACAGTGCCCATCAGTGGGCACCTCCTCAAACCCCACCAGGGTGGGGTAACCTGACTTCACAGGTAAGTATGAATAGGTAGGCATTTTCCGTGTATTATACCATCTGCATTTCATGTTTGTTTCCTCATATGCATTTTTATTTCTTTATTTCATATGTATACATGTTATATTTTACGGGGTGGTAATACCACCCCACCTGTGTTGATGATGCATCTTTTCGAGTGTGAGCAGGTCTGCAGGTTTATGCCAGAGATACTGAGGTTCTCATGCGCTCTATGGTGAGCACATGTCCCTGAGTTGGAGCCAGATGTTATCCCCGTTTTCTAGGAATAACTAGGAGATCATGTATCGAGGCCCACAAGTCCTAGACATGGAGTACCGAGAGCAGGATTGACCTAAGCATGGCCCTGGAGGGCCCATCCTTCTTCTTCTTCACCAGAATTGTCCTGTTAGCAGCAGTAGCATCCATCACCATCGGCTTGGACTTGCATCAGATAAGACTCTTGCTCCATGAGGTAATTGGTCCAGGTATCATGGTATGTGTCATGTTTGATCGTTATAAATTTCATATATATGCATCAAGTTCCTTACATTTCTGACAACTACTTGGATCTTACACTAACCCACTTGACCATTGTTGGGGGGATTAACGGGGTGCCCTAGCAAGCTTGTATCCATGGGTTTTTGTTAGCCACCAGAGGGGATTTGAAGAGCCATCATTCGCTCCCACCATATTATCATTTTACATCTTATCTCCCATACATCCATCCCATTCCCCCAGTCCGGGCATTAGGATTACCTATTTGAGGGGTTACACTTTGTCCTGTGTGAAGAAGGGGCTAAAGGCCCAGGAGGTAAAAGCAGCTGGTAAAAGGTAAAAGACATAAGAAATAAAACCTAGAGATGCCTCGCCCAGGGATCCCCGAGAAGGCAATAAAAGGCCTCTCGATAAGAAACTAAAGGGACCCGAAGAAAAATAATAAAACAAGACCTAACCAAGAGGATGGGAGGTCTCATCACGAGCCGACCCATTATGTTCATAGGTATCTAGCAGTATGACATTGCCATCATTTGGTCACCACGCTAGGGCAATGACCCTTGGTTGCATGGCCAAGGGAAAGGGGGTCTCATCATGAGCCAGCCTTATCATTTCTACGAAAATACTCGTGGGTAACACTGTCAGCTCTGGTCACCACGCCAAGGCAGTGCCCTCTGGTCAAACCTTGAAGAAAAAAAGAAAGAAAAGGTAATAAATAAAAGAAAGAACAAAGGCAATAAAGGGGCTTGGAAAAAATTGCATCCATGAAGGGTACAACTCACCTCCTACAAAGGCACCCACGGACAATACCTACCCCTGGTCTTCACTATGACTGGACATCCTTAGACCATATCACTTCATGTTACATGGCTTGAATAATCTTCTTTGGAAACTTTCTTTTTCTTATGGATACTGGCCCAATAGGTCATTCTGTCTCTTTCTTCAGCTTTGTATCGTAGGTCAGTGTAATTTCTTTGAGCTGTTAGATGTTATGCTAGGGGTTTTATGCATGTATTTGATAAATTTAATGATGAGATATGATTGACATTGCTATGATCCTGAGGACTAAAGATCCCATCGAGGGCGAAGTTTTTGATGTGCAGGACCATGCCTGATGGACAGGTACCAGTGGACCGGTACACATGGGGAGATGATTAACTCGGACCTCCATGGGGCTGAAGAGCCCATCACATGGTTGTTGGGATGGCAAAGACAGGACAATGTTATGATGAGCCTTTGCACATGAAGAAAGAAGGATGTTCCACCCAGGACACTTTGGCTAAGCCCGACCTAGGGGGGATCACCCACTTCAAATGGAATGTTTTCCTCTTGATGGACAGGACGTCAGCTAGGAGATCTGGACATTACCTTGAGCGTGTGGCAGTGTGATCAAGTTATTGGCACGTGTGGCAGCTTGGAGGAGCCCTAAAAGGGCTAACATCTGACTTCTGGATGCTGGATATGCCCAAAAAGGGCCAACGTCTCCCTCAGAAGGGCTTGACGTCCCACCTTTTGCTCATTTTATGTCATTTATCTAGCAATTAATGTAAAAACAGTGTAAATTTTGTAGTCAGCCTTGTCGGTTGTTTTTATGACCTATTTTGTAATTTAAAGGTCATGGATTGATATATATTGAGAATGTTTTTCCCTCATTTGAACATAACACAACTCACTCTCTTGTGAGATCTCAATACTTGCGCCCTAGTTTGGGTATTTTTGGTGTTTTAAGTGAGGCGCTACTCTTGGAGGAGGATTTCTCTTGGCATTTATGGCATTTCTCTCATGGAAGGTTTACAACTAGGGTTTTGCATATGCTCTCTTCATGATATGTAAGTGTTTTTCCTGCAAAACTTCTTGATTGAATGGTTGTAGGTTAGTATTCTTGCATTTACTTATAAATTTGTTGATTTTAAAACTCTAGGTAGCAAGCACACAAGTAGGTCATTGCTATATGTCCCCTTGTTTGAGAAATAGTTTTAGCCATTGAAAAAGGAAGATATAGCCTAGTCGTTGCTACACTTTTCTATCATTTTATGAGATAGCATTGAAGTTATAGGTTGAAAAGAGGAGACGTCCTAGGCCTAGTTGGACTACACCTAGGGTTTCTCCTTCTAAGGTTTGAAGGCCTTGCCTTTGCAACACCTTCTCCCTTAAATTTATACTTTGAAGCTAGCCATTTTGCCAAGTGTATTTAGAGAAGGATGAAGGAGCACGAGGCCTTGTTTAAGCAACACCGCAGTGAGCCTCCTTCCCCTAGGGTTTTGATTCTAGGGCCCTTCCATTGCAGCACCTTAGAACCCTACCTTCCAGTCTCTAAGTTTTAATCCTCCCAAGACTTTGTGCCCTTGTTTTTGACTCCATTTACCCTAAGGCATTGGTGATATCTCCAACGTTGAGTTTCTAGTGTACACAACCATCTTTCAAACTTTAATTTTTTTTGAAACCCTAACTAACCCTAACACTACTAACCTAAGCTGACGTCATAGTTGACGCAGCACCCTTTTGACTAATAATAAGCAATTAAATGATGACGTCAAGCATTTACTGAACAAATTGTTGATTGGATATACTATAGGCTTGGTCATTTTGGTAGATATTGATGAATTGGTGATCTTTCATAGGCTAATTGGCAGAACGTTGACTTCATCTTATCTATTACATTGCTTATTGAATGAAATCAGATAGTTAAGAAGTACTAACCCTTTGAGTTATAGCCTGCAAATATACATATTGTGTTGTTATTATCTTGTTCCGGGGAGGTGTTTTCAACAGGGACTTCACTTCTTTATTGGCTGATTAGCCGGACTATCTGATACTGGTGGTAACCTGCGAAGAGGAAGATCTTAACACTTGACCTTGTATCCTTTGCCTCTTCAAACCCTAGGTTACCGGGGACGTCTCCCCTGGGATAACCTCCCTAAACAGAAATAACCTCCCCATCGAGGTGACATTGGGTGGGGAAGGTTCCTGTTACGCCAGTTTGTCCACTATCCCCATAGTATGTGACCTAAAATACAAACTGTGCGATAACAATGACAATGTCCAATGTCTCATACCCGGTTGACCGATGAGAAATATTCCTTGATTTGGGTTTACAATGAGGCTGGAGGGAACTACTTAACCAAGCTTGGATACAAGGTGGTGGTCGATCAGATTGGGGGGGACCCCAAGTGGTGGTGGAAAAAACTATAGAAGACAACAACCATGCAACAACCCCTACTAAAGAAAAAGTACTTATGAGGCTTGCTCTCAATGATAAAGTGTTGACCTGGAGTTAGTTGATCAAAAAAGGGAAGGTCCAAGCATATGTCTTCTTTGTTGAGCAAGTGATGAATCAAATTAACACCTTTTCCTCAAGTGTGCTTACTCGAAGTAGGTCTGGAGTGACTTGGAAAAACTCTTGGGTTTACAATCTTTATGGAAAGGCCCCTCAATAGATCTTTGTTTGTGAAAGTGGCATATATGAAAAGGTCTAAAAAGGTAAAGATATCTTCATGTTCTTGCAAACTAGTTCATTTGGAGGAATTCTACTACTTTTGAGGATAAGTTTTGTCCACCATTTTGTCAATTGGGTTTAGCTCTAGTGGTTGGGAGAAATGATTGTTATCCTCCCCACCTAGTTTCAATTCTTACAAGTGTCATGTTGAATACTTTACCACTTCTTTACTTTTAAACACTTTAACTTTAATATAATAATCAATGGAGGTATTTATAAAACCCTCTACTTTTGGTGAGCGCTTAATGGATTCAAATCTTGAGATTATTTACGGGAAATGCAGAAGATCATTTGGGCTTCTAAAACTGTCAAGGTTAGTGAAATTGAAAGTTTAAAAGAAAATGTAAATTAAAACTGTCAAGCTTAGTCAGAATGAAAGTTAAAAAGAAAATGTAAATTAAACTTGTAATAATTCTTATAGACCTGACGAGAATCCATGGAGACTCACGGATTTTTCTAATTGACTTTGAGGATTGAGGAATAATACAGGATATTTTGCAAATCCCTAACATTTTTACGAGATTCAACGGTGATGTTTAATATGAACAAATTTCTTGCAAGGCAATTGATAAGATTTTATGAAATGGATCGGAATTTCGAGTAAGTAACGGGATCTAACCTCCTAATCTTTCGCTTGCGGAGCTGCTAGTATTGGAGGTATCAATTTGAGAAGCAGAGATTTGCCATGGTGATTCCGAAGCAACTTCAGTTATATCTAAAGACTGTGCTAGCCAGTTATCACACTCATGAGGATCTTCAATTTTTTCATTAAAATCATCTGATCCTCCTTCAAGAACGGTTCGCTTAGACAGATGATTATGATCCACAGGCCTCCTGCAAAATAACATTTGGCAAACTTGAAATCGAATTAACTTTTTTTAAGAAAACATAAATTTAGGGTTTAAAGAACTAAAAATTCCAATTAAAAATACAAAAGGTCTTGGCCGCGATTCAAACACTATCCAATAGACATTTGATCCCAGATACTTACATGACGGAAGAAGTGCTGCCGACCAGATCCATGATTCCGCTTAACAGAAGGGAGCCTATATATCATAATACACTGTAGTAAAACGATTAATGCCAGATCTAAGAAGTTAAATCCTCCTAGGTTCATCTCATAAAAATTCACAAATTCAAGAAGTTAAATCCTCAGAGGCTCATCTCATAAAAGTTCAAAAATTCAAGAAGTTAAATCGAAATTGCAAAGGACATATTCAAGTTTTCCATTGTTCTGAGAAGATCGGACTTGACTTCCGCCACCGTCATAAGATTTCCGTCTACAGCTTAAAAGCTACTGCCACATTACAGGGCCAGCCATTTCACGAAAACAAACTTTGTGGATCCGTGGAGCCATAAATAAACCAAGCCAAGCCTGTTCTTTCAATTATATTTACCTTACTTTACTTGCTGTTAGAGGCGAGGGAAAAAGCCGGAGATTTCGCTGGCTTCAACTCTGTTATCCAACCGAAATCGCAAGGAAGGGACTGTCAAAAGCTTCGCTCCATCAATATCTTAGTGAAAGTCTCCAACTCCGAGTTTGAAATCTTATTTCTGGATCCGTGCAGCCATAAATAAACCAAGCCAAGCCTGTTCTTTCAACTCTATTTACCTTATTTTACTTGCTGTTAGAGGGGAGGAGAAAGCTGGAGATTTCGCTGGCTTCAACTCTGTTATCCAACCTAAATCGCATGGAAGGGACTGTCAAAAGCTTCTCTCCATCGATATCTTAGTGAAAGTTCAAGTGAGAGACTCCAGAAATAAATAAAATTTCAAACTCGGAGTTGGAGACTCGAGTGCATGCGTTTGACAACTTTCTCCATAGATATCTTAGTGAAAGTTCAAGTGAGAGACTCCAGAAATAAACAAGATTTCAAACTCGGAGTTGGAGACTCGAGTGCATGCGTTTGACAACTTTCTCCATCGATATCTTAGTGAAAGTTCAAGTGAGAGACTCCAGAAATAAATAAGATTTCAAACTCGGAGTTGGAGACTCGAGTGCATGCGTTTGACAACTTGGAACGAACGGCACTTGCAAATCAAATGCCTAGATTCGATAATATAAATTTTCAAAATTCATTCCCATCATTACCCTAAGAAGGTTCAGTCTAATTCTATAATTAGACATTATATAT
>SNQJ01S0002508.1:579090-614049 GCA_010110895.2 Picea sitchensis
CTCCCCTATACATGGTAAGACCTAGACATGGAAAGACCTAGAGATGGAAAGACATATACATCACAAGGCATGGAAATAACTAGACCTAGACCTTGCCCTATCATTCCTCTATATCTCTACTCCTTTGTCCCTCCCTCCCCTATTACCCCCCTCTCTCTTCCAACTCTCTCCCACCCTTTATCTCTCCCCTCATTGTTAGTATTAGTCCCACTCTCTCTCTACCCCTCTTTATCTCTCTATCCCCCTCTCTTTCTCCCTCTATATCCCCCCCTTACTCTCACTCTCTCTCTACCCCCCTTTTATGTCTCCCTCTTTCCCCCTATTCCTCTCACTATCCCTCTCTCTACCCTCCTCTCTATCTCCCTCTCTCTCCATTTCACACACTCTCTTTACCTCTCCTCTTTGTCTCTCTCTCTCTCCCTCCCCTCCTCCCTCTCTCTCTCCCCCTCCCTCCCACTATCGACAATATCCTAACCATTCATCCAACATCGACAATATCCTCTCGTTTTTCCACACTAATCCAGACACCTATCCACTCATCGAGATGGGCCCCGAAATTTTTAAGGACCCATCCTTGTTAGGAACATACCACGGAGCACCCCCACTCATCCACCCCTCAGCACAAGTATGTGTCATTTCCACCAAAGGAATGACAACTGAAGATATTCTCTCTCCCACCAAGGCCTCTTTTTCCCCTGACGTCCCATTAGTGGTAGAATATCTCCCTCAGGAACCTCTTGGAACTTGTTCAACTCTACCCATTCCTAATCTTCCCCTCCCCTAGGGTCATATCCCAGTTTGGGGAATATTTCCCCAAGCCATTACCCAAATCCCTTTCTTTTAACCCCCACCAGGTGTACAAGCTTTCCAGGCAGCCGCAATGCTCACCCTTCCTAACATGGTGTTAGCAATTCCAGTATGGTATCACCATCCACCTGAGATGGTCCCTCAACCATCCCTCTCTCTCCAAACAGAAGGAATCCTGATGAAGATTCCCATACTTACCCCCATCGTCTCACCCACACCCCCACTCGTTAGCACCCCGGCTACAACAGGGGGTAGACAAAAAAAGAAGGATCCCACTGCTCCACTCCCCCCACGTGTCCAACCTCCTTGAACACTATGTGAGAAAGATGGACACCCCACCAACAGGTGCCCATCTCTCCCCGAGTTACATAATCTCAATCAACTCCCCCAAGAACCACCACCGCTCATCGCTTCCTCCAATACTATTGCTATCTCCCATAACACAAGTAGAAAAGGACTGCAAACCAAATTCGCATGCGCCATATGTTAAGAATATGGCCATTACACACACCATTGTCCAATGTTACCTCAGTTCTGAAAGATGCTAACAGTAGTACGCCAAAGCTTTCAACAAGAATCTAGTCCATCTGCATCATCCTCACACAACGTCATGGACATCCATTATGTCACGACTTCAATCAATGAACGTATGAGGTGCCTTTTCTCTCTTTGTGAATTGTTATATCATTTCACATACCAATTTCCTATAATCATCGAATACAGACAATGCCAAATGGTCCTGATTCAAAATCCTACCCCACCCCCCCGTCCCCCCGCCCTGCAGAATTGGTGATTAACCTTACTCCATCACCAGAGGTCCTTCATATTACTTCTCCTGAGCCTGAAGCACTCCCTACTCCTCCATGGTTCTTGGATGATTTATACAAATATTTACCCCCAAATCCCCCCAATTCTCTAGTTCATTTTCCTACAGAAATTTTACGCCTGACTATCATTTTTAACCCACAATATCTTGATATTTGGTTTATGTCTAGAGAACCATTGCAATCCCCTTGCATCAATCCCCCTACATATTTACTACCAGGAGACAACGACACCGTGATAGTCACTGATGTCACTCCTCTCGATCCCCTACATTCATGACAATTTCACTACGATGAAGATATCCTCGAGGAGTTAACTACCCCCGATTGCCCATGGGATGCACTCCACCATAGAGCACTCTTTTTTTCATAGAAATCCTTCACGCCTCCTAACCAACACCCCATATACATAGTCAAAAAAAAATATTTTCTTTTATCAAGCCATATAGATTGGTTCAATAACCCTATCCCTGCCCCCGACGCTTTCAAGGAAGGCAATATGGCCAATATTTCCCCAACCATCAAAATAGATATTTCCATCAAGTCTGGAATTATAGAAGAAATCACCATTGAAGCGACATTCTCTCCTAAGGAAATCACCACCTACAAATCCCTCTTCTAGGAATACCAAGACATTTTTGCCTGGTCATACACAGAGATTCCTGGCCTTGATCCCTCTATTGTCGAACACCGCATAGACACCTGGCCTGATATCACACTTGTCCACCAAAAACAATGACCACTACACCCATTCAAGGTAGCAACCATCAAAGCCGAGATTGAAAAATTATGCATTGTAGAGTTCATCTATCCCATCACCTATACGTCATGGGTCTCCAACCCTGTTCCTGTTAACAAAAAACAGGGCACTATATGTGTCTGTACAAACTTTCGCGACCTCAATCATGCCTATCCCAAAGAAAACTTTCCAACGCCCTTCATCGACCAAATTATCGATGATTTCACTGGTCACGAGGATTTTTTCTTCATGGATGGTTTCTCTGGCTACAACCAAATCCCAATTCACCCAGCCGATCAGTACAAAACCACATTCACTACCCCTTGGGGCACCTTTGCATATCGTGTCATGCCATTTGGCCTCAAGAATGTCGGCGCCACTTTCCAACGGGCCATGACATACATATTTCATGATCTAGCTCATATCACCCTTGCATACTTGGACGAACTCACAGCTCGATCCAAGAAATGCACTCAACATCTCGATGATTTACGAATCATCTTCCAAAGGTGTCGTTAGTACAACATCTGCTTGAACCCCCTCAAGTGCGTATTCTTCATCACTGCTGGGTGCCTCCTTGGGTTCATAGTTTCCCAATGTGGCATTACCGTGGAATCCCTCAAAGTCCAATCCATCATATAAATTCCACCCCCTCGAAATTTATGCCAACTACAAACCCTACAATGCAAAGCTAAATTTTTACGATTCTTTGTCCCAGATTACGCTACTCGTGCACATGGCTTCCTTCACTTACTTCGTCATGACATCCCATTCCAATGGGATAAACATGCCCAAACCACTTTTGATGATCTTAGAATGGCCCTCTCTAATGCCCCGTTGATTAGTCCACCTGACTATAACCGCGACTATCTCCTCTATATATCAGCCTTAGCCGTTTTAGTAGCAAGAGTGCTCGTCCAAATAGGGGATGAAGGTCGTGAGCATGTGATTTACTACATTAGTAAAAACCTTTTAGGGACACCCTTTAAATACAATCACGAAGAAAATCTAGCCCTTGCAGTTGTCCTCGCAGTCCAAAAGCTACGTCATTACATTCTGCTTCGAACTACCAAAGTCATAGCAGATTCCAACCCCATGCAATACTTGCTCAGTTGTCGGCAAATTAATGATAAATTTGTTTGATGGATCGTCATCCTTCAGGAGTACGATCTCGAATTTTCAACACCCAAGAGAAATAAATCCCTCATCCTTGCTGAACTCATCACGTATTTTCCCTCTGATACTACCAGTTCCCCCATCAATATCGACTTTCCCGATGAACATCTCTTTTACATCCCCTTGGATGACCCTTGGTACGACGATCTTCTTGCCTACCTCCGAACACAAAAATTTGGAAACCACCTCTCCAGAGACGATCGTCGACATATTCGTCACCAAGCCCCATGCTACCTTCTCATCAGTAATGTCTTATATTGGTGAGGTGTTGACACTGTACTTTGTCGCTGCTTAACTATCGACGAGGTTGATCGAGTCTTGAACGACTACCACAGCGGTGCTTGCGGGGGCCACCTCTTAGGGATGTCCACTGCTCATAAAATCATTCATGCTAGTTACTTCTAGCCTACATTGTTTCATGATTGTATCCACACAGTGAAATGATGTGAAAAATGTCATCTTTATGCCAACAAAGCACGAGCACCACCTTCTCTTCTACACCCAGTCATCACCATTGGCCCCTTCTGCAAATGGAGCATAGACTTCATGACTTGCAACCCTCCATCCAACAATGGACACAAATACATCATCGTTGCAGTCGATTACTTCACCAAGTGGGATGAAGCCATGCCTACCTTCAACAACACCACCGACACTACAGCGCATTTTTTCTTTAATCATGTCATTTTCTGCTTTGGAGTACCACTACAACTAGTCTCTCGTCATGGGAAACATTTTGAGAATGATATTTTCGTCGAACTCTCATCTAGGTTAGGATTCTCCCACGAGTTTTCCTCCACATACTACCCTTATTCAAATGGGCAGGTCGAAGCAGTCAACAAGGTGCTCAAAACCATGTTGCAGTGCACAGTTGATAACCATAAGACCAATTGGCATCATATGTTATTTTCCACGCTATGGGCTTATCGCACGGTAGTGAAAACTGCCATTAGTTTCACACCATTTCATCTAGTCCATGGGGTTGAGGCTACTCTTCCTATTGAGTGCAAAATTCCCACCTTACGCACCACTATTGAGCTATTACCTGACAGTGCTCCAATAGAGCAACGTTTGCTGAACTTAGAATCCTTGGATGAAGATCATCGATCCGCATTACAGAACAATGAGGCAATGGAAAAATGGTCAAAGGCCACCTTTGATCACCATGTCAACCTTCGCTCATTCAACGAAGGTGACCTCATCCTCGCTTACGATATCGCTCACGATACCCTCGACTATGGAAAATTTGAGTCACTATGGCATGGACCTTATATCATTCAACATTGCCTTACTAAAGGTGCATACATTCTGGCCTCCCCCAAAGGCCACCCTCTCAAAGAACTCGTCAACGGGTTGTACTTAAAGAAATTTTACGCCTGAGCATAGCCATTCTACACTAGGTTTTTTCTTTTTGTACGTTTTTGTTTAGAGTTTTTAATATTCTTTCATCCATACCTCACATCTAATATATCACTCATGTTATTAACAGATGCCACCCCCATCATCCTACCACATCAGTTATGCCAACAGAGCTAACCGTTGGACACAGAATCTCGCTTCGGCTGCTTGGGCCCTCTATTCACCCTCACATGAACTACTCTACTCCAATGACATATGTTTAGGCTCAACCACCAATAATAAAGAAGAATACACCACCGTCATTAGTCTCCTCACTGAGGCCAACCATCACCATATTCGTCACCTTAGCATTCTATTATATTCCCAACTAGTTGTCCTCCAGCTCAATAATGTGCACCACATTCACAATTCTTGCCTCTTCTGCAAATACCTGCAAGTTAGAATTTTATCTTGAAATTTTGATTCCATCACATTTACACATATTTCAAGACAATTTAATCAAAAAGTAGATAACATGGCTAACCTAGTGTTATATTGGCATTATCACATCAAGCTACGAGTACGCATACATCAAACATCAATAATCTGCCACAACATATAAATTAGACATCATCAACCAAAACACAAAACACATGTAAACATCACTAGGATCTCACAATGTATATCCATATCTATCTATCTATATATATATATATTGGTCAAATGTGCCATCTGAATGTTTACAAAAAAAAATATATCGTACATATACAACATTTGTAGGCTGGTGAACCACCTTGCCCCTATAGATACAAAACTGGTGCCACTACACCAGGTAGGCTCGTAGGCCTATATAAATACCACAAAACATATAAATACATACAGAGACACTCATGGTGCCTCTAGAGCATCACCACCTGGTCCCCTCTTAGGAGGTGGTGCCCCACCCACTATTGGTCCCTCCAGACCTAGAGGTAGCCACCTAGTCATCACAACACCTACTACTGCTGCTCTCCAGACCATGGTCTACCACACCAACAGAATCCCCACACACTGCTCTAGGATTCCCTTGTCTTGTATCTATGACCACATGCCCCCGAGCACTCCCTATAACACTGCCTCCAAGCGGTGGTGAATATCCTCAAACTCTCCCCCAGCCTCAGCCGAAGGAGCGTGTTATGGCCCTACACCAAGTTCGTCAAAATGACATCTCCTAGCTGCTCTCTCATCATCAACAGGCCCTGCCCCAACATCCTCTCGTCGTTGTCTCTCTCCTGCCCGCGTCTCTCCCTACAGAGGTCTCACCAACCCCTGTCGAGCCGATGCTCTAACCAACTCCACCTCGCGCCTGTGAGGCCCCACATCTACACATACAACAAACAAATGATAGCATCAACATCCACCCATACATAAAAATATACATGCTATACTTTCTACAAAATAACAATATCACACCATACCTCTGTGATCGAACACCTCTCCTAGAGGTAACACCATCCCCAGATCATCCCAGAATTCCACCTCGAAGTATGGGTACCGTAGTATAATCTGTGGAATTTGACACCACACCTGTGTAGCCTCAGCTGTGAAATAGTGGCCACCCTACCCACCACCGTGGTGAATCAAAATCGTTGACCATCATCGCAATCTTGGCTCTCACACACTAGGTGCACCCAACAACACTCTCGGGCACAACATAGGCACCCTCTATAGAAACCATGCCACCATGATCGAGCCAAAGGCAAACTCCCCTAAGTCTGCAGCTCGACACCTGTCTAGCTACCCTGCCATCTTGGCATGTATTATCAAGCCCCAGGAAAAATGCTCTCCCACCAACACCCTCTCCATAATCCTCAGCTGACCACCACTAATCCACTGAGTCGCAAGGGACCCATATACCCTCACAACCATCGTTGCCACACAACGATGAACCAGGGCATCCATCACCCCAATACTCACCACAGATCTTGACATAAAGTTCTCCCTCGTACTATACCTCCAGCCTAGGACAACCAACTGCCCATCCCCAAGTACTACGGGCTCTACCCGTAAGAGAGTTCCCCAAAAAGGGATCCCCATCAAGAAATATACATCCTCCACCGTAGTGAAGGACAACTTCTCACCCCACACCATAAAACAATGCAGATCTAGACTCCACAGCCGAATCAAGAACTACAGGAGGTACTTCTGGGCCCGTATCAGGAGACACTCAAAGAACTTCAGCAACCCACACACTACCAAAGTGTCACAGACTCCCAACTCCTCATTGGTCACGACCTGCCACAACTGGGACCAATCTCTCTCTCTCCAATGAATTGACATCATCCAAATGATCACCTTCATCCACATATATAGTACTTGATCAACCATCTCAAACATACAAACATCAAAATCTCCAAAAAATATCAATTTTTACACCTTTTAGCTTTGCCTCCAAGGCGTGGTTGTTTTACCCCACAGGTGCGCATAGATGCGCGCATGTTCATCCCTCAGTTGTGCACTCACGCGAAAATATTGGCCACACATAGGAGCATTCATGCACCCCATTCGCACACACAAGCGCGCCTCATAGCACGCCTATTCACTACACAGTGGCACACACATGTGCAACTGTTAGAATTACAGATGTGCATGCATGCACTGTTGTGCCTTGAATAGGCGTGCATGCCATGCATGCCTATTCTCCCCATTAGGGTGCCCCCATGCACAGATGTCCAAATTATAGGCGTGCACCTGTGCATGCAACTTTATCGATCGCCCGCGCACTTGGGGGCCCACACCTACAAAAACCCCTGTACGACCCTCCATACAAGCCCTGCCCAAAAACAGAAACCCTAATTCTATGTAGGATGATACGACAACTAATCTAAATCTCGTTGGTCCTGAATCGACTGCCTCGATCTCTTAGAATCTCCAAAAAATCCTCTAAACTTGCTCGTCCACTCAATAACACAACAAGTACAAATGAGGTGGCATTGTGGGCCCTACAACTATATATAGTCCATTTTTCCAAACTTCTAGACTCAATTCAGGGAGCTCCAGGTTTCCATTTTTGGATCCGTCTTCAGCCACAAGATCAGCACCACGTCATCTACACCATGATAGTCTCCTGGCCACTTTTCATCCTTATCCCCCGGGGGACATTTTTCTCATATTCCGCTCAGGTACGCGTGCTTACATTATTGAATAACCACTATATGATCTTTCTCTTCAGATATTGTTCACATCGGGTATTTGTTTTTCATGTGTGCAGGTACTTGATCATCATATCTCAACAGTATTCATTCAAGTATATCCTCGACACTGGCATGTAGTCATTCCCTCTGAATATCAAGATGCATCTCCCAGTCACACCCTCTGATTTTTACCTCTAGGATCCCTATATCCGGCTCTGCAGTACCATCACCTCCACTACATTTTGGTACTGTCACCCAGTAGCACTCTCACACACATGAGTTTTCCCATTCAATGTCCCCCCCAAGAACTTTGACACTCATGTTGTTCAACCCATTTAGGAATGGGAGTCTCGATAGTCTTACATCATGTCACGAATTAGACACATACTCCTTCTCCTTACCTTGCTAGCCTACCCGATGGACTCCCAGGGTACTTCCTCACGGTTTTATTTTGACTACACTCCTGCAACATCATTAACCATCCATTTCATCCACCATCAGTTTTCCCATCTAAATATTTCCCTCCAAACATTTCCCTAATACAGAAACCTGCCTATGGGGTCCCAACCCTCCACTTGTTTTCCAAACAACTTGTACCATCCTCAAGCCAATCCGTCTTACATTGGGGCACCCATTTCTATATTTGCATTATTATCCCACCTTATTTTTTAATTCTTTTTGTAATTGTATAAAGTCATTGTTTCCAACATTTTACAAAGCTTTTTGTCATCACCTTTGGCGACCTTCTTCCTTTTTGGAAAACGAAACCCATGTCACCCTTGGTTGGGGAATTCCTTATCACCTACTCTTGTTGACATCATCCATAAACCCCGAGTATCCCACAAGCCACCTACCTTTTCTCTCTAAGTTTGTTCACTTTGTCCCACCTCTGGCACAACTTATCCACGTCTGGTTGTCCCCCTGACACTCGACATAGTTGTACAGTTGTTGCCACTTATCCTTCACATATATCCCCAACCAAGGGAAGTCTTGAGTCTCACCACATATTGACTTCATACATGTACCTCACTAGTTCCTGATCTCATCCAGTGGATTTCACGAAGCCCTTTTCTTCTTGGAGTCGTGTCTCCCTTTTTGTCGACATCAACACAGTTTCCAGAAGGGAAATAGTTTCTTGACTCTCATTACCTTTACAATGAGGAGTTGCAGACGACACAGGGAAAACCATCATTTCTCTCTGCTCTCGTTGACCCCAATAACATTCGACTTCAACACTTTCTCATGTTGTGGTGGGTCTTACTTCACGACTATTGCAATTGTTTTTATATTTTTCGAAGACCTCTGAAATTTGTTGGGCTATCAATGCCCGCATAATCCTTGATACTTCCTATAGGTGTCATTGCCTATTTTTTAGAGTATTGTTCCCCATCATAATTGTCCTCTGCTCTTATCAACACGCCCCCGAGGGAACTGCAGTCATCTTCACCAACACACCACTTCAACTACTGTATTACACATTTTTTGAGTTACATGACATGAGCATGGGGCATGCCTGCCTTGTTTGTACACAATTTATCTTTTACACCTTGCGAAAGGTTGGGTACTACAAATTCCCCTCTCCCTCCAATGGGTCACTCTTGATACTCTCATTATTTCTCTTTCTTACAATGGTACTCTCAATAGAAGAAACATTGATGAATTTTGGTTATACATATGCTCCTAACCTCATCCATCGGGGGGAAGTTGTTATCACTGAAATTTCATCCGCAAATGGTTACAGGAATCCAACATCTGCAAACAACTATTAGTTCACCCATGGAACAAAAATGACCAAAAAAGAATTTCCAAAAGGTCCAAAACTATACAACTAGTTATAAAATCAGCATGCGCTAAGGATATATAGGAAGTGGCGCACGTGCACTAGTCAAAAACTCCGGAAAAGCGCACATCCACTCGATGCATGGATTTGGATGCAAAAAGTTGCACAGAACTTAGAATGACACATTTATGATATTGGTCGACCTCCCACCCACTTTTGGTTCAGCTTCCAAGTCGATTTGACATCCAAATCTCGGTTGAATCTGGCTGGGTGGTTGGTCAAAGACCTAAAGGTGCCCTAAATAGCCCCTTGTTCACACTAAAATTTGGTTGAATAATACCTCAAAGTTATGCTATAAAAAGAGGCCATGGGTGCACTACATCTTCAAGGAATTCATTTGTATTGTTATGCTGCTGATATTCTCTTGGAGGATCGTCTTTCCTCATCAAGAGTATGCTAGCACGATTGCACTTAGCCATTCATATCACCTCTAGAATGAATGTGCTTTGGATTCTCTTCACCATTTCATCCTAGTTCCTCATTTGTAAGAAGAGCTCAATATTTGGGGGTCCAAGAGCCCTCCCTTGGAGGAAGAGGGGACCCAAAGTCTCCCTTTCTTCTTTTGTTTTTTCTTTCCACTAATACAATCATTTCCATTGGTGTCATGAGTCTTGTTTGTTCCTTGTTCTTATGTTCTTATGCACCATATTTTAATTGTTTTTATCATTCTTAGTTTAAGTCTTTGTTTGTCTTTTATGTTGTATCTTTCTAACCCTTTCCTTTATTGTTGTCTTTCCTAGCTACCCAACTGGGCTTGTAAGCATCTATGTTTTGCCCATTTAGGGGAAAAAAGAGGTGCAACACCCTTAGAAAGTATTCTAATAGACAAAATAGCCTTGAAACAGGTGGCCCAAAAGATTTGTGGGAATTCATTGGTAGGCGACCATGTTTTGACATGAAGTCAACTAGAGCAGTTAAGGGACTAGTACATGCTTTCTAGCATGAGAACACTAGGCCTTATTCCAACCAAAAAGATGTGCTAAAATTGAGAAGGGGATCTAGGGACCGTGAACCCCATATTAAACACTTTCTTGACATTACATAGACCGAATTGCATGAGAGATTCATGATAGTACATAGTGCACTTAACTTGGGCCAAAGATCTTTCCATAAATTCAAGCCTTGGTATGTTTAAATAAACACAATTCGTAACACCTATTGTTGTAGATATCACATTGATTATGGTTATTATTATGACACATTTATTTATTTTTCATGTATTGCATAACACCCTTGTGCAGGAATGCTCAATGATATTTTCGTCGTCATCATCTAGAGACTTTATTCACAACATCTTGTGTACAAGGCCATAGGTTTGTACATTTTGTCAAAAATATTGCTTAGATGGGACATGTCCCAAGTGTGGTTGAATAACATTACTGAGCAAGTGCATCCATGTAAGCAATGAGTATGAATTTGGGAGGAAGGAGGTTACCTTACAAATCTTTAAATATGTCTCATTTGATATTGATGGAGGGAAGGAAAGAAAAATATATACAATTGGTGACTTCCCAGGTATGAGTACATGACTTCATTAAGGAATTCATCGAAAAGACACGACAATATGTTCAACTTGTCCATGTGACTTGATGGAAGGACAAGCATTTTAGAATATGGAGATATAAATTTCCCATTGGTATTGTTTTATCAGTGGTTAATTTTGTTCAGAACTAGACCCTTCAACCAAAAAATGAGATTCAAAGTCAATATTATCACTCAAAGAAGATATGTATAATGGTCCATATCACATACAAGAATGGGTGGGATAGTAACAAAGAAAACATAGTTATATTGAAGGAGTATCACTTATACATAAGTGATGATAAGTGCCATGACTTAGCCTATGTACAACATTGCTTTCATTTTTTTTACAATCACCTTAAGGAGAAGAACATACAAATGGATCAACATTGGATTTGGTCAAATGGTTGGGAAGGCCAGTTCAAAAATGCTTGTGTATTTAAATGACTATGTATGTTGCACAAAAAACTAAAGGTACCACACATTTGGAACTATTTTGAGTCTGGGCATGAATTAAAAGAGTGTTATGTAGGAAAGAAATGAATTTCACAACTACTTCCCTCATTCAAGATGAAAAATCCATTGTTGAATGGTTTTCTTCAATAATGGGAGAGGGAACAAGAACCCCTGAAGACCAATCACACAGGAAAGGACATGTACATAGATATTTTTGGGAGGTGGTTGATGTAGATTGATCACAATGGTATGAATGCAAATAAATCCAAGGAATTCATGGATTCCATTCAATTCAAACATTAGACAATGCAATAGTTGAAATATGGAAAAGAAAACTCTCATGATTCGGTGGTCCATGTAGTAGTAATGAATGGGATGATTATGAATCCACAGACTAGGTCGATAAATAGGATCATGTATCACTCCCCATTGGTCAATGTATAACTTTGGAATTATCCCAGTGGGAGTAGGACCAATCAAATATTTCAGCAGGCTATGATCATGTCTCAGATCTCATATTGACAAGTTCAGTTAAACCTTCTATTAAATTTTGAATAACTATCATTGATGTTTTATTCTTTGGCCATTTAATGGACTCATGTGTCGGCACTCCATTTATTGCATGGAACATATATGGAGTGGTTTCTCCAAGAGGTAATGAATGGGGCAATAATTATTTGTTGGCATGTTGCTTAGAGGGAAATCAGACCCTCATGTGATCAGTAACGAACTCTAAAGGCACTGAATTTATGATTGGGTCGATGGTTATTAAAGGACAATATATAACACATGATGAAAGAGCATGGAATGAAGGTGGTTATGTATTTCAATATTATAGACCAGGTGAAGTTGTATACCACTTAGGAACTTGGTTGTTGGTACAAACCTCCAATCAAAAACAATTCCAAGTAAGAACTCATCAAAGGTACGATACTTCTTGCCTTACTCTAAGCATGAGAAGTTAATGGAGACCATCAGTATTAGAAGTGATCCTGATGTTCTACTTGAATGAACAAAGGAATGTAAAAGGAATAATTAAAAAAATATTTCATATTTATGAATGATTGAAATTTTGGCTTCATTTTATGGTTGTGTTGAGGGGTCCTAAATCCCTTTAACTCAACAGTAGGAACCAAACCTGCCACCGAGGCCCAATTAGACTCTGTAATTTTTAATGGTGGAATGGTTCTCCAGATCTTGTGATCCATCCAACTAATAGATGGGATTTACTTAGTGATTGACAGGATGTCTTCTTGTGAAAAACTTCTCCTTCAGTTTGAACATTCTCTTTTTGTATTTTCTCTTATAGGTGGGACCGATACAAGATTAATGCTGGTATAAACCAGCTGGGTAACAAAGGGGAAAGACTTAACTACCAAACAAGGATGAGTTTAGGATAACCCTTCTTCTCAAGAATGTAGACAATGATTCTTACACCTACCACAAGCCTAGTACTAATACATTAACCTGTTGGTGTTCCAATTATTGATTGAGATATGATTATTAGGAGAAAACATACACGAAATAAACGATGGCAAGAAAAATAGTTTCCTTAAAACTAATCATCAATCACATATTAACACAACGATTTGATTTTCATCATTAAAAACAAGAACTATAAAAATATTGAATCAGATAACTTATCAACAGATTCAAAGTCTCTTACTCGTTACAACATCCATTCATGAGATAAAATAAGAAATAATTATTCTTTAGATCCAATCACACATGCTTTTGATGAAAAACACAACTTGTCTCTGGTCTTAAACATGACTTCTCAATTAAGGTAGCTCCGAAATAGTTCCTTACAAATCCAAAAAAGAGGGTCTTGTTGGCAGCCAATTCATTTTTTTTATGATCCTATAAGCTACCTACACCTATGTCTTACACACATCAAGTTTTCGTCGTAATTTTCAAATGGATGACAGTTTCATTTCTTGCGACATTTACACACTTATTTTCATTTTGTTTTCACGACTGTATGCGTGAAAACTGAATCTTTCAAAGACGTATTTCGATCATTATCTGAACTGTCAATATCTCTTTTGTCATTATGCCTATTGCGCTTACCTTTTATTGATCACTATACAACTGGCAAGATCCTTTGATCGGTTCTCATACTTCAATTGATTGTGTAACTCGGTTTTATTGAGTTTGTAAGGCATTTAGCCTTTGGATTTGCACTTTATATGACTTGCCTGATCATTGGTTATATGAAAATGAATAGGGGTTATGATTAATTTTTTTATATATATGTCTTTTGATATAATCCTTATGTTAATCTTTTCATAAATTTTGGCTTGTCAACTATATGAATGTTGTTTTGGCACCTTGGTTAAACTTTTGATTATATGAATTAATACATTGGCGCATAGTTGATTTTGGCTTTGATTTATAAATCGGGTGTTTAAACACCATGGCATAACGTTTGCGCGGATTGGTATAAACATTTGATTTTATTATTTGTACACATGACTTAATGGTTGAACTACTATTATGGATTGAATAGCTATGTAAATCGGCGGTTGTACTTGGGTAATGAATATTTTGCATGGCAGACTCCACCACCTTCGCATGCTCGCATTTATGCTTATCCCTTTTGCTCGTTCGCTGTTGGCTCGGGTAGCTCTACTCCTGTGTGTGTTGGTGAATCCAAAACCTTCCCTTACCATGTGTTCGGCTCCATGGCACCAGTCATGCGAGTTGAGCCCAATGGCAATCAAGCCCTGTTAATGTTTGACAATGCCCGCCAAGATTTGGAAGACAGTGGATGGCTTACCTTTGTGAAACTATTTGAGGGTTTTAACCTTTGTGTAGCATGAAAATTTTCCATGACCTTCGATGGTTGTTGAGACAAGGTAGGCGACATACAGTTAGAGATTCATGAACAATTTATTATCTCAGCTACGGGGTTACCGACCTTGGGACAGCGTCAGTTTAAGAATTGCAAGGTTGAGGAAGTGTCATGGACAATGTTGTTTCTATCACGCAAAGTCACCTCTTGTGACAGAGGTATGCCCGTATCTATGCTCAAACCACGATGGCACGATTTATTAATTCTAGTCAAGCAGTTCATGACCTGTGAAGGTCAATACGGACTTGTGTTCCTTTACCACCTACGTCTGCTGATGATTTTTATAGGGTATCCTCTAAACATGCCTTTCTACTTTCATCGGAGCATGTATAAAATGTCTAAAAAGTTTAAGAGGCACAAGGCTGACAACAGCCTGTTCCACCATGGGCTTATTAAGCTCATCGTTGTTTATCATTTGAGTTTGCATGGTGATAGTTGGAAGGCTTTCATCGCCCATAATGGCTTTGAAGACACCGACCCTGTACAGGTTGATAAACCTGTGGTAATTGAAACCAAGCCCAAACCGCCTGTACCCTTGCATCTCCTACTACCTAAACCCTCGATCGACCCTCCTATTGACTTACCTAACACTGTAACTAAGAGTGCAGAGGCCATTAAAAAGCCTATGAGCAAAAATCCCAAGGAAAACCTTACTGCTAATGTGTTGATGGGCGAAATTGACCGTCCGTCAACTGAGAGAGTGGAACCGGTCCAGGGTTGTCTAATAACCCAAGCCATTTGGAATGAACCACCTTGACGAGTTTAATGGCTCCGTTGGTCATTCTAAGGTCCTAGGAAAACCAAAGAGAAAACTAATATAAACTAACTAATCTAACTAACTATATAAAACAAACTATATTAACTTAAACAAAACAAACTAAACTAAAAAACAATAAATAAAAACAAACTAATACACTAATCTAATTAAAACAAACTACTAAATAAATTAAACTAAAACTAAATATAAACTACTCTAACTATTCTGTATACAAACTACTAATTACTATTACACTAACTCTAATGACTAACTATCTAATTACTAATTAAATTACAACTTATTCACAAATATACAATATCTACAACTTGCAGATTTAAATAAAACCTGTAAAACTCATTTGCTTTCTGCCCTAAGACATCTAGAGATATTTTTTGATTTTTATACTTTTATGAATAAGAAATGAAACTTACTGAAATTAAACAATCTAATATATTAATTCTACATTTATCTAACTAAACTTACATCTAAACTAAACTACTAATAATATAATAAACAAACAAATGAAAACTGACCTGGAAACGCTCCTAATTTGTCCTATGTATGATGACTTCAAAGCTGGTCAGAGGAAGGAAACTCGCACCGGTTGATCCAGAAGCTTTTCGTATATGATAGGTTGCGCTGCTTTTTGAGTGGTTTACAGGACAAACAAGACATAAAAAATCATAACAATTATATGATTTATAAATCTCTGCAATAAGGGAAACCTGTTGTGCAAAAACTTATATTTAATAATCCAATCAATGAAGAAGAAAAATATGTCATTCACAAACTAAATTAACAATTGCTATGTTTTTTAAATGCTTGGAAGAAATCAGATATGGATTATATTGTTTAAATTATATCAACTGCAAAAGATTAAGATAGCAACAGTAGTCATTAACCAAATACAAATTGGTATACATAACATGAAACAAAATATTGATATCACGAGAAGCTAAAGCTGTAACAAAACACCAAATTCTGCCTCAGTCTGTATTAAAATTCCATATCCTTTTTCTCCCACAAATGAGGATGAATGTTATTACAAAAATAATGAGTATTTATAAGTTTCTCCCCAGGGTAAAAATTCCCTCTGGATAATATCAAACAGTTTACATAACCTGGGAAGATATTCCCAAAATCAACTAAACTAGGTAACTAAAATAAAATCAAGATATTTCAAATATCCTCTAACTGCTCATCAAATCCACTGCCATTTCGAATTGATCTGCAATAGATAAAAAATAACAATTTAGAAAGACATTTTTATTAGTAAAACAATAAAAATCTAATCCTATAGACTTAGCTACAGAATCATCTGATTCTGTAGCTAGTCTAAAATAACATATAGGATTAGAATTAAAATCAAATCAAATCTTTTAAATAAATCAAAACCAATTTTCTTCCAATGATTATTTAAAACGAATCACTCAAAATTCAAATGATTTTATCATTCAACATTAAACAGAATCAAAGTGATTCAATCGAAACAGGGGTAAGAATACTCTGTTTTACTGTTACCATGAAATCGGGTCGAATAGCAACAAGACCGATTCATATCCAATTGAAATCGATTAATAAATCATATTGTATGTGATACGATCTGATCCAACACAACCATAATGATTTAACAAAAGATTCATATCAATTAATCGAATACACAGATGGAAAGACTGTTTTGATTATGTGCAAATTAAATCACACGTAACAGCATCGACCCAACCAATTTCATGATAAATCTCGATCACTAATCCTTGCACAGTCAACAGACAGGATCGACTAATAATAACCATAATAGAATCGCCAGAAATGATAATTTGCAAACTGGGCAAACAATCTTGATTGGTTTCAACAACATCATTAACTTCAAATGGATCATAACAGAGTTTAATATAAAAATAAATCGTGAATCCGATCTCATTTTATGAATCAAATTCAAACAGAACATTCATTACAATACAATTCCAACTGGTAACATGGTCGAGTTAACAGTAAACCAATGTGAATTAACTGGCTGGGTTTTTATCATAACCATTATGAATTGAATCTATTCACGATTTGGGTGCGCTGTACAGAGTCATATTGGAAATGATCCGAACTGTATTCTTGTTGGTTGAAAGTCATATGGGACATAAAACCGTAACAATTAACCACATCAAAATTGTTGAATCATAGCGAAATCAAAATGAAATGTGATTGTGTTCTAGATTGGATATGAGAAACACTTCTGTCTAGAGTAGATGCAACGACTTTAATTGACAGCAGAGCATTTGTTTTAACTAAATTAAAAAAATCAAATCAAAACCAAGATCAATCAAATCGATGAAAATCCAATCGAAGCTAAACTGGGAAAACGAATTTTCATTTAGTCAAAACATAACTATGTATAGAATGCAAGCCATATGACAGAGCAAATCAATGCTATGAACAGAGCTATTTAAAATCAAATTGAATTCATTATATAACCCTAAATTATTTACAAAAAACGATTGATATCAAACATACCTGTGTGATTTCGAAGCTCAAATTATGCCAATTTAGAATTCACGACCGTTGTAGATGATTCCACATTTTTAAACAAGATGGAGCCTATCGTCCTTTGTTTTTTATCAGTGGCTAGTAGCTTATCCTTTTGACTGGTAAGCAGTGCAACTTGGTCCTCCAAAGAGTGAATTCTCGATTGTAGAATAGGGACATCCAGATAATATCTCTCTAACCACGAGCCGCATTGATCACAGGGTGGCGCTGTAGGTTTTGACAAAGCAGGAAAGGGTTTAGATGAATGACCGGGGGTTTCACAAGGCAACTTAATGCCTGGGTAGTTAGGGTCATTTTGTAGGCAAGGGGGTAAGTTTGACACAAAGTCATACGAGGGTTTGGCACACAATCCTTGCGAATAGGGGTATTCGCTAGCCAAGAATCGCTCCACTTCCGAATCAGAGTCCTCACTCAACACGATAGGGCTTGGATCGATAGGAGGTTTCGGCTTATTTCTTGCCATACATGAAATTAAACGCGCATTCCTTTTCCCTTTAGCATTTGCGGTGGGTTTCGCCTTGTGCTTTTTGCCCATAGGCTTAACAGTCTCAACACCCTTAGTCACATAGTGGGGTAGGTCGGTAGGAAGGTTGGCCGAGGGTTTAGGTAGCAGGATGTTGTAGGGAACTAAGGGTACTTACTTAACCTCGCTCACCACTGGTTTGTCGACTTGTGGAGGGTTCGAATCCTCAAAATCATTCCAAGCAATGAAATTGCTCCAACAATCTTCGTGTAAACCCAAATGACAGAAAATAATAAGCTTAACCAAACCATAATGAAAGAGGCTACTATCAGCCTGGTTCCTTTTATACTTCTTTGACATTTTAAACAGGCTTATATGAAAATAATAGGGCATGTTGAGCTGATAACCCATGAAAACCATAAGCAAACGAAGGTGGTGTAAGAAAACAAACCCGTACCGACCCTCGCAGGTGATAAACTGTTTGATTATCATCAATAAATCATGCCAACGATGTTTAAGCATGGTCACGGGCAAACCTTTATCACAGGAGACAAATTTACGCGACTGGAACAGCAGTGTCCAAGGGACCTCTTCTACTTTGTAATTCTTGGACCATCGTTGTCCAGTGACAGGCAAACCCGTAGCAAGACTGATAAACTGTTCGTCAATTTCCAATTGAATATCCCTGACCTTGGCTCGACAGCCATCAAAGGTCAAAGCAAATTGTCGGGCTACGCAGAGGTTAAAACCCTCGGATTTTTGTATAAATGGCAGACACCCATTGTCCTCGAGGTCACTGCGGGCACTGTCAAACATCAACAGAGCCTGGCTACCATTGGGTTCATCTCGGACAACAGGGGCCATGGTGCGAGCACATGGTAATGGTTTGGGTCGAATACACTAACGCACAGGAGCAGAGTCCTTCGGTCATAATAGCAATGAACGATCAAAGAGGAAGCATTAATGTGCGCATGCGAGGGTGGTGGAGTTAATCACCGCCACGCATAATAGTAATGGCAAAGTACAACCAGAAAAATGCACATCTGTTCCAACAATTATAGCATAGTTCAAACCATATCATTTTCCAACCAAAGAATCGAATGGTTAAGTTATATTCCAACGCGCCATTGTATATTTTTTCAAACCATTGAAATTCAACGTGAAACCCATCACCAAGTGTTACCAATGAGCCATCGCATAATTTTTAATCAAAAGTTTTAAACCTTTGTTCTATTTAATACTCATAATATTTACAAGTCAAGAGCCATAAAATGAATATCATAAGGATCACATCATATATAAAAACAATAATAAATCATAATCCCTATGCAATTCAATGAATCAATGAAGTATAAACCCATACGCTCAAAGCCTCATAAACTTAATAAAATCAAGTTATGCAACCAAAGTGAGAATGTCCAATTGGGCATAGTTCGAAAATCCTTTCAATCACATAACGATAAACCAAAGGTAAGTGCCATGGAAAATATCGATAAAAAGATAAAGACAATTCAGATGGTGATTGAAAAGTGACCTCGAAAGGAGAAGTTCTCACGCTTACAATTGTGAAAACTTAATGAAGATAATTTTGCAAGTGTCGCAAGAAATGAAAATATCGTCTATTTGAAAAATACGACTACAATTTGAAGTTCAAAAGACATAGGTGTAGGCATCTTATAGGATAGTAGAAAAACTTGAAATGGCTGCCAACAATGGCGACACACTGGGAGAAGCAGTTATCTCTGTCAAAAGAATTAAATTCAGATTCAGAACAACAAAGAAAATTTCAACTCAAAATAACACCAGAAAATTGTACAAACATCATCATTTACCATCTTTTCCAGCAGTGTTTTAAAAGACGAGAACCAATAACAGTCTTAAGATCAACAAGTCACGATATTAAAGATAAAATCTTCAATACTGTTTCCATAGCCACTGCTACTAGCAGGCGTCCATAGCCTCGACAGGGTTGCCATTTAACCCACTCTGACATCTGTATCCTGTCAAGGAGTTCTAGATCAGAATAAAGGACAATAAAGAGGTTCCTCATATTTTTTACAGATTTTTATGTACCCGACATTGCTTCGCTGTCAGCAGGCCTGTTCAATACCCCGACGAAGTTGTCTTAGCGCCATGCATGCATTTACCCTCTGCCAGCAGACCTGTTCAGTATCCCGACGGGTTTACAAGCACTTCCCATAGCTCTTATTCATAATTTTGTTTTATTTTTCTTTTGTAGATAGCTAAGCGGGGTGATGCTGAAAGTCTTGATATTTTAACATATTTTTTTAGACCTCATCAGAATTTTTTAGCACTGTCCTTTATTTAGTTCCAGAAATGTTTTATTTATAAAAACAACTTCCTATGACAGGGAGACATATTTTGAGTCATTCCTTTACGGAAAGGGACAGCGTAAAAAGATAATAGATGGTCATGACAAACTTTGCTCAGAGATTGAAATCGGTAAACTTCTTTCAAACAACAAATTTTTTCCAATGTAGATATCAATCTAGCAATACATCACTGATGTTTGTACAAACTTTCAGAAGTTATTTCAGCGATTTTTTTTTTTATCGTCTTTGTCTGAATGGCTCAGTGCATAGGTATGCATATTTTTCAAAAAGACAAAAACTGATCGATTCAAATCAAAATCAAAACAGAAAACAAATGAAAAAATGCAAATGAAAACGAAATATTTACATAATATAGAAGGGTAGTTATCAAGCAAAGTATCTTTTCAGGGCTTGGCCATTCACCGGGTAGGTGTCAAGCTGCCCTTCGAGATTCTATAATCAGAAGGAACTAGGACCCAACTTTTCAGCAATTAGAAATGGCCCAAGCCATAAGTTTTGAAACTTGGTGTGCTCACCCTTTCCTTTGTGTGGTTTGTCCCACTTTAAGACGAGATCGCCTACATCAAATTCCTATCAGAAGTAGAATTAGAATCAAACCATCTTTTGATCAATTGTTGATGTTGATCTAACTTACGCTTAGCTTGGGTTCTTACTTCTTCTAACTTCATCAAAGCGTTAATTCGGTTTACAAGAGGGGGACAATCTTCTTCTTGGACTTTTTGTGTCAACTGAAGTGAAGGAAGAAGAATGTGAGGTGGCAGGATTGCTTCTCTGCCATAAACAAGAAAAAAGGGGGAGTTACCTATAGCGGCTTTGGGTGTTACCCTATCAGCCCATAGTGCGCTCAGCAGTGCATTGTGCCAATTCTTGTGATTTTCAGCGACGGTTCTCTTGATAATTTTGATCAAGTTCTTGTTTGTTGATTCTGCTAAGTCATTGCCCTGGGCGTAGTAACTAGCAGAATACTTCAGCTTAATTCCTTTCTCCAAAGAAAACTCACTCATCTCAAGAGAAGAAAAGTATGAAGCGTTATCAAAGACTAGACAATCAGGGATACCGAAACAGGTGATAATATTCGAGTTTAGAAAAGCAATCACCTGACTTGTGTTAACAGTTCTTAGCACAGCAGCTTCGAACCATCGTGTAAAGTAGTCTGTGGCTGTCACAATATACTTTTGTTGTTGTGAGGACGAAGGGTTGATAGGACCTATGATATCAAGGCCCCATTGCTGGAAAGGAGAATCTACGGAGACGGGTTGAAAGGGAAAGGCTGGTTTTTGCAATCGCCCTGATGCTTTATGACAGATGATACATTTACGACACAAGGCATGGGCGTCCCTAAAAAGCGTGGGCCAGTAATAACCAACTCTTAAAACCTTATGAGTAGTGGTGTCACCACCAAAGTGACCACCAGCGTCTCCTGCATGCAACTCAAGCAAGACTTTTTCTGCTTCATCTTTTTTGAGGCAGCGCATCAGTACGCCGTCAAAATTCTGACGAAACAGTATACTGTTAACTAGATGAAAGGAGGTGGAATTTAGTCTCAATGCTCTTCTTTTAGCGGGGTCGAGGTGACGGGGTGTTGATCCATGTTCAAGACAGAATCTAATATCGTCGTACCAGGGACTAATGAGGTTTTGCGCACAACAAATTAAACTTTGATCGCGATGTTCTGGGTTTGACGTATCACTATCTTCTTGCTATCCTATTTCTGAATCAACAACCAATTTACACAACCCTTGGCCTCTCACGATCTGAGCTGGGGTGATCTCTAAGTCATACTCTTGCAAGGAGGTGACCCAGTTGGCTCTCTTCTCTCCTAACTCCTTCTGCACTAACAAGTTCCTTACGACAAGGTAGGGGACAATGATTTTCGTCCTTGACTTCAAAAGATATGACCAGAAGTGCTTAACTTCTTTGAAAATAGTGTAGGCTTGCCGATTAATCACTGGGTAGTTAAGTTCAGCACCTTTGAAAGAAAATCTCATAAAGGTGATGGGTACTTCGTTGTTCTCAGAATTCTTCTGAGTTAGTACTGTGGCATAGGAATGATCAGAGGCAAAAGTATAGAGTGTAAAATCTTGAGAGAAGTCAGGGCTCATGAGAGATGGAGCGTCTATTATGGCCTTCTTTATGGCGTTGAAAGCTTGGTTTTCTATGGGTCCCCAGTGATATTGGGTGTCTTTTTTAATCAGGTTTTGTAGAGGCCTGACCATTTCGGAGAAACTGGGGACAAATCTTCTCATGAAATTAATCTGGCCTAGGAAAGACTACATGGATTTCTTGGATGTAGGTGGGGGAAGTTTAGCGATGAATTGAGTCCTTTCGGGGTCAATAATCATCCCATCACTAGACACAATGAATCCTAGGAGTTTACCCTGTTCTACTGCAAAGATGGACTTCTTGGGGTTCAAGGAAATGTCGTATTTACAACATCGTAGAAGAACGGCTCGTAAGTGAGCTAGATGATCATATTTGTTTTTAGAATAAATGGTCACGCCATCTAAGTAAACCACTACGGAGTGATTGATTAATCCTCTAAAAGCAATTTCCATTGCTCTCTAAAAGGTAGCACCGACGTTAATCAATCCAAAGGGCATTTTGCGATAAGCATAAGTGCCCCACGGGGTACGGAAGGTAGTTTTTAGTTGGTCTGGGGGAGACATTAGGACTTGGTTATATCCAGAGAAACCATACAGTAAGGATAACCTCTCGAAACCAGATACATGTTGAAGGATCTGTTCCATTGGCGGGACAGGATAGTTGTCTTTGTCAGACACTTTGTTGAGGTTTCGAAAATCGACACAAAGTCAAATTTCCCCGTTTTTCTTCCGCACTGGGACGAGGTTGGAAACCCATTGAGTGTGCCTAACAGGAAAAATTATTTTAGCACTTAGGAGTTTATTCAGTTCTTTTTGAACGATCGGTTCAAGTTTAGGATGCATTTTCCTCAGTTTCTGTTTGAAGGGCAAGGTTTGGGACTTCATTGGGATGACATTCTATATGATATTAGGATCGAACGTTTTGAGATCATCGTATGTCCATGCAAAGACATCCTTAAATTCTTTAAACAATTTAACAAAAGCAGCTTTTTCTTGCTTAGAACATCCCAAGCCTAAGTTAATACACTGAGGATTTTCACTAGTTCCTAAATTGACTTTTTCGTAAGACAAAGAGGAACTATTAGTTTTATAATTGACCATCTTTTTAAATTTATCTTCAAAATCATAAAACTTTTCTAATCTAACTATGGATTTGGGTATGGAATTTACCATGTCCGACAGAGCTTCAGGAGATTTCGGATCAGGTATTACCGTAAAGTCGTGCAAATTATCGTCGTGCATGCGTTCATCTATCACTGCACCTTGAAAGGTTTCTTCCATGTGCATAAAGTTAATGATCTGCTGATCATCGTCAAATACTCTCCAGTTTGTGATATTGTCAGGAACAGATGGTCGAAACAATAGCTTGACGGAGAATGTGTTTGGGGATAAGCCTTCTGCAGGAAGAAGTTTAGAGGCCACATTAGCTATTAGATCTGCTTCAGCATTATTTAATCTAGGAATGGAGTTTATATTGAAAGCAGAAAATTTATTCATTAAACTCCATACCTCAGCCTGGTAACTCTTGAGATGCGAGGAAAGACAGTGTATAGAGTCTCTTACCTGTCTGACCACTATTTCAGAGTCACCAAATACAACCAAGTTTTGAATGTCCATGTCTAAAGCTTTTCTGAGACCTTGTAGTAAAGCCTCATATTCCGCGGTATTGTTAGTACATTCAAATTCTAGTCTACAAGCCATTAATGTCTTATTACCTGCCAGATCGATAATGATGCAGCCTGCACCAGCTCCTTCTTTAGATTTAGAACCGTTGAAGTATAGAGACCAAAGTGAGACTTCATCCATGAAATTTCCGAAGAAAGTATCCATCCCTTGGACTTCGGGTGAATCAACAGGAGGTGTGTATGGTTCATTAGGGTCGTTTAAATCTGTGACCATGAACTTGAGGTAACGCTCATGATTCACCCTGATCTTGTTGGGCTTACCATTCTCTGGAAGCCATAAGTGAGACCAGTCTGTTGTGAAGTAACCATGTAGCTACTCCGACTAGTCCCTGCTCAAAAATAGAACATACACTTCCGGGATATCCACCATAATTATATCAATAACCTGATTAACCTTTGGTTTAGACGATAATCTAATTAATACATTTTTTAGTTTGCCTATAAATTTAACATCTGTTCGATCAAGCTATATGATTTTCAAAGAAGATGGTTCTACTTCAGCATTAATCTTTTGGCAAACAGACCAAGGCATCACATTAGATGACGCTCCTGAGTCAACCATACAATTATGCACATTTCTGTTGAAAATCTCGAAAGTTAAAAGAAACGGTGGTACATTCTTGCGAGTACTAAGAGTAGTAGCTTGTGGTTTCTTACTCGCAATTTCTAATGCTACTTTATCTACATTATTTACATTATTATTTACACTATTTACATTATTTACAGGGGTTACCGGAAGGCTTCCTTTATCTTGAGGATCTGGATTGTTTTTAGTGGAAGTCTTCTGCGGAACTTTGCTTTGCACAACCTTGTTACCATTTGAATTACCATTCTTTCCGTTTTCTGAAATATTTTGCAACATCTTCTGTAACAAAAACGAAAACTTCAACAACTCATAAATAGAAATGTTAGCCCTTAATTTTTTAAGATCTTCAACAACATCATAATCTAATTTAGGGCTGACATTGCTCTGTTTAGCTTCTGTTGATTTAGATGGCTTTGGAGGTGAAGTTGTAGTGTTCTCAGTAGAAGGCTTATTTGTTGTCTTACTCTTAGTGTTATAAGGGTGAACAATCTCGAAGTTAGCTTGAACGATGTTGTCCGAGAAATGTCCAAAAATGTTTGGAGAAGACTTTTCTTCTTGAACGGTTTCCTGTTCAACTACCTCCTAAGGAATATCAGGAGGCATCAAGTTATCTTGGGCTTCTAGAATTGTCTGAAGGGCACATTGCAAGCTTTCTAGATTTAAGCCTTCGGGGTTTGGGTTAGGTCGGTTGGTAGGAAAAGGCTTTCGAAAAGGGGGCTTGTAAGGTCCCTTACTCGAGGAAGCTTCTTCAGTTGACCTTTTTAAATCTATAACTTGATTAGATAGTTTTTGAACAACTTTAGTTAAATTTTCCAAATCAGAGTTTTCAGGTTGTGTTTTGCTTTGTGTGGGTCTGGGGAGAATTTCAATCTTCTTTTTGGAAAAAGAACTAGTTTCAGTTTCGTTGCTAAAAGAGTCCTTAAGACTAAGTATATCTTTTTCAATCTGAGTAGCCTCCTCAAAGGCTTCTAACAACGTGGCCTTTTTGGATTGTTTAACCCAAATAGCTATACTTTGATGTAGAGCTTTAGTGTAGTAAGCTATTACAAGACTCTCAGCAGGCATAGAATCCGTAGGGATCCGATTTTTAAGCATCAAGAATCTTTGATTAAAATATTTAACTTTTTCTTTTGGGTTCATTTTTAAGCTTGAAAGGTCCATGACTAAGACTTTTGGAGGTTTTCCATCTCCAAATTTCTCCAAAAAGCATGACTCAAACTTCTCCCACGACACTATGGTGTGGGGATATTGGGCAAAGTATCAAGTGGATGCATTACCCTCAAAAGTGTAAGGGAACAACCTACAGACAACATCTTCATGTTCAACATTACGGAGTCTGATGGCTAACATAAATTTTTTGATATGATCTTCGGCTATCTGTTTTGAATCGGGATCAAACTTGGGAAGCCATTTCTCCGGGTGCTTAGGTAAAGGGTGTTGGGCTCCAGGTACAGCTACAGCATCCTGGTCCAACCAGGGTCTAGCAAGATTGTTCTGATTTTCCATTGGGGTAGTAGGTGTGGAAGGCTGAGAAGGTGATTTGCCTTCGTCAAAAGAGGAATCTCCTCCAGAAGAGGAAGGAGATGAGGGAGGTGGTGAAGGAGGTATCCCAGATCCTCCTGCAGCAGGATTTGTGTTTGGATCTGTAGGATTCACAGTGAGATTAATGTCACCTAATTGTTCTCTGATGTCAGAGAAATCCAAAGGTTGACCCCACGGACGATTTGATCGCCTTAAACTAGCTAAGGCACTATGTGTTTTGATAAGAGACTGACGAACGATCTCTTGGATATCACCACCTGTAGGATTAGGGGTTGCTGGCTCAACTGTGATCTGCAGATCTTCAGTTGAAGTAGTTGTTGTTTGAGGGGGAATATTATCTTGTGAATGGCTTCTGGTCACTATAGGTGAATGATTGGGGGGGGGGGAGGAGTCTTGCGACCACCTCATGCCATTAATTTAGTTCGTCCCTCCTTCTAGCGCCATTTGTTGATGGGAAAAATTGATCGTCCGTCAACTGAGAGAGTGGAACCGGTCTGGGGTTGTCTAATAACCCAAGCCGTTTGGAATGAACCGCCCTGACGGGTTTAACGACTCCATTGGCCGTTCTAAGGTCCTAGGAAAACCAAAGAGAAAACTAATCTAAACTAACTAATCTAACTAACTATATAAAACAAACTATATTAACTTAAAAAAAACAAACTAAACTAACAAACAATAAATAAAAACAAACTAATACACTAATCTAATTAAAACAAACTACTAAATAAATTAAACTAAAACTAAATATAAACTACTCTAACTATTCTATATACAAACTACTAATTACTATTACACTAACTCTAATGACTAACTATCTAATTACTAATTAAATTACAACTTATTCACAAATATACAATCTCTACAACTTGCAGATTTAAATAAAACCTGTAAAACTCATTTGCTTTCTGCCCTAAGACAGCTAGATATATTTTTTGATTTTTATACTTTTATGAATAAGAAATGAAACTTACTGAAATTAAACAATCTAATATATTAATTCTACATATATCTAACTAAACTTACATCTAAACTAAACTACTAATAATATACTAAACAAACAAATGACAAACTGACCTGGAAACGCTCCTAATTTGTCCTGTGTATGATGACTTCAAAGCTGGTCGGAGGAAGGAAACTCGCACCGATTGATCCAGAAGCTTTTCGTAAACGATAGGCTGCGCTGCTTTTTGAGTGGTTTACAGGACAAACAAGACATAAAAAATCATAACAATTATATGATTTATAAATCTCTGCAATAAGGGAAACCTGTTATGAAAAAACTTATATTTAATAATCCAATCAATGAAGAAGAAAAATATGTCATTCACAAACTGAACTAACAATTGCTATGTTTTTTAAATGCTTGGAAGAAATCAGATATGGATTATATTGTTTAAATTATATCAACTGCAAAATATTAAGATAGCAACAGTAGTCGTTAACCAAATACAAATTGATATACATAACATGAAACAAAATATTGATATCATGAGAAGCTAAAGCTGCAACAAAACACCAAATTCTACCTCAGTCTATATTAAAATTCCATATCCTTGTTCTCCCACGAATGAGGATGAATGTTATTACAAAAATAATGAGTATTTATAAGTTTCTGCACAGGGTAAAACTTCCCTGTGGATAATATCAAACAGTTTACATAACCTGGGAAGATATTCCCAAAATCAACTAAACTAGGTAACTAAAATAAAATCAAGATATTTCAAATATCCTCTAACTGCTCATCAAATCCACTGCCATTTCGAATTGATCTGCAATAGATAAAAAATAACAATTTAGAAAGACATTTTTATTAGTAAAACAATAAAAATCTAATCCTATAGACTTAGCTACAGAATCATCTGATTCTGTAGCTAGTCTAAAATAACATATAGGATTAGAATTAAAATCAAATCAAATCTTTTAAATAAATCAAAACCAATTTTCTTCCAATGATTATTTAAAACGAATCACTCAAAATTCAAATGATTTTATCATTCAACATTAAACAGAATCAAAGTGATTCAATCGAAACAGGGGTAAGAATACTCTGTTTTACTGTTACCATGAAATCGGGTCGAATAGCAACAAGACCGATTCATATCCAATTGAAATCGATTAATAAATCATATTGTATGTGATACGATCTGATCCAACACAACCATAATGATTTAACAAAAGATTCATATCAATTAATCGAATACACAGATGGAAAGACTGTTTTGATTATGTGCAAATTAAATCACACGTAACAGCATCGACCCAACCAATTTCATGATAAATCTCGATCACTAATCCTTGCACAGTCAACAGACAGGATCGACTAATAATAACCATAATAGAATCGCCAGAAATGATAATTTGCAAACTGGGCAAACAATCTTGATTGGTTTCAACAACATCATTAACTTCAAATGGATCATAACAGAGTTTAATATAAAAATAAATCGTGAATCCGATCTCATTTTATGAATCAAATTCAAACAGAACATTCATTACAATACAATTCCAACTGGTAACATGGTCGAGTTAACAGTAAACCAATGTGAATTAACTGGCTGGGTTTTTATCATAACCATTATGAATTGAATCTATTCACGATTTGGGTGCGCTGTACAGAGTCATATTGGAAATGATCCGAACTGTATTCTTGTTGGTTGAAAGTCATATGGGACATAAAACCGTAACAATTAACCACATCAAAATTGTTGAATCATAGCGAAATCAAAATGAAATGTGATTGTGTTCTAGATTGGATATGAGAAACACTTCTGTCTAGAGTAGATGCAACGACTTTAATTGACAGCAGAGCATTTGTTTTAACTAAATTAAAAAAATCAAATCAAAACCAAGATCAATCAAATCGATGAAAATCCAATCGAAGCTAAACTGGGAAAACGAATTTTCATTTAGTCAAAACATAACTATGTATAGAATGCAAGCCATATGACAGAGCAAATCAATGCTATGAACAGAGCTATTTAAAATCAAATTGAATTCATTATATAACCCTAAATTATTTACAAAAAACGATTGATATCAAACATACCTGTGTGATTTCGAAGCTCAAATTATGCCAATTTAGAATTCACGACCGTTGTAGATGATTCCACATTTTTAAACAAGATGGAGCCTATCGTCCTTTGTTTTTTATCAGTGGCTAGTAGCTTATCCTTTTGACTGGTAAGCAGTGCAACTTGGTCCTCCAAAGAGTGAATTCTCGATTGTAGAATAGGGACATCCAGATAATATCTCTCTAACCACGAGCCGCATTGATCACAGGGTGGCGCTGTAGGTTTTGACAAAGCAGGAAAGGGTTTAGATGAATGACCGGGGGTTTCACAAGGCAACTTAATGCCTGGGTAGTTAGGGTCATTTTGTAGGCAAGGGGGTAAGTTTGACACAAAGTCATACGAGGGTTTGGCACACAATCCTTGCGAATAGGGGTATTCGCTAGCCAAGAATCGCTCCACTTCCGAATCAGAGTCCTCACTCAACACGATAGGGCTTGGATCGATAGGAGGTTTCGGCTTATTTCTTGCCATACATGAAATTAAACGCGCATTCCTTTTCCCTTTAGCATTTGCGGTGGGTTTCGCCTTGTGCTTTTTGCCCATAGGCTTAACAGTCTCAACACCCTTAGTCACATAGTGGGGTAGGTCGGTAGGAAGGTTGGCCGAGGGTTTAGGTAGCAGGATGTTGTAGGGAACTAAGGGTACTTACTTAACCTCGCTCACCACTGGTTTGTCGACTTGTGGAGGGTTCGAATCCTCAAAATCATTCCAAGCAATGAAATTGCTCCAACAATCTTCGTGTAAACCCAAATGACAGAAAATAATAAGCTTAACCAAACCATAATGAAAGAGGCTACTATCAGCCTGGTTCCTTTTATACTTCTTTGACATTTTAAACAGGCTTATATGAAAATAATAGGGCATGTTGAGCTGATAACCCATGAAAACCATAAGCAAACGAAGGTGGTGTAAGAAAACAAACCCGTACCGACCCTCGCAGGTGATAAACTGTTTGATTATCATCAATAAATCATGCCAACGATGTTTAAGCATGGTCACGGGCAAACCTTTATCACAGGAGACAAATTTACGCGACTGGAACAGCAGTGTCCAAGGGACCTCTTCTACTTTGTAATTCTTGGACCATCGTTGTCCAGTGACAGGCAAACCCGTAGCAAGACTGATAAACTGTTCGTCAATTTCCAATTGAATATCCCTGACCTTGGCTCGACAGCCATCAAAGGTCAAAGCAAATTGTCGGGCTACGCAGAGGTTAAAACCCTCGGATTTTTGTATAAATGGCAGACACCCATTGTCCTCGAGGTCACTGCGGGCACTGTCAAACATCAACAGAGCCTGGCTACCATTGGGTTCATCTCGGACAACAGGGGCCATGGTGCGAGCACATGGTAATGGTTTGGGTCGAATACACTAACGCACAGGAGCAGAGTCCTTCGGTCATAATAGCAATGAACGATCAAAGAGGAAGCATTAATGTGCGCATGCGAGGGTGGTGGAGTTAATCACCGCCACGCATAATAGTAATGGCAAAGTACAACCAGAAAAATGCACATCTGTTCCAACAATTATAGCATAGTTCAAACCATATCATTTTCCAACCAAAGAATCGAATGGTTAAGTTATATTCCAACGCGCCATTGTATATTTTTTCAAACCATTGAAATTCAACGTGAAACCCATCACCAAGTGTTACCAATGAGCCATCGCATAATTTTTAATCAAAAGTTTTAAACCTTTGTTCTATTTAATACTCATAATATTTACAAGTCAAGAGCCATAAAATGAATATCATAAGGATCACATCATATATAAAAACAATAATAAATCATAATCCCTATGCAATTCAATGAATCAATGAAGTATAAACCCATACGCTCAAAGCCTCATAAACTTAATAAAATCAAGTTATGCAACCAAAGTGAGAATGTCCAATTGGGCATAGTTCGAAAATCCTTTCAATCACATAACGATAAACCAAAGGTAAGTGCCATGGAAAATATCGATAAAAAGATAACGACAATTCATATGGTGATCGAAAAGTGACCTCGAAAGGAGAAGTTCTCATGCTTATAGTCGTGAAAACTTAACGAAGACAATTTTGCAAGTGTCTCAAGAAATGAAAATATCGTCTATTTGAAAAATATGACTACAATTTGAAGTTCAGAAGACATAGGTGTAGGCAGCTTATAGGATAATAGAAAAAATTGAAATGGCTGCCAACATAATGCCAAAGGGAAAAGGAATGCTCGGCTCATTTCGAGAATAGCCAGAAACAAATCAAAACCCTCTGCCGAATCTAACCCTATCATCCTAAGTGAGGATTTTGATTCTGATATTGAGCATTTTCTGGCCAGCGAGTACCCCTACTCACAGGGTTTATGTCCCGAACCCCCTTATGATTTTGTATCAAACCTTCCCCCCTGCCTAAAGGACGACCCTAACTACCTGGGTATTAAATTGCCTCATGAAACACTCGGTCTTTTGGTCAAACCCTCGAAACCCACATAGTCACCCTGTGACCAATTCAATTCATGGTTAGAATGATATTATATTGATGTTCCTATACTCCAATCGAAGATTCAATCACTGGAAGATCAAATTGCAGTCGTAACCAGTCAAAAAGCCAAGCTCCAAGCAATAGATAAAAAGCAAAAGACAATCGGTTCCATCTTGTTCAAAAACATGGAATCAGCCACGACTGTTGTAAATTCCAAGCTGGCATAATCAAGAAGCCTCGTTGCTACACAGGTATGGTTTTGACATCATTTTGTTTTGTAAATAATCTAGGTTGATATAATGATTTGAATTCAGTTTTTAAATAGTTATGTTTACATCTTGAATGACTCTGTTATAATGCATGCATTCTATATATAGCTTTGCTTTGAATAAAAATAAATTTCGATTTGATATACGATTTCATCATTCCCAGTATAGAAATCGATAGATTTTGATTAGATTTGAGTGGTCTGCGTTTAGATTTGATTGATTAGTTTGCCTTATTAAGTTGACAAAATTAATAGTTTGTCTTCGAATGGATTGGTTTATATCCGATTTGAAAAGGAAATTTTTCATACTCAGTTTAGAACATAATCATGTTCGGATTTGATTTTGTTATGATCCATATTCTATGGTTGGTAAATGATTTGATTGAGTTTGGTTGTTACGATATGCTCTTTCTTACAATTTTTAAAGTTGAAATATTGCTCTGTTCGATTTTAATTTGGGAAATGAACTACTCTGTTTTTATAAAAACAATATGTTCATTTAAGTATGTGCATGTGTGCCCGAATCATGGAATGGATTTGATTCACGACAACTATGCTAAACCCTAGCCAATTGATTCATTTGATTGGAACGATTTCGTTTTGATCAAAACCGATCAACCTTGTTTTTCCAATTGGCCATAACAAATTATGAATTCTATTTCCAATCAATCAAGCCTGTTATGATCTTATTTTAAATTGATTTTCGAGCTGAGTTTGAATTGATCTATTCATGGCATGAATTGTTTGCTGTGTCAAAACAGTCATAACGATTGGAATGATCTTGTCGAATTCATATTTCCTGTTGACAAGGGAGTGTAATAGTTGCTTGCCATTTTTTTTTATTATAATCGATTTCATAACTATTGGATTCGATTTGTTTTGAAACGAATTGATTGACTGTGTTATTTTTACCAAATCCGGTTACAATTCGTTTGGATGAAATGATCTTGGTCAAGGTCAATCATTTTATAAAAACAAATGATCGGATATCTATAACGAACTCTGTTTGATTAATCCTGTTACGATTTTTTTATGAGTCAGTTGTGGTTTGAATTCGCTCACAACTTAAATCGCTTGCTATACAGTTATCGTGATTTGAAAATAATCCTGTTCGATTCGATTATTTCTCCAGTTGATAAGACAAGTATAACGAAGTGTTTGCGATTTGTTTTGTTTTCAATTGAATATCAAAACGATCTCATAACTGATGGATTCGATTTGTTGAGAAATGATTACTATGTTGTTCCATATGATTTCATTTACCCAACTTATGACAATAATTGAAACAGAGTATTCCTATCTCTGTATTCAGTTAAATAATGTGGATCTTGTTTGAGTTCATAACGGGATAACGATTTCAATTTATGATTCATTGGATGTCAATTGAATGGAATTTTTTAAAAAGATTTTCGATTAATTTCAATGCTGATTCTGTATCTTTATTTAGACTAGCTACAGAATCAGAGGATTCTGTAGCTAGTCTACAAAATTAAATTTTCTATCATTTATTAATAAAAGATCCTTCTAATTTGTTCATTTTTTATCCTTTTCAGGTGAATTCGAATTGCATGGGATTTGATGGATAGTTTAGAGGATATTTGGATGTTTTAGTTTTATTTTAGTTTCCTAGTTTAGACAATTTTGGGATATCTCCCAGATTTCATGTAAACAGTTTTATAACTTCCACAGGGAGGTTTTACCCTGTGGAAAAACCTTTAAATACTTATTATTTTTTGTAATAAGGACGATCCTTGCTTGTGGGAGAACCAAGATAATGGATATCTAATACAGAATGAGACAAAAATTGATGTTCTGCTACAGCTTTAGCTTTCATAATATCAATCTTTTGTTTCATGTTTATGTTATCAATTTGCATTTGGTTAATGACTACTTTAGCTATCTTAGTCTTTTGCAAATGATATGATTTAATTAATATAATCCATATCTGATTTCTTCCAGTATTTAAAAACATAGCAATTACTTGATTCAGTTTGTGAATGACAGATTTCTCTTCTTCATCAATTGAATTATTAAGTATAAGTTTTTGCATAACAGGTTTACCTAATTGTAGAGATTTATAAATCATATAATTGTTATGATTTTTATGTCTTGTTTGTCCTGTAAACAAACTTAAAGAGTATTGCAGCTATCGTTTACGAGAAGCTTCTGGATTATTCGGTGCGAGTTTCCTTCCACCGATCTGCTAGTACAGTCATCATACACAGGACAAATCTGTAGCGTATTTCCAGGTTAGTTTGCGATTATTTTCGTTAATTTGATTAGATATATTTGTAGTTCAGGTCAGTGATTTAGTCTAGCATAGATTTCTGTTTTATACTATCTATCTAACTACTAACTGCAATATAACTTATTCACAAAATGTACAATATTGACAATTTACAGATTT
>SNQJ01S0002508.1:622910-649142 GCA_010110895.2 Picea sitchensis
TGACATCAACCAATGACATCAATCAAACCAAACCATTTACATCAATGACATATGATCCAACAATCTCCCAAGTAATCAAACCATTGGCATCAATGACAAACCATTGGCATCAATGACAACATGATCCAACAACCTTTGTGAAACGATTTGAGGGTTTTAACCTTTGTGTAGCACGATAGTTTTCCATGACCTTCGATGTCTATCGAGCCAAGGTAGGCGACATACAGTCAGAGATTGATGAACAGTTTATTAGCTCTGCTACAAGGTTACTGACCTTGGGATAGCGTTGGTTTAAGAATTGCAAGGTCGAGGAAGTGTTGTGGACATTGTTGTTTCTATCGCGCAAATTCACCTCTTGTGAAAGAGGTATGCCCATATCTATGCTCAAACCATGATGGCACGATTTATTAATGCTAGTCAAGTAGTTTGTGACCTGTGAAGGTCGATATGGACTTGTGTTCCTTTACCACCTGCGTCTGCTGATGATTTTTATAGGGTATCCTCTAAACATGCCTTTCTACTTTCATCGAAGCCTGTATAAAATGTCTAAAAAGTTTAAGAGGCACAAGGCTGACAACAACTTGTTCCACGATGGGCTTATTAAGCTCATCGTTGTTTATCATTTGAGTTTTCATGGTGATAGTTGGAAGGCTTTCATCGCCCGTAATGGCTTTGAAGACACAGACCCTGTATAGATTGATAAACCTGTGGTAATTGAAACCAAGCGCGAACCGCCTATACCCTTTCATCTCCTACTGCCTAAATCCTTGGTCAACCCTCCTATTGACTTACCCGACACTGTAACTAAGAGTGCAGAGGCCATTAAAAAGCCTATGAGAAAAAATCCCAAGGCAAACCTTACTGCTAATTCCAAAGGGAAAAGGAATGCCTGGCTCATTTCGAGAATGTCCAGAAACAAATCAAAACCCTCTGTCGAATCTAACCCTATCATCCTAAGTGAGGATTCTGATTCTGATATTGAGGGTTTTCTAGCCAGTGAGTACCCCTACTCGCAGGGTTTATGTCCCGAACCCCCTTATGATTTTGTATCAAACCTTCCGCCCTGCCTAAAGGATGACCCTAACTACCCCGATATTAAATTTCCTCGTGAAACCCTCGGTCATTTGGTCAAACCCTCGAAACCCGAACAGTCACCCTGTGACCAATACAATTCATGGTTAGAACAATATTATATTGATGTTCCTATACTCCAATCGAAGATTCAATCACTAGAAGATCAAGTTGCAGTCCTAACCAGTAAAAAAGACAAGCTCCAAGCAACAGATAAAAAGCAAAAGACAACCGGATCCATCTTGTTCAAAAACATGGAATCAACCACGACTGTTGTAAATTCTAAGTTGGCATAATCAAGCAGCCTCGTCGCTACACAGGTATGGTTTTGACATCGTTTTGTTTTGTAAATAATCTAGGTTGATATAATGATTTGAATTCAGTTTTTAAATAGTTTTGTTTACATCTTGAATGAATCTGTTATAATGCGTGCATTCTATATATAGCTTTGCTTTGAATAAAAAGAAATTTCGATTCGATATATGATCTCATCATTCCCAGTATAGCAATCGATAGATTTTGATTAGATTTGAGTGGTCTGCGTTTAGATTTGATTGATTGGTTTGCCTTATTAAGTTGACAAAATTAATATTTTGTCTTCGAATGGATTGGTTTGTATCTGATTTGAAAAGGAAATTTTTCATACTCAGTTTAGAACATAATCATGTTCGGATTTGATTTTGTTATGATCCATATGCTATGGTTGGTAAACGATTTGATTAAGTTTGGTTGTTACGATATGCTCTGTCTTACAATTTTTAAAGTTGAAATATTGCTCTGTTCAATTTTAATTTGGGAAATGAACTACTCTGTTTTTATAAAAACAATATGTTCATTTAAGTCTGTGCAGGTGTGCCCGAATCATGGAATGGATTCGATTTGAGACAACTATGCTAAACCCCAGCCAATTGATTCGTTTGATTGGAATGATTTCATTTTGATCAAAGTCGATCAACCCTGTTTGCCCAATTGGCCATAACAAATTATGAATTCTATTGCCAATCAATCAATCCTGTTATGATCTTATTTTAAATTGATTTTTGAGCCGAGTTTGAATTGATCTATTCGTGGCATGAACCGTTTGTTGTGTCAACACAGTCATAACGATTGGAATGATCTTGTCGAATTCATATTTCCGATTGACAAGGCAGCGTAATAGTTGCTTTCCATTTGTTTTGATTATAATTGATTTCATAACTGTTGGATTCGATTGGTTTTGAAACGAATTGATTGACTATGTTATTTTTACCAAATCCGATTACGATTCATTTGGATGAAATGATCTTGGTCAAGGTCAATCATTTTATAAAAACAAATGATCGGATATCTATAATGAACTCTGTTTGATTAATCCTGTTACGATTTTGTTATGAGTCAGTTATGGTTTGAATTCGCTCACAACTTAAATCGCTTGCTATACAGTTATCGTGATTTGAAAATAATCTTGTTCGATTCGATTATTTCTCTTGTTGATAAGACAAGTATAACGAAGTGTTTGCGATTTGTTTTGTTTTCAATTGCATATCAAAACGATCTCATAACTGATGGATTCGATTTGTTTAGAAATGATTACGATGTTGTTCCATATGATTTCATTTACCTGACTTATGACAATAATCGAAACAGAGCATTCCTATCTCTGTATTCGGTTAAATGATGTGGATCCTGTTTGAGTTCATAATGGGATAACGATTTCAATTTATGATTCATTGGATGTCAATTGAATGGAATTTTTTAAAAAGATTTTCGATTAATTTCAATGTTGATTCTATATCTTTATTTAGACTAGCTATAGAATCAGACGATTCTGTAGCTAGTCTACAGAATCAGAGGATTCTGTAGCTAGTCTAGAGAATTAAATTTTCTATCATTTATTAATAAAAGATCCTTCTAATTTGTTCATTTTTTGTCCTTTTCAGGTGAATTCGAATTGCATGGGATTTGATGGACAGTTTAGAGGATATTTGGATGTTTTAGTTTTATTTTAGTTTCCTAGTTTAGACAATTTTGGGATATCTCCCAGATTTCATGTAAACAGATTTATAACTTCTATAGGGAGGTTTTACCCTGTGGAAAAACCTTTAAATACTTATTATTTTTTGTAATAAGGATGATCCTCACTTGTGGGAGAACCAGGATAATGGATATCTAATACAGACTGAGACAAAAATTGATGTTCTGCTACAGCTTTAGCTTTCATAATATCAATCTTTTGTTTCATGTTTATGTTATCAATTTGCATTTGGTTAATGACTACTTTAGCTATCTTGGTCTTTTGAAAATGATATGATTTAATTAATATAATCCATATCTGATTTCTTCCAGTATTTAAAAACATAGCAATTACTTGATTCAGTTTGTGAATGACAGACTTCTCTTCTTCATCAATTGAATTATTAAGTATAAGTTTTTGCATAACAGGTTTACCTAATTGCAGAGATTTATTAATCATATAATTGTTATGATTTTTATGTCTTGTTTGTCCTGTAAACAAACTTAAAGAGTATTGCAGCTATCGTTTACAAGAAGCTTCTGGATTATTCGGTGCGAGTTTCCTTCCTCCGATATGCTAGTACAGTGATCATACACAGGACAAATCTGGAGCGTATTTCCAGGTTAGTTTGTGATTATTTTCGTTAATTTGATTAGATATATTTGTAGTTCAGGTCAGTGATTTAGTCTAGCATAGCTTTCTGTTTTATTTCTTGTTCATAAAACTAAAAAAATCAAAAAAAAATATATATATATTTTTACTGTCTTAGGGAAGAATGCAAATGAGTTTTTCAGGTTTTAATTAAATCTGTAAATTGTCAATATTGTACATTTTGTGAATAAGTTATATTGCAGTTAGTAGTTAGATAGATAGTTAATTAGAGTTAGTATAGTAGTAATTAGTAGATTATATATATAGTTAGATTAGTTTAGTTTATTTTAATAATTAGTTTTAGCTTAGTTAGTTTAGTAGTTAGTTTTATTTATTAGGTGGTTTAGTTTATTTTAGTTTTAGTTTAATTTGTTTAGTATTTAGTTTTAATTAGATTAGTTTATTTGTTAGTTAGTTTTATTGTAGTTAGTTTAGTTTGTTTTATTTAGTTTTAGTTAGATTAGTTAGTTTAGATTAGTTTTCTTTTTGTTTTCTTAGGACCTTAGATAGGCTAACGGAGCCGCTAAACCCGTTAGGGTGGTTCATTCCAAACGACTTGGGTTATTAGACAACCCCGGACCGGTTCCACTCTCTCAATTGACGGACGGTCGATTTCGCCCATCAACAGGTCTTTGCAACAACCATCAACCCCTTCCTACATGTCCATCCCTTTATTTATAACATATTATTAACTAAAAATAACTATCAAAAGTGCAAGTTAAGTAAAAAGAAATATCACCACGTGGCACTTTCATCGCTCAGTATTCTAAGCATCATCAAATGTTTCACTTAAGTGGATGACTCTTCTCGTACTCTGGCCATTTGATGAAGAGATCCTCGCATGTGTTGGAATACATGAATATGTGTTGTTCCATTGGGGATGAAAGGATCTCCCTTATCTCTACTGCCTCTTCCTAGTACTTGACTATTCTAGTACTTAACTACTGCAACATGGTCTGAGCCTTGATCGGGTGTTCCATGAACTGTTGCACTTTACTTGGCGCCATGTTCTCCACCTTTTCTATCTCTGCAACCCACAATGAGTCTTGTTCGGCATGTAATTTAACTATGTCATGCAGGTCAACAAAGTTGTTGTGTGTGTCAAATCCTGGTAGGCCAATGTATCTCATCGCCTGGTTGATCTTGGTCCAACTCTTTTTGCACTCGTCCCATTTATCTTGGATTTCCTGGTGAGTTTCTTGGGCCATTTTCACCCAATATTTGGCCAACTTATTTACGTGATCGATGTTTCTCTCCTTTAGTACTTGGATGTCGTGCTCTTCAGCATATCGGACCTATTGAACCACCCTGATGTATTCGATCCTTTCCACTACTTGGTGTGCTTTCTCATACCACCTTTCCATTTCCTTACACATCGCCAACACCATGAGGGTGTCTTATTGGAACTTGGCTATCCTTGCAATGAAAATGTGTCCCTCATTTGTGAATTTACTGTAGACATCTTGGAATTCACTTCTCAAGAACACTGTGGCTTTTGTGGAGTCCTGATAATATTTCTCCAAATGGTGTAGATGTTATAACTCCTTCAGTGTAGCGACCAATTACTCTTCATCCATTTTCTCTCTATCTAGGGTGGCATCTGTGATTTCCATCCCAACACCAATAATCTTGGATGTCTTGGCATGCTCTGTGCTAATAAATTTTTATTTTGTGGTGATGAGGATGGAGCAATCTAGAATAAGCCTCCTCTTCTTGGTGGTTCTCTTCACGATGAATTTCCTCTTTCGGTCATAGGATATGGCTTGTATATCAGCAACCTCATCCACATGTTTGGGGATTTGTTGATCTCCCTAGGTAAGCATATTTCCCAAGCTCCCGACATTGTATATCTATTCAAGACTGGGTTATTGAACCTCTTCCGTGTGCTCCAACGGTCTGGCATTTGGTTGTTGCTCATTGGGAGGTAGAGTACCAGCTGAAATTAAAACATCAGGGGTAGGCTCAGTACTTACTTGATAATCGAATGTGGAGATGTTGATTTCCTGTTATGGAACTTCTTCTTCTTGTTCACCCGACCATGGCTCATCCTTCAGGATATCCACTCGGGTCTCTAGTACATCGAGTAGCTCAGTGTCTAAGACACTTTCAACCTCTTGTTCATTTCGTGGAAGGCCTTGAATTTGAGCATTAGGGGATAGGGAAGATGCCTTCTTGGGTTCCTTTTCCTTTGCACCAGAGTCAATAAGGACACCTTCGAACTCTCCTCATCATCATATATTATTATTAATTCATGGAGGGGGTTTGGTGCATTTGATCTCCCTAATGTCCTTGTTATATTTGGCTGAGTTGAAACATCCCCTGGTGATCTGACCTTTGGCGTTGTAACTTTAGGGTTATCTAACCCATCGATTTTGTCAATTTGTATTAGCTCAGGGCCACTTGGACCTACCCGAATTTCAATTGGGTTGTTGGCAGGGGCCTTTTTCATTCCTACGAGGTTTAGTTCATTCTGAAGCTTATCAATTACTCGTTGTGCTTGTTATATCATGAGAAATCCCTTTTCCTGTGCCTCTGGTGTCATAGGGAATCCCCTATTCTGCACCGAAACTACCAGGGGAACCTCTGTTGCCTCTGTTGCTCTGATTTCTTCCCTGGATCTGAGTGCCTCTTAAGTCGATTGTTCTATATTTGTCACATTTTCATCCAAGCTCATGGCTCTGAACCTGGTCATTTTTGGGTCAACCATCCTTTGTACTACCTCGCCCAGTCCTGGGAATTTTCTATGAAGACTTCGTCTTCGAATTTGTCATGGGCATACGACCAACAAGATGACACTTGTGAAGCATGTTGCAAGACCATGCCCTTTGGATCATGCTTTTGGAATAGGCCCATTGGGAATCTGAACTTGAGTTGGATCAGCCCTTCTTGTTTGGCTTGAGCAATATCCTTTACAAAGTAGAAACCTACATGGAAACCATAGGGTATCAATGCATGTTTCTTGTCCTTGACCAAGGTGGCATTGTAGCCTTGCAAGATGGCTTGATAGCATATTTCCCCTATTACCAGTTGGTCCGGGATATGAGTTGGTAGGAGATGTGGTGCTTTAGTGGCCCTGAACATCCTGATGTAGGTGGCGTGCTCGTCCAAATACCAATGGCCTACCTTGGATATCATATTTTTGGCTATTTCTGATAGCCTTGGGCATTCCTTCTTAAAAATAATGAAATAAATTTGGGCAATCAATTCATCACAGATGAGAGAATAAGACTTCTTATACATGTTTTCCCATAACACAATGAAGTAGACATTGACCAGGAGTTATGCAACATGCTAGCGAACACGTTTCTGGTGCACATGACATTGAGCAAGTATGAAGCCATGTAAAACATTGGTGCTTCCCCTTCCTTTGGCACCTAGGCCTGCTACACACAAATGCTCAGTTTCTTGGAGATTATTTCTCCCTAGTTGAAGCTGCACCCAACGATCATGATTGTGTATGCCAAAGGAATCCATGCCTATGAAAACCTGGGGAAATATTTCTCTCTGTATAATCGGTAGATGAGAGCCATAAAATAGATGTATGTCTCTCTTAAGTTAGTTCCATACCATTCAGTACTCCAGTTGGTGAAATTCTTGTCCTCCCTCCATCATGAAGCCATCACTCAGCTGGTGTCGTGGTGTTTGTATAACTTCATGATGAATTTTGTATTTAGATTCTCCTCGGGATATCTGAGTTTGTAGTATTTTTGTTCTTCCACTGGAAGGAGCACTCCAAAACACCCACCATTGGCATTGTTGATTACACATTTATGTGTTTCTATGTGGTCGATGAACCACTTTAGGACTTCTATGCAGGGAAAAATGGGGGTTCTTCTCACCACCATGTGTAGATACAACCGTCGGATGTTTGGGAACACTTGGTCATCGAGCACCCTTATGTCTGGGTCATTGTTTGGGACATACTCTGGGTATTCCTCTTTGTTTATCTTGCTGAAGAGATCCCCCCACTATGAGAGCGCCATATTCGACCCTGTGCTTGCCTATGTATCTCCAAAGGCCAAAGGCTAGATGAAAACCTTTTTTTTTGTTTTGTTAATGATAAGTTCTTTCCTCATAGCATATTCCAATTGTTTTGTGGCCCTGGAGAAGAGACTTAGCCTACCTATGGTTCTTTAAGCTTCAGTTCCCTCGGCGATCATCTGGTGGTTGGCTTTCTTGGTGGAATTGTTCCTGCAACTAAAATAAAATTTCAGAGACTATGTAAAACAAAAACCAGATAAACACATATGAATTACAACCAACAAATTTATAGATTTGTATACATACCTTTGAAGCTTGTTAAAACCTAGTTATTTTGATAATCACGTAGTTGATACATCATTTGAGTCACTCGTCTTGCTCCTTCGGATGATCCAGAATTATCTTATGCGCAAAATGATTTCATTTACAATGGATCAAGAGAATTTAAATAAGGAATATCTTATCGTGTCACATCAGTCATTCAATTCGGGTTATGAGTGAAATTTTAACAAATCTTCCATCGAATCTCTATAACTTAAATTCATTGTGGGTTGACGGTAGAGGCGTGAGTAGTGATGTGGTCTATCGATGATTTGAAACAGTTTTTTTATTGGAGCATGAGGTAGCAACTAATGTGGGATTTGGTATTAATTAGGTCCTTAAATGCTCAAAATATAATCGTATCTAATGCTAAAACATCCCATCGTGTCGCTCTCTCAATGGGTGGATCGGGGATCAGGGATGTGCTATGAACGTTTTTGTTGATGTCCTTATGCAAAAATCTTCAACGCCGATAAATTTCACCATACAATGTTGTCGTGGAAAATTTGACTCAGAGGTGTGACTCGGACTTAGGGAACCAGGAATGACTCAAGGTAAAACTAGACTGTACTGTTCTCCAATATGGTAAAGACACGTGGCATTGAAGACTGGTGACCTAATTCGCATGTATTAATCGGATTCTGGAATTTCCTTAAGTTATTCATTATAAAACAAACCTTAGCTTGTCAATGCCGAAAAAGTATCCAAGATCGACAATCGACAATAAAGCTATCAAATGCTTTCTTCAGATTAGCTCCCTCAAAAAATTCCTAATGCTGAAAACGCATCAGGGATCGACGATCAGGAATAAATTTTAGTGTGGTCATAATGCTTGTTGCGATATTTTTAGGTTTTCCCCAATTTCTATAAGCGCATCGGGCATCGGCTATTGTCGATATATTTTCTCTCTTCGTTAATGTCTATCTCCCTCATCTTTTACCAATGTTGAAGGGGAATCGAATATCGATGATATCCTTATGCAAGACTTGACGCAAACAAAAAATTCCTTTTGTCGATGCCGATGGATATCAGTGCTCGACGACTGAGGTTTCCTGAGTGGTTCTTTTCCTTCTTTGAATTCCTTTTGATGTCGAATCTGAGCGCATCGGGTGAAGTGTTTTGGTTGTCAATTCTTTATTTAGGTGTTAAGACCTTTTTATTTAAGGGGTTTCATAAGTTCAAACAAACCTGAATAGGTGATGAGATTCATGAGAATAAGCAAAGACAAAAAATTTCTAAAAAATGAAGTCGAATCAAACAGTGCAAAATATCAAGTGGTGCCCAAAAAGAAAAAAATTGACAGAGCCTTTTTAGGGTGTGTTGAGTGCTCAAAATGGGGACTTACCGAGAAAAAGAAAAATCTTTGTTCCTAACTCGGGCTCAGCTAATGCAAAAGTTGGTTAAGAGCTTAACTAGTTTTTTGTTAGAGCTTCTTTTATCCTTGTATTTTAAATTCCTTGGTTGATGCATCCAGGCTTTCTTGTGGGGTTTTCAACCTTTATTCCACCTTCATTTCCTACAACCCTAACTAATGCCCCCTTTGACAAGAATCGAGTAAAGCATTCACTATCCCTGGGCCCTTTAATTATCCTTATTCACTTGCTATGGTGTTTCTTTGTTGTCACCGAGCGTCCATAGCCCCGACGAAGTCACCCCGACATCATAGACCTTGCTCCACTACCAACGAGTGTCCATAGCCCCAGTGGAGTTATTTGCATACCCTCTCCTACTGTGCACTCATTTGATATAGTTGATTTTATTTCGACAGAATTCCCTAAGCGAGTGGGAGAGGAGGACATCTGTTATTTTCAAAATGAGATGGTTAAGGTGAATTCTTTGTTAGCTTTGTATTTGATATACATGTAGTCCTTTCCAGATTACCATATTTCCCTTAAGGTTTCACCAGACCACCAGGAAGACACTTCATCATTTTTCCAAGTTTGTTCATCTACATAGGTTAGATAGAGAACCCCTTTAAAACAACTGCAGCTCTCCCAATGCTTCTTGTGTTGTATGTGAGTGGTGATTTAGGAACATAGTTCGTCATATCGCATGAATTAAGCTTAACCATTGTCTTTCTAAACACATTCTTCAAAAGCACAGAAGTGTTATAGCAAGAAACAAAAACAAAATGCATTCCACAATTGAAACAAAACATCATGGAAATAAACACAAAATTATATGTGTGTATGTGTATATATATAATGGAATATTATTTTAGGGCTTGGCCATTCTCCGAGAGGGCATCAGGTTCCCCCCTCGGATTATGAAACCGATATGTTCCTACCCCAATTTTCTCGACTACCTGAAAAGGTCTGAGCCATAGATTATGAAACTTAGAATATTTTACCTTTGGCTCATTTGCTCTATCCCATTTTAGAACTAAGTCTCCTACTTCAAAATTATTCTCTTTGGCCTTATGTTTATCAAACCACCTTTTAACTATATGTTGTTGAGCTATGAATTTTGACTTTTCTTCCTCCCTTTCTTCTTCCAACATGAGGAGGGTATCAATTATTTGTTGTATAAATGATGAGGGTTTTCCTCTTGAATATTGAGCAAGATGAAGAGATGGAAGATATAGCCTATTTGGGAGAATGGCTTCTTGTTCGTATACCAAAAAGTATGGGGAATTCCCTATGGATTCCTTGGGTGTTACTCTATCATCCCATAAGGAGCTATGGAGTGAACTGTGCCACTTCCTCTGATTGTCTGCAACTATTTTATTTAATATCCCCACTAGGTTCTTATTGGTTGATTATGCCACTCCATTCCCCTGTGGATAGTAGTTTGCAAAGTATCCGATTATGATTCCCTTATCTAGAGAAAAATCTGCTAATAGGGTGGAAGAAAAGTAAGAGGCATTATCAAAAACAAGAACAGAAGGCACACCGAAACTTGTGATCAGTTGTTGTTCTATGAATTGGATCACCACCTTTTCGTTTACATGAGTCAGAGGGATGGCCTCTGCCCATTTCATGAAATAATTTGTGGCAGTTAGTATGTATCTATGTTGTTTCGAATAACTCGGTGTAATTTCTACTATGATATCTAACCCCCATTTCCCGAATGGCCTAGAAAAAGCCACGAGTTGGAGAAGGATAGCTGCCCTCTTTTCCCTCCCCACACTTATTTGAAAAGTTTTATAGTTTCTAGCATATGTGTGACCATCCTTGCACAAAGTAGGCCAATAATAGCCATCTCTAAGTATTTTATGGGAAGTGGTGTTTCCTGTGAAATGTCCACTGACAGGACCATCATGGAGTTCCTTCATAACTTTGGTTGTATCTTCACATTCGAGACATCCTAAAAGTACCCCATCATAAATAACACGGAAGAGCACCAGATTTATGAGGCGATAATTTGTTGATTTTAACCTAAGTTCTCTCCTTTCCCTAGGATTTAGGTTTTCTAGGCAAGTCCCATGATGCAGAAGATAATTCAATTTCTCATACCAAGATTCTTTCCCTGGGGAGACATATGAAGCTTCACCACACCACAATGCTAATTCATTCTCCCATCTGGGGTATTCATTTACTTGATCCCGGGCTTCAACTACCAGTTTTCATAATCCTTGTCCATTAACCAATTTAGTAGGTTTTATATCTAGATCAAATTCTTGGACTACTGCCTTCCAGTTTCCTCTTCTTTCCCCTATCTCCTGTTGAGTGAATAAGGATTAGACTATAGTGTGAGGCACAATGACTTTGGTATGGTTCTTAAGGATGTAAGATCTGAAGTGTTTCATTGCCTTGTACACTGCATAAGCTTGTTTGTCTATAGTAGGTTAATTTAGTTTGGCCCCTTGAATATTAGTTCTCATAAATGATATCGGGGCCTCGTTGTTGTCATCATCCTTTTGAGTCAATACCGCAACTAATGATTGGTCAGAAGAAAAAGTGTAGAGGAAGAAATCTTTTCTAAAATTGAGACTTCGCAACACTAGGGCTTGAGATATAGTAGTCTTGATATTGTTGAAATCCCTTCTTCGTTCATCATCCCATTTAAATTAAGCATCTTTGCAAATCATGTTTTGTAAGGGTTTGATAGTTTCAGCGAAATAGGGAGTGAATTTTCTTACAAAATTGATTTTCCCGAAGAAAAATTGCATAGACTTTTTATTTTGGGGAAATGGAAGATGAACTATAGCCCTAATCCTTTCTGGGTCTATGTGAATCCCTGCTTGAGATATAATATGACTTAACAGTTTAACTTCCTCAACACCAAAGATGGTTTTCTTAGGGTTTAAGGATATACCGTATTTCCTACACCTTTCAAAAAAATGGGTTAAGTGTTGGATGTGATCATCTCTGTTCTTTGAATACACAATCACGTCATCCAAATAGACTACTACAAAATTGTTGATTAGTCTCCGAAACACTACATCCATGGCCCTTTGGAAGGTCTCTGCTGCATTGATTAATCCAAAGGGCATACGTTTATAAGTGAAGGTTCCCCACTTGGTTCGGAAGGTGGTCTTCAAACGATCCTCCTCTGAAACTAGAACTTGGTTGTAACCTGAAAAATCATCTAGCAAGGATAAAATATCAGAGCCAGACACGATCTGCAAGAGTTGCTCCATTGGTGGGAGTGGGTAGTTATCCTTTTCTGAAGCTCTGTTGAGGTTTCAAAAATCTACGCATAGGCGGATCTCCCCATACTTTTTTCTCACAAGAACCAAATTTGCTACCCATGCAGAGTTTCTAACCTGGAAGATAATATTGACATCTAGTAGTTTCTTTAACTCTTGACACAGGAGAGGATCCAGGGATGGGTGGTACTTTAGGAGCTTCTATTGGAAGGGTTTCACTTCAGGATTTAACAGGATATTTTTTTGAATGATACGAGTATCATAAGTTTTCATATCTCAGTAGGACCATGTAAAAACATCTTGATATTGTCTAAAAAGTTTGAGATAGGCCTTCCTTTCCCCTTTAGATACTGTCTTTCCGAGATTTATACTCTTGGGGTTTTTTGGGGTTCCTAGATTTATAGTTTCATGCATGGGACAGGAACTCCCCGTATTTGTGTTAGTTGACCCTTTGAATATTTCTCTTAAGTCAAAAAGGTTTTCTAAATTAGCTACCCCTTTTGGTATCATGTGAGACCTTGGTTTGTTAGTCGGTTGATCTGTATAAGGATTGGTTTATGCTAATTTCTCTTGAAATACTTCATCGTCAATGGCCAAGTCTTTAAAATTATCTTGATTGGTCAAAAAATTTATGATCTGTTCATCTCCTTAAAAGACCTTCCAATTATAAATATTGTTGTCTACCGATGGTTTGTAGAGTATATCCATAGTGAAGCAAGAGGCTTCATAGTCTTCTAGAGTTGATATCCTAGAGGCAGTGGTGGCCAAATAATCAACAAGAGTGCTCTTTGTTCTGGGGATCATTGTAATGTTTAAGGCTTCAAATGTTCTATTAGTCTGTGCACTTCCTGTTGGTAATTCCTTAGGTGGGGAGAGTTGCAATGTATAGTGTTCCTTACTTGTCTAACGATGATTTCAAAATCTCTAAAAACCTTCAATTCTTTAATGTTTAAGCATATGGATTTATTCATCCCTTGTACTAGGGCTTCATACTCAGTAGTGTTGTTTGTGCATTCAAATTCTAGTCTACAGGATAGGAAACTTCGTTTACCCTTTGGGTCAATGAGGATTCACCCTGCCCTTGACCCTTCTTGCGATTTAGATCCATCGAAGTATAAGGTCCACATTTGTGAGCAAAAACCATCAACTTCATTTTTCCTATCAGTCTCCTCCTTTCCTCTATTTGTTCTATGGTTTCTAATGCCTGGTCCTGACAGAAGAGGGTTTCCTCCACCGTTGTTGGAAAATTTTCCTGAAAACTTACTTCAAAGTTTTTAGTAAGAGGGACATCAGATGAGAGGGGGAGAAATTTATGAAATCAGAATCACAAGAATAATTTCCTAGCATGGGAAAGTCTGTCGATGAGGTCTCATTAAGGGTTTCTAGGTCGGTGACCGTGTGTTTTAGATATCTTCCCCTATCAATTTTGATCATATTCATGTGTCCCTTTAATGGCAACCAAAGGTGAGCCCAATATGTACTAAAGTATCTGTTTAACTTCTCACACCAATCTCATCTCAGTAGCAGTCCATAATCTTCTGGGATATCTACTACAATAATGTCAATTACTTGAACAAATTTGGGGTGTGTCGCTATTCTAATCATTACATCTTTGAGCTCTCCCATAAACTTCACCTAGGTTCTATCTAGTTGTATTACATGTTTATCATTTTTGAGAGGGACTGCATTTAATGTTTTTCAAATAGACAATGGCATAACATTAGAGGATGCTCCTGAGTCAACCAAACATTTATGGAGGTTTCTATTGAAGACTTCAAATGTCAAAAGGAACGGTGGGACAAAAGGTTTTCCCTTCTTATCTTCAGAGCAGGTGTTCACAGTTGGTTTATTTCTTAGATCTATGGGAGTTAGATTTTCTCCTTGTTCAATGCTTGTTGTAGGATTTTCTACTGATTTCAATGCTTGTAACTGATCCAAAAATGAAGGTATTACTGATAAATCGCAAGTTAGTTTAACTTACTTTTTTCATTGGATCATTAAGAATGCAAAATACATAAACTTGTTATCTTGTTTGCGGAATATCAAATGTGACTTTTACTTGATGCTTATTAATGTATAAAGAGATCATCCATTAATATTCATGCTGCAAATGAAGAGAATAGAACTGCAAAACAGAAAGAGAAATAGAGACAAGAGGTTGATAACGGAGTTCACCAATCGTTGACCACGTCTCCAGACCCGCTTCCAAGTGGAGGACCTCTTTATTGCTCTTTAAAATGATAAAATTTCTCTTACAATTATCTTTGCTATTAAATTACATGCTTCATGTCTGATATACAAGACCTCCTTTCTCAGATTCATGCATGCACCATCAAAATCCTCTCAACAACATGAGAAAAACGCCTCTCAAAACATGAGAAAAGGACAAAATTTACAAAGTGCTCCTTCAAAACCCTGCATCAGAAAGTATCCTACAAGCTTCAAAAATCATGGTTCTTATAGTTTCCAAGGCTCATATGAGGAATCCCAACTTCCCTCAAGATATGGCCTCTTTCTAGGATCAAATCCCCCTTCAAATGACCTAAAATCCTCAAAAAAATCCATTTTTTGGGCATAATATTAGGCAAAAATCACCTCTGTAATGTTTAAAAACCACTTTTAAACCAAAAATGAAGAGTATCCCCCAATATAGGGCGCACACCCCCTTTACCAGGTCACATGGGGCCACATGGCCAAGTACCAGCACTCCAAGTTTTATGTGCCAACTCCCTTAACTATTAGCTCCTGGTTTTGGGGTGCCTTCCATGGGATCTGGGCTAATCATGGAGCACGTCCAAGGGATAATCTTGGGTGCACCCAAGATTAGCCCTTGGACGTGCTCCTATAATGAAACCACGTGTTGGGGCTTAGCCCTAGCCCCCTTGCACCCTCCACTTGGATATTTGACCCCAAAACTATAGGAAAGTGGGTTTTTTTCATAAATTTGACTTTTGGCAAGTTGGTAATTGAACTTTTCCAAAGACTTGGAGCTAGCCATGGGTCAGAGGTTCGAATCCCATGGACCCCTGAATACTTTTTACATGCCAACCAGTAGTGAAGTTGTAACATCCCAGCCACCAACAGGCCGAGCCATGTCACTACTCATATGGTTTACTTAGCTCTGATACCAAATTTGTAACGCACCTTCTTCTATTACTAGGGCTTAATCGCTATGATACCAATTTGTAACGCTCTTTTACATAGCTCATACATGCATTATATAATCCACATGAATTTAAGAAAAGAAATACATTTAAGCTCAGAGTAAGCATATTATTTATTGCTATAATAAACAATCAATAACATTAACATTAAATTGATATGCACAACAGAATATATGATAGTTATAATTACACAGAGATGCAGAATCATGAATAAAGCATCATTTGATACTTATCATTGAAAACCTTGGTGATTCCACCAACCACGTGCAGGCCTTCCACGAACCTCCCACTCTTAGACCACACTACTCGTCAGCTCAACAGTGGGTCACCCCTGAGCTAGGACTAAGCTCCACCCCAAGGCAATGAATCCTAGGCTAGGCTAAGGTTGCAGGGAAAAAAACATAGAATGACTGGAAGGATTCTTCCCAGGATGCCATATTACGCCCACTACTTCCAGACTCTCATTCCCCACATGCCTGTTCCGCCCAGGAGTATACACCTTCACAAGCACAGTCCAACGGTACTACACCTCCCTCTCTGGGTTTCAACAATAGGCTGGATCAGGAAGTCTCAGAGCCCGAAGTTGGTGCTAGAAACTCTCTGGAAGAAACCACTTCCCAGCAAACTCTCTCACCTGGAAAGAGTTTCTCACAGGCATGACAACCTACCTCTTCCAACAATAGTCACCTCCCTCATCTGGAGAGAGTTCATACACAGGCTCAATCACAACTTTCACTGGCCAGCAAGCCACGGGCAGTCTAGCTCTGCGTGGCCACCACAGCCAACCAGGAATACAGACACAAGCTTCCCAAACAGGCTCAACAATGACGACAAGGTCTCACAGTGATGGTTTTTGGGATTGCTTGACAAGCAATTCCCACAGGGATTGACACAGAATCCATGGCTCAGAACGAAGAGGGTGAACCTAGATTTTCAAAAATGAACACAGTCTTCTCGGCTCTCAGAAATGCATGAGGTATTCTTGCAGAGGCTAAGAGCTTCGTCCACACTCAGGCAGTTGGGTGGAATGGAGGAGTGACCCCTCTCATGGCTCATCTCAGTCATTTTATTTTCATGCACTAGGGTTGACACTTGTCACCCTTGGAACTGCATGCGTTCCATCAGCATGCATCCCCTTTGCACATTTTCCCCTTTCCAAGAACTTAGGATAAAAATAAAACATAAAATGCACATGTTCTTTGGAATAATAATAAATATTATTCCCAAGGCTTAGGCCCCTAGGCTCAACACTTAGCCCCTTTTCCCACCTTCCAGCCCCTAATTTATTTCCCACTCTGTGGAAGCTCAGTCCCCCATCACTCATTCATCATGTTCAGTATGCACGCGACGGTGTTTATATTTTATTAATGTGTTACATACATGTAGGTACAAAATTAGGCCCTTGGCCTCCACCCCTTAGGCTCTCTGGCCTAACAATCCCATAATCCCACCAGCTTATACAAACTTGGCTCACCAGCCTATAAGACATTTTTACAACTCATTTCGTAAAAAAGATTTACAACTGGGCTCGGCCTTGGGGACATTACAATCCCCCTCCCTTATTTATGCACTGTCCTCAATGCAACTTGACACAACATCTGCAAGCTTTTCAAAATTTTCAAAAAGATGCGAGTACTCTGCCCGCATAACATCTTCATGCTCCCATGTTGTGTCCTTAGGACCATACCATATCCACTGGACCTTTACAAGCTCTATAGCTCGATTCCAAAGATGTTTTCTTTTCCTGTCCAATATGCGCACGGGATTCACTTGCAGGACACCTTCTAGCTCCACCTGAATCGCATTCCAATCAATAACATGATTAGCATCATGTATATATTTCTTAAGTAGTGAAACATGAAACACATTATGTACAGTCATAGATGCAGGTAATGCAAGAATGTATGCAACTGGCACAATCCTTTCCAAGATTTCAAACGGCCCACAAAATATTGCTGCCAACTTGGCGCAACTTCCCAGCTTTAGGGAACTCCTGTTAGTTTTCACTTTCAGGAAAACATGATCACCCAATTTGAATTATCTATGGGTTCTATTATTATCAACATAAATTTTATGCCTGTACTGGGCAGCTTTCAAATTTTGTTTAATTCTTATCATTTGGTATTCCATCTCTTTGAGCAACTTTGGCCTAACTACTGCTCTGTCAGCTGGATTATCCCAGCTCACTGGAGTGTTGCACTTTCTTCCATAAAGTGCTTCAAATGGGCTCATCTTCAACGATGTATGATACCCATTATTGTAGGCGAATTCTACCAAATGCAGGTAGTCTTCCCACCTTGATGGTTTATCCATCACATACATTCTCAGTATGTCTTCTATTACTTTGTTCACTCTTTCTGTCTGACCATCATACTCGGGATGATACGTTGTAATAAAGTTCAGATTCATTCTGAATCCCTTAAACAGTCCTTTCTAGAAATTCGAGGTGAATTTTGGGTCCCTATCAGACACAATTGTCTTAGGAATTCCGTGCAAGCATGCCACTTCTTTTAAGAAGATATCAACAACATTTGTTGCCCTGTGAGTGGTTTTCAGTGGAATAAAATGGGCAGCTTTTATAAGCTTGTCCACCACCACCATGATTGAATCATGTTTCTTGATTGTACTGGGCAATCATGTGATAAAATCCATTGTCACCACTTCCCATTTCCACTCAGGAATGGGTAAAGGCTACAACAACCCTGTTGGGTGCCTATGCTCAGCCTTAACTTTCTGGCACTCTATACATCTGGCAATGTATTCCGCGATTTATTTCTTCATACCTAGCCAAAAGTAATGGATTTTGACTGCTGCCACAGTCTTCTGATATCCAGGATGTCCATCATAAGCCATGTTATGCATTTATTTTAGAATTGCCAGATTCAATTCTCGGACATTGGGTACATATACTCTGTTTTTATATAGAAGTAAGCCATCAGTTCCCAAGGTGTAACTTCCCTGGATCTGTGGTCTCTCATGCTACTGTAGGTTTGTTACCAGACCTCTGTACTACAAATCAACATTTGCAGCTTCCAAAATTCTATCCTTAATCTCAGTCCTGTACATGCTAATGGTTGTAGCATGTAATTCATGCACTTTTCTGTTGAGTGCATCAACCACCTTATTTTCTTTCCCTTTGATATGCTTGATATCAAANTTCTTCCATAAAGTGCTTCAAATGGGCTCATCTTCAACGATGTATGATACCCATTATTGTAGGCGAATTCTACCAAATGCAGGTAGTCTTCCCACCTTGATGGTTTATCCATCACATACATTCTCAGTATGTCTTCTATTACTTTGTTCACTCTTTCTGTCTGACCATCATACTCGGGATGATACGTTGTAATAAAGTTCAGATTCATTCTGAATCCCTTAAACAGTCCTTTCTAGAAATTCGAGGTGAATTTTGGGTCCCTATCAGACACAATTGTCTTAGGAATTCCGTGCAAGCATGCCACTTCTTTTAAGAAGATATCAACAACATTTGTTGCCCTGTGAGTGGTTTTCAGTGGAATAAAATGGGCAGCTTTTATAAGCTTGTCCACCACCACCATGATTGAATCATGTTTCTTGATTGTACTGGGCAATCATGTGATAAAATCCATTGTCACCACTTCCCATTTCCACTCAGGAATGGGTAAAGGCTACAACAACCCTGTTGGGTGCCTATGCTCAGCCTTAACTTTCTGGCACTCTATACATCTGGCAATGTATTCCGCGATTTATTTCTTCATACCTAGCCAAAAGTAATGGATTTTGACTGCTGCCACAGTCTTCTGATATCCAGGATGTCCATCATAAGCCATGTTATGCATTTATTTTAGAATTGCCAGATTCAATTCTCGGACATTGGGTACATATACTCTGTTTTTATATAGAAGTAAGCCATCAGTTCCCAAGGTGTAACTTCCCTGGATCTGTGGTCTCTCATGCTACTGTAGGTTTGTTACCAGACCTCTGTACTACAAATCAACATTTGCAGCTTCCAAAATTCTATCCTTAATCTCAGTCCTGTACATGCTAATGGTTGTAGCATGTAATTCATGCACTTTTCTGTTGAGTGCATCAACCACCTTATTTTCTTTCCCTTTGATATGCTTGATATCAAATTCATATTCACGTAGAAACTCCAACCATCTGGTTTTCCTGGCATTTAAAGTTGGCTAATCAAATAAATACTTTAGACCGTTGTGGTCTGTTCTCAATTTGAATCTCCTTCCCATGAGGTAATGTCTCCATTTCCTCAATGCATGGACGATTGCTGCCAGCTCTAAATCATGAGTGGCATAATTCCTTTCATGCTCTTTCATCTTTCAGGACTCATAACATATTACAAATCCCTCTTGGCTAAGAACTCCTCCCAGCCCCTCCTTACATGCATCTGTGCACACCATGAAATTCATATTAGGATCACACTCTTCAGTCCACTGAAACTTCTTCTCCTTCCTTTGCAAGGAAGTAATAGGGTGAGTTATCTTTGAGAATCCTGCTATAAACCTTCTGTAATAGCCTGCCAGACCCATAAAAGATCTAACTTCCGCCACATTCCTTGGTGCTGACCATTCTCAGATGGCCTCAACCTTTTCAGGATCCACAACAATCCCCTCTTTTGAAATAATATGTCCCAAGTAATGGATCTACCTTTGATAAAATGAGCATTTTCTCAGCTTGGCTTACAGCCGGTGTTCTCTCAACACTTGCATCACCATTCTCAGGTGTTTCTCATGATCTTCCTCTGACTTGGAATACACCAAGATGTCGTACAAGAAGACTATGACAAACTTTTCTAAATAGTCCCTGAATACACCATTCATTAAGCACATGAAAACAACAGGTGCATTTGAAAATCCAAACGGCACCACTGTGAACTCATAATGACCATACCTTGTTCTAAAGGCGGTCTTTCTGATGTCCTCATCCTTTATTATCACTTGGTGATATCTTGATCGGAGATCTATCTTTGAAAATATTTTCACACCCTTTAACTGATCGAAAAGATCATCGATCCTCGACAGAGGATACTTGTTCTTGATAGTTACCTTATTCAACTGTCGGAAATCAATGCACAACCTCAACATCCCATCCTTCTTCCTCATGAATAGGATCAGGGCACCCCAAGGTGACACACTGGGGAAAATGTACCCCTTCTTTAGAAGCTCTTCAAGCTGCAATTGAAACTCTTTCATCTCTGGTGTACTCATTCTGTAAGGATCTTTCGAAACTGGAGCTGCTCCTGGAATCAAATTTATAGAAAAATCTATGTATCTCTTTGGAGGTAGTCCAGGTACCTCCTAAAATACATCCTTGAACTCCATGAGTACTTCATGGTCTCCAATATTTGAGACTACATCTCTGGATGCTTCTTCCACATGAGCTACAAATAATTGATAGCCTTTCCTGTAACACTTCTTTAGCTGCATGGCTGAGATTTCTCTAACAACCACGACTCTAGGAATTCCTTGGACTGTTACCTAATTTCCTTCTTCATTCATGCATGTGAACTTCTTGTTACGATAGTCCAGAAGGGCATGGTGCTGGTCCAACCAGTCCATCCCAATTAAGCAGTCATAAGAGCCTAAAGGCAGAATATTCAATTCAGCCTTAGTGCTCAATCCACCCATGTCCACTGAACAAGACTTAACCAATTCAATGACCTTCCTTTTGGTTCTTGTGGCCAACTGCACTAGCCAAGACTTTTCATGTTTGCTTCTTGTTAAACATAAACTTTCCACCACCCTAGGATCTACATAACTATGGCTAGCCCCTGAATCAATTAAAATAATAAGTGGTCGGTTGTTAATCATACCTTCCACTTCAATCATGTGCGATTGAAATTATTCTTACTTGTTGTCTAGGGCTGCATAGATCCTTGGCATCTTGCTGCCCATGTCCTCCACTGTTTCATCTTGTTGAACAATATGGACAGCTCTTGCTTTGCCATTTTTATGGGGACAATCTTTGTATTTGTGATCCCCTTTACAGCCCCAACACTAAATGGGCATCTATCTCTGCCTTTGTTCTCCCACTTCAGCCATTCTTAGCTCTCTAAACGATGGATGTCCTTGAGGATTATTTATGAAAAAGGGAGGTTTGTTTCCCTTCTGTCTCTGTTCCTTCTTAAACTTCCTCTAATCGTTCCAAGCCTTCTGAATGGTAGGGTTTTCTCTTTGTTTTTCATACAATCATTTCACCCTTCTTATTGTTTCTTCCATAGTCTTAGGATCATCATAATAAATCTTATCACCGATGGAAGGTGGCAGTCCACTCAGATACCTCTGAATCTTGACAATCTCATCTTTGATGAATGGAACATACTTCAAAAGTTCCAAGAAACTTCGTTCCTACTTATCAATGGTCATGCTGCCTAGGTTAAGTTCAAAGAACTCCTTCATCTTTCTGTCATAGTATATTTTTGTCAAGTATTTCTTCTCGAAATACCTCTTAAACTCCTTCCAAGTGATATATTTCTCTCTGATGTGCTACACTTTCACAAACTGATCCCACCACATGAATGCTTTTCCTTTTAGCTGGTACATCACAATTCTTCCTTCTTCATGAGCGGAGTAGTTCTGCAGTTGGAAATATTTCTTCATGCCAAGAAACCATGTCTTGACATCATCCTCCTTCTTATGTTCTCCATCAAACATTGGAGGCTTGATCTTGTTCATCTCCCCTTTCAATTCATCCTTTCTATATTTTCATTGTTTTCTTGTAGGGGACAGGCTTGAACTACTGTGTGTTTTGCTACCATAATGCTTTGGGGAGAGATGGTAATGTCTGCTACCACTCCTCGATCTTCTTCTCCTCTCAGGGGTTCTAAAACTTCTTGATCTGTTGGTGTCACTCTCTTTTTCCAATTTCTTTTCTATTCTTTCCAGGCTCTTCAACATTTTTAATTTGAATTCACCTTGTCGATCCCTGACTTTCATGAGCTTTCAGCGATCAGCTTGGCATGCCTAGGCATCTCTTTGCAATCCTTCAATGATTTTCATTATCTTCCCTTCCCTGTCTAATTCTCTTCCATGCCCATTGGAGTTCGATCCTTCAACTCCCAGGTTGACATCTCTTCCTTCTCTTTCGTCCTCTAAAATGGAGGCAATCCACACCTCTTCCATTTCTATACTTGATGTCGATTAACTGGTGTCTTGACACTCGTTGAACTCTGCACATGCAATGTGCAATCAATCCAAAGTTTGTCAGGCCTTAAACCTTTAATAAAATCACAATAATCATAAACCAATGTGAGTGGGAAACATTTGACTTCACAAGGTTTTATGAGCTCTATCGGCTCTACAGTTTTTGGGTTTTTTGTTCACGAGGATCCAACAGTTAAATCCTCGACAGTTCTTATGTCCTTCGAAAATTTTGGGACTTCGGGATTTCGGGGTTTTGGTCCCCTGGAGGTTCTCGCGCTCACTTCCCTCTCTGACTCCCGACTTTCGAACTTCCAACCTCTTTTCCTTGAGCCCACAACATAGTTGTCGCCAACTATGGTAGAGATTTTGGGATTTCAGCACTTTAGTTTTCGGGTCTTCGACACCCGGGAGTTCATGAAGAAGTGACTCCAAGTCTCTTGTCACTTCAATCCCCGACTTCCGAAATTTCTATCTCCTTACTCTCCAGGCCCACAGTACAATTGTTTCCCTTAACCACGATGGCGTGTGGCACGTTCAGGAGGGTCCACATCTCCATTGGTGACATCTTCAGGTCCCACCGCTCTCGCCTATCTTTTCAATTCTCTGGAATGTGGTACACATCCATGCACCCACATCCATTCCAAGAAAAAATCCAACGGTTAGGTCCCCTCTTAGATCTACGATGCAGATCTTTTCGGCATTTCGAGGTTTCAGACATCGGGAGTCCGTGTATCCCATATCTAGAAATTTTGTTTACCGAAATCCCAAAATTACGGTTTACTCATCAACTTGATCCGATGGTCAATTCCCTTCCTATGATCTATGGTGTAGATCATTTTAGGATTTCGGGTTTTGGGTTTCAGAGGATCGTTTCAAGATTTCAGGTTTTGTGTTTCAGAGGTGTTCCCCTCCCTCATTTCCCATCTCTTGACTTTGTGAAATCCAAAAGGTTTTCGCAACTAAGTCGAGCGCAGCTTCACCAGATCTAATAGTCGAGCCTTCCTCCCAGATCTACAATGTAGATCTTTTCGACATTTTTAAATCCTACGCACACTTTCTAGATCCGACGATCATGAGGGTTTTCCTTCCCTCCTGAATAGATCCTAAGGCTCCAACACTTCTGATGTGGAGTCCTCTCTCCCTGTGGCCATATACCACACCGGTTGCAGTTTCACAACACCGCTATACCTCCTGAACTTGTAGGCACGGTCAAGTAACTCCTTAACACTCTAAATCATTTCAAGGTCCGGAATTGGTCCTCCAGACATAATTTCTCCTCACACCCTCGGTCCAAAGACCATTCAACTGGCCCATATAGGCTTAGTGTTGAAACCTTGGCTCTGATACCAAACTGTAACATCCCAACCACCAACAGGTTAGGCCATGTCACTACTCAGATGGTATACTTAGCTATGATACCAAATTTGTAATGCACCTTCTTCTGTTACTAGGGCTTAATTGCTCTGATACCAATTTGTAACACTCTTTTACATAGCTCATACAGGCATTATATAATCCACATGCATTTAAGCAAAGAAATACATTTAAGCTCTAAGTAAACATATTATTTACTGTTATAATAAACAATCAATAACATTAACATTAAATTGATATGCATAGCAGAATACATGATAGTTATAATTACATAGAGATGCAGAATCATGAATAAAGCATCATTTGATGCTTATGTTTGAAAACCTTGGCGATTCCACCAACCACGTACAGGCCTTCCATGAACCTCCCAGCCTTAGACCACAATGCTCATCAACTCAACAATGGGTCACCCCCAAGCTGGGACTAAGCTCCACCCCAAGGAAAGGAATCCTAGGCTAGGCTGAGGTTGGAGGGAAAACATCATAGAATGACTGGAAGGATTCTTCCCAGGATGCCATCTTATGCCCACTACTTCCAGACTCTCATTCCCCACATGCCTATTCCTCCCGGGAGTATACACCTTCACAAGCACAATCCATCGGTACTACACCTCCCTCTCTGGGTCTCGACAACACGCCGGATCAGGAAGTCTCAAAGCTAGAAGTTGGTGTTGGACACTCTCTGGAAGAAACCACTTCCCAGCAAACTGTCTCACCTGGAAAGAGTTTCTCACAGGCCTGACAACCTACCTCTTCCAACAACAGTCACCTCCCTCACCTAGAGAGAGGTCATACATAGGTTTAATCACAACTTTCGCTGGCCAGCAAGCCACAGGCAGTCCAGCTCTGCGTGGCCACCACAGCCAACTAGGAATACAGACACAGGCTTCCCAAATAGGCTCAACAATGAAGGCAAGGTCTCATGATGATGGTTTTCGAGATTGTGTGACAAGTAATTCCCATAGGGATTGACACAGACTCCACGGCTCAGAACAGAGAGGGTGAACCTAGCTTTTCAAAAATCAACACAGGCTTCTCGGCTCTCAGAAATGCACGAGGTATTCTTACAGAGGTTGGGTCGGTCATACTGTTCAGAGCTCTATATGTGCTCAGGCAGTCAGGTGGAATGGAGGAGGGACCCCTCTCACGGCTCATCTCAGGCGTTTTATTTTCATGCACCAAGGTTGACACTTGTCACCCTTGGAACTGCATGCGTTCCATCAACATGCATCCCCTTTGCACGTTTTCCCCTTGCCAAGAAACTAGGATAAAAATAAAACATAAAATGCACATGTTCTTTGGAATAATAATAAAATATTATTCCCAAAGCTTAAGCCCCTAGGCTCAACACTTAGCCCCTTTTCCCACCTTCCAGCCCCTAATTCCTTGCCCACTTTGTGGAAGCTCAGTCCCCCATCACTCATTCATCATGGTCAGTCTACACACAGTGGTGTTTATATTTTATTAATGTGTTGCATACATACAGGTACAAAATCAGGCCCTTGGCCTCCACCCCTTAGGCTCTCTGGCCTAACAATCCCATAAGCCCACCGACTTATACAAACTTGGCTCACCAGCCTATAAGACATTTTTACAACTCATTTTGTAAACAAGATTTAGAACTGGGTTCGGCCTTGGGGAAATTACAGAAGTGCTATGTGGCTGCCCAGGCCATGTGGCACTTATTCATTTGCCAGTTGACCATTGAATTTTTCCATAGAAGAATCTGATTGCCGTGCGATATTTTTCACATCCGGAGTCTGTTTTAAGGAAATGAATATATGGCCAGGATCAACAACAAAATTTATGTTGATTAAGGTTGGTTGTCATTGATGTCAACCCTTGAAGAAAGACCCATAGCACAAAGTTTTGGGTAATGGACCCAATAGTGTTTGATGTAAATATGACTCATTATTGTTTTGTCATGGTTGATAAGAAGTAAATATGG
>SNQJ01S0002508.1:650417-664852 GCA_010110895.2 Picea sitchensis
GTTTTCTCCTAATTTGGGTTTCCACGTAAAACAATGGTGTACTGTGCATGTGTGTGATTGTTTATTTATTACTGCTCATTATTGGATAATAATTATACATTGATATAACATTTGAAGAAAAAGGATTAACATTACGTTATTACTTATTCACCCCCCCTCTCAGTAATCCAACAATTTATACCTTAGATTCCCATAGCTACAACCTGTGTCTCATCACCGGAATCTGATCCAAGATCCACTTGAATTGTCACAGCTGTGGTATTCTTCCTTTCATGGTTGGAAAACTTCTTTGTCTTCAAGTCATGATGTAAGACCCAACAACGATCTTCATCATGGCCTACTTTCTTGGAATGCTTACAAGTAGGCTTCTCCTTTCTTGTTGTGGTTGTCTTCTTCTCTTTCCTTTTCCCTGCATCCTTTCTTTGCCAAGAATCTGTAGAAACACTATCACCAACATTCCCTTTACTTGATTCAATGTGAATAGCTTGTACACATACTTCATCAAAGTTAGAACGATTTAGCATAAGAATAGTGTGCTTAAGATAAGAATGTAAACCATCGATATATTTTAGGAGTGTCTCTTGTGTATATAATGGAATACCCAAATTTAAAGCTTTCTTATGAAACATCTAAGTATATTCTTGTACACTTTGACCTTTTGATTTCCTTAAACATTGTCAATTCATCATTTCTTGTTGCATGTAAGCTAAAGGGTAAAACTGTTGTTTTAATGCAATAACAAAATCATTCTAGGAAGAGATTGTTTTACCACTTTTCTTAAGATCTTCTCTAGTTCTGGTTTCCCACCATATGAGAGTTGTGCCTCCCATTTTGAGACTTGCTAGTTGGATCTTAGTTTCGTCATCAACAATCCTTTGTATCCTGCAATAGACTTCTAATTGTCTCACCCAATTATCTAGCTTTTCTGCATCTAATTCACCATCATAAGTGGGTAATTGAAACTTTACATCTAACTTTAATAACAACATATCAAAATAATGATGAGTTTTTTGCTTATCCTTGGAGGAATGTACACTTGCTTCATTATTAGATGATGAGGATGAAGGAGAAGAAGGTTTTGAAGGTCCACCACCTCCAACTCCTCCTTCTGTTCTTACCGAAGATTCACCTTCTTCGTTGTCTCAGAGCCTTCATTGCCCTCTTTCATGATAAATCTCCTCTACCATGGCTTGCATCAATTTAAAGGCCTCAAATAAATCATCTTCAATTTTGTAGGGACCCAATTTTCGTGGCAAAGACATCTCTTGCTTATGTGGTCGCCTTTGAATCTCTGTGTCAAGAGCCTCAAGTTGGCCTTCTCCTCACTTGAGTTTTTCTCTCGTGATCATCCAATGCTTGCAATTCCTGTCAAACCTTCACAACCAAATTCTCTGATACCATAAACTTGATCCAAAAATGAAGGTATTACTGATAAATCGCAAGTTAGTTTAATGTACGTTTTGCATCGGATCATTAAGAATGTGAAATACATAAACTCGTTATCTTGTTTGCAGAATATCAAATGTGACTTTTACTTGATGCTTATTAATGTATAAAGAGATCAGCCATTAATATTCATGCTGCAAATGAAGAGAATAGAATAGAAAAATAGAAAGAGAAATAGAGACAAGAGCTTGATAACGAAGTTCACCAATCGTTGGCTACGTCTCCAGGCCCGCTTCCAAGTGGAGGACTTCTTTATTGCTCTTCAAAATGCTCAAAGTTCTCTTACAATGCTCTTTTATGTTACATTACATGCTTCATGTCTGATATGCAAGACCTCCTTGCTCATATTCATGCATGCACCATCAAAATCCTCTCAAAACATGAGAAAAATGCCTCTCAAAACATGAGAAAAGGACAAAATTTACAAACTGCTCCTTCAAAACCCTGCATCAAAAAGTCTCCTACAAGCTTCAAAAATCATGTTTATTATATTTTTCAAGGCTTAGATGAGGAATCCCAACTTCCCTCAATATCTGGCCTCTTTCTGGGATCAAATCCCCCTTCAAATGGCCTAAAATCCTTAAAACAATCCATTTTCTGGGCATAATATCAGGAAAAAATCACCTCTGTAATGTTTAAAAACCACTTTTAAACCAAAAATGTAGAGTATCCCCCAAGACAAGGCATGTTCCCCCTTTACCAGGTCACATGGGGCCATATGGCCAAGTGCCAATGCTCCAAGTGCTATGCTTCAACCCCCTTAACTGTTAACTCCTGGTTTTGGGGTGCCTTCCATGGGATCTGGGCTAATCTGCCCTTGGGTGCGCCCATAATTAGCCCTTGGATGTGCTCTTGTAATGAAACCACATGTTGGGGCTTATCCCTAGCCCCCTTGCACCCTCCACTTGGATATTTGACCCCAAAACTATAGGAAAGAGGGTTTTTTTCATAAATTTGACTTTTGGCAGGTTGGTAATTGAACTTTTCCAAAGACTTGGAGCTAGCCATGGGTCAGAGGTTCGAATCCCATGGACCCCAAAATAATTTTTACGTGCCAACCAATAGTGAAGTGCCACGTGGCTTCCCATGTCTAGGCCATGTGGCACTTATTCATTTGCCAGTTGACCATTGACTTTTGCCATAGAAGAATCTGATTGTCATGCAATATTTTTCACATCCGAAGTCTGTTTTGAGGAAATGAATATATGGTCAGGATCAACACAATGATCCGGTCATGATGGAATTGGTTTCATCCAATTATGAGAAATTTTATTTTTGATCATTTTCTAAGCCTAGGGAGCCTTCTGGATCAGTAACAGAAAGTCCTTTTGCTGAGGGATTCTACACATGTCCATGACCGATATATTTTCCTTCAACTTTTTCAAATATTCTACCATGTTGTAGTATATCTTGGGTGATTCTCATGTATGGATGTTTATAGGGTTTCTTCGGGGAACAAAAGGTGCTTTCGGGTGATCGGGCGCTGGTTTTCCTCTCGAATTTTTGGTTGTAGTGAGTTTATTTGAGATAGGTTGACCTCTACTTCATGTTTGCACAACCAATACTTCTGTGGGTGCTTATTGAACTTAAAATAGATCATCGGAAGGCATTGGTAGGTCAGGGTCCCATATCAACATGGTTGTTTCTTCTAGTGGGTCAACTTCTTCCTGATCGACGACATTCATAGCTGATCCGCTTGACTGTTTGGTTAGGGAAAATTCATCTAAAAAATTGTTGGCCATCAAATTCATGGCATGCACCCATTGTGGGAAGTCTCTTTCAGAATTTTTCTCTTGGTGATAGGTACAAAAAAATTTGAATGCTACATTTCCCATATTGATGTTGAAGTTGGTTGGGGGAGGTTCAATCGCTTTGAACGATGGATTTCTTTTGAAAAAGGGTTTATAGGGCATCTGGCCTTGGTTTCCTTACCCTGCACTTCTCTTCATGTCTATGATTTCATTCGACAACTTCTTAACTATGCATTGTAGGTCTTCTATGTCTCCACTTCCCTTTTCGAGACCTTGTTATGTTTGTTTCCCTAGGGGTCTAGTCAACAGGAGTCCTCTCCTTGGAAGAGGTTGAAATTCCTTCTTAAATAATTAGACATGACCTTATTTACATCCATTCATTTGGAACTCTATTCTTTTGGCTTCTTCAAAATTCTTTGCTAAGGTTGTTTTGGCAACCCTCTTCACAAACATGGAAATAGAAGCTGAGAGAGAATTAGCATACACTTCAATTTGAAACTCCTGAGTGGGTTTATCTTCGTGTTGAAATTTATTTAGGATAGTGGTGAACCATTGATTAAAGTATTTAACCTTCTCCTTTGAACTCATGGTGGTGGTGAACAACTCAACCATTAAAGCTCCTGTAGTGGTTTCTTCTGCAAATTTATCTAGAAAATCCATTTGAAACTTTGTCCAACTAGTTATGGATCCTACAAGTAAATTAAAATACCACCTGGAGGATGAATTCTCAAAATTATAGGGGAAAAGGATGCATACTTCATATTCATTTTGGACATTCATCAGTCAGATAGCTAGTATGAATTTTTTAATATGGTCTTCAGGTAATCCTGAGGTTTCAGGGTCATATTTAGGGAGTAACTTTTTGGATGTTGGGGAAGGTTATGTACTCATCCAGGAATGGCCAAAGCATCTCTAGCCAACCAAGGATGATTATTCTGAGGTTGGTTTCCCCTTTCTGCATTATGATCATTGTTATCTTCCATGTCATCCGATCTCGAAACTGAGTGTTCTGAGTTAAACTCTTCCTTGTCAAAAATATCGTCAAGCTCGGAGCAATTGTCGGCTGGTGTTTTGGGGATTATATTAAGAGGATGTTTGATTTTGGTGAGGGTGAAATATATCAGGTCTTCTACTGTGTGCACAAAAACCTGTTCGAGGGTATCGACCACCAGTCTAATTACTTGTTTTCTATGAGGAAGTAACAGAGCTAAGGGAAATGATTCGATCTGTCAGGCATAAGCTCTTGTGATCCTTATGAAGTGCTTCAATTCATCGTGGGGAAGAGCGTAAGGTATCTTAGGAAATATATGTTCTTCCTCTTGCTGGGGTGAGTTACTCATTTCAAGAGTACCTAGTTTGTGTGGGATGTCTTGGAAATGACTAACCATGCATGTGGGATGTTTTGAATATACAAGCTGAGCGAAATATTATGTCAAAAGTATTGTCATCCATTCATTCTTTAGGCCCTCCTTCTAGTGCCAATTCTGTTGAGGGGTCCTACGTCCATTTACCTCAACAGTAGGAACAAAACCTACCACTGAGGCCCAATTACATTGTGCAGTGTTTAATGGTGGAATGGTTCTCTAGATATTTCAATCTGGCCAACTAATCGATGGGATTTACATAGTGATTGACAAGATGTATTATTGTGAAAAACTCCTCCTTCAGTTTGAGCATTCTATTTTTTTTATTTTCTCTTATAGGTGGGACCGATAGAAGATGAATGTTGGTATAAACCAGCTGGGTCACAAAGGGGAAAGACTTAACTACTAAAGAAGGCTGAGTTCGGGATAACAATTTTTCTCAAGCATTCAGACAATGATTCGTACACCTACCACAATCCTAGTACTAATACATTAACCTGTTGGTGTTCCAATTATTGACTGAGATATGATTATCAGGAGAAAACGTACATGCAATAAAAAATGGCAAGAAAAATAGTTTCCTTAACTCTAATAATCAATCACATATTAACACAATGATTTACCTTTCATAATTAAAGACAAGAACTATAAAAATATTGAATCAAATAACTTATCAACAAATTTTGAGGCTCTTACTCGTTACAACATCCATTACTAAGATAAAATTAGAAATAGTTCTTCTTCAGATCCAATCAAACACACTTTTGATGAAAAACACAACTTGACTTTGGTCCTAAACATGACTTCTCAATTAAGGTTGCTCTGAAATAGTTATTTACAAATCCAAAAATGAGGGTCTTTGCAACAACCATTGACCCCTTCCTACAAGTCGATCCCTTTAATTATAACATATTATTAACTAAAAATAACTATCAAAAGTGCAAGCTAAGTAAAACAAAATATCGTCGCATGGAACTTTCATTGCTCAGTCTTCTAAGAATCATCAAATGTTTCACTTGAGTGGATGACACTTCTTGCACTATGACCATTTGAGGAAGAGATCCTCGCCTGTGTTGGCATACGGAAATCTATGTTGTTCCATTGGGGCCAAAAGGATCTCCCTTATCTCTACTGCTCATGCCTGGTACTTGAATATTCTAGTACTTAACTACTACAACATGGTCTAAGCCTTGATTGGGTGTTCCATGAACTGTTGCACTTGACTTGGCACCATGTTTTCCACCTTTGATATCTCTGCAGCCCACGATGAGTCTTGTTTGACATGTAATTTGACTATGTCATGCAGGTTGACAAAGTCATCGGGTGTGTCGAATCCTAGGAGGCTGATGTCTCTCATCGCCCGATTGATATTGGTCCAACTCTTTTCACACTCGACCCAATTCTCTTGGATATCCTGATGAGGTTCTTGGGCCATTTTCAGCCAATATTCGACCAACTTCTTTATGTGGTCGATGTTTCTCTCCCTTAGTACCCGGATGTCATGCTCTTCAACATCTCGAATCTATTGAACCACGCTAATGTAGTTGATCCTTTCCACTGCTTGGTGTGCTTTCTCATACCACCTTTCCATGTCCTTCCACATTTCCAGTGCCATGAGGGTGTCTTCTTTGAAATTGGATATCCTTGCAATGAAAAGGTGTCACTCATTTGTGAATTTAATGTAGTTGTCTTGGAATTCTCTTCTCAAGAACATTGTGGCTTGTGTGGAGTCCTGATAATATTTCTCTAAATGACGTATATTTTCTAACTCCTTCAGTGCAGTGACTAGCTCCTATTCATCCCTTTTCACTCTATCCAGGGTAGTATATTTGATTTCCATCCCAACTCTGATAAGCTCGGATGTCTTGGCATGCTCCATGCCAATCAATTTTTCTTCTGTGGTGATGAGGATGAAGCAATCCAGAGTAAGCCTCCTCTTCTTGGTGGTTCTCTTCATGATGGATTTCCTCTTCCAATAATAGGAGATGGTTTGTATATTAGCAACCTCATCCATGGGTTTGGGGATTTGTTGATCTCCCTAGGTAAGCATATTTCCCAAGCTCTTGATGTTGTATATATGTTCAAGAATGGGTTCTTGAACCTCTTCTTTGTGCTCCAACGGTCTGACCTCTGGTTTTTTCTCATCAAAAGGTAGAGTACCGGCTGAAATTGAAACATCAAGGGTAGGCTCGGTACTTACTGGATAATCATCTATGGATATGGTGATTTACTGCTGTGGAACTTTTTCTTCTTGTTTACCCGACCCTGGCTCGTCCTTCGGGATATCAACTCGGGTGTCTGGTACATCGAGTAGCTCAGTGTCTAAGATCATCGGTAGCTAGGGAAGATTCCTTCTCAGGTTTATTTTCCTCTATGATATGCACCAGAGTCACCCAAGACACCTTCATACTCTCCCCATCATCATAGATTGTTATTAAGTCATGGAGGGGATTTGGTGCATTTTCTCTCCCTAATGTCCTTGCTATCTCTGGATGATCTAAAATTTCCCCTCGTGATCCGACCTGTGGTGTTGTAACTTCAGGGTTATCTAACCCGACGATTTCATCAATTTGTATTAGCTCAGGGCCACTTGAACCTAGCCGGATTTCAATTGGGTTGTTGGTAGGGACCCTTGTCATTCCTATGAGGTCAAGATCATTCTGCAGCTGATCAATTACTTGTTGTGCATTTTCTATCATGAGAAATCCCCTTGCCTATTCCTATGGTGTCATAGGGAATCCCCTATTCAGCATCGAAGCCACCAGGGGAACCTTTGTTGTCTCTGCTGCTTTGATTTCTTCCATGGCTCTAAGGGCCTCTTGAGACGATTGTTCTATATTTGTCACATGTTCATCCAGGCTCATGGCCCTAAACCTCATCATTTTTGGGTCGACCATCCTTTGTACTACCTCATCCTAGTCCTAGGCATTTTCTATGAAGACTTCATCTTCAAATTTTGTTGGCACAAGGGAAAACCCAGGGTTCAATGCTTCAACAATGCACCAACAAAACCCTAAATACCGACTCTTTCGGAAACACCTGCGAAGTAGATGAAGTCTCACCTGACTTAGAGGTAGGGGGGTTTGTAGGAATCATGTGTCTACAACCAAGATAGGACATAAATCTGTGATTACAACACTTAACAGAGCACTTAGCCAAAAATATGCATTAGATTATGGTTCTCATTCACATCGTAAATTAACCCTTATTACAGATCAACGCAGTAACAATCAATATCAAACACTTTCAATCACTAAGCACATAGAATTAGCTCAGATATAGCATTCATTTACACCACGAAGCACTAAGATACAACATCAGATGCATTCATTATACATAACAACAACAACACTAATCAAATAACCACATAAATAACATCGCACAAAGCACATCAAGACGCAGGATATATGTGGTTCACCCTAGTGTGGCGCTATGTCCACCAACTTCTTCTTCTTCTTTATTAGCCTTCGATCATCTTACATTCATATGCTCCTGTGCACCAGATCCTCCTTCCCAAAAGCCAAGGCACAGAGCCAACTCCTAGACAATCTGTTCCCACAAAGCAACTTACAAAACACTTGCACTTAGATCTTCAAGCCCTAACACATTCTTTCACAAAGCCAACCAAATCTCTTACATCGCTTGCACTATTCTACTTACATTGCTTAGCTACTTATTTATACATTTACAAAAGGGCCTAATCATGGGTAAACTCATGGGCTGACATCCATTAACCCATTACACAAACCCTAGAAAAACCCTTGTTGGGTCCACAAGCCCACAAAATGAGTGAGATCTCGCGATCTTAGCTCTGCTTGGGTGCTTCGTCTTCGACCAGCCTGTCAAAGTCCAAAAAGTGTTCGAACACGACCAATTTTTCCTAAACAATTGGTCGAGGGCCAACAAGCTCCCAACACTCACCTGTGACTCATCCTGAGTCACTCAGATATGGGGAATGCTGCTTCAAAGGCCTCAAGATTAGCTCGAGCTTCCTTGACTTGTTGCTTCGTCAAAGCTTCCTATTCGGTGAACTCCTGAATCAGTTTCTCGGTAACAGGCCCTTCCAGGCATTGTTCCACTGTCGTAACCATTTGGTCCAGCTGTGAGCCTTGTCATTCAATCTCTTCAAAAATCATGTAAGCTTCGACCTGCATCGGTTGGATTCTCTGTGTAACCTCCATAACTCTGCTCTGGATGAAAGTAACCTGATGTTGAGATGTGAATTGTTCCTATGATCTTTTTGTCCTCTCGACTGCAATGAGCAGTTTCATATGTGCTTGCATAGTGGATTCCTGCTGCTGCGCCTCTTGGAGCTATGCTTCTAGTTTCCTCAGCTTTGGATCTTCTGGGAGGAATTCGTAGGTCTACACACTATGATCACTCAATCTCTTACATTCTGAGGTGAGTGCCCTGATCCTTCCAACTACGCTCTTGGCGATTTCTTCCCTTTGATCGTGCACTTCTTACGTAGTGCTCGAAACTTCTTAGAGTTCTAACTCTGTTACTCTTACTTGAAGTTGTTGAATGGCCTCAGCTATATTTCCCACTTGCATTTTGCCTGACTCTTCTTCCTTCGATGCCAAGCCTAGCATAGAGTGAAGTGTTTTATCCACTACCTCTTTGACTGCAGTCTTCTCTATGAGCAGTTGGTCTTTTTATTTTTTCATCTTTGCTTTTTCCTCCTCTAACATCGCCTGAATTTCATCTTTCTCTTTTTGCACAATTCGAAGTTTCTCTAAGAGCTCCTCCTTTTCTTTCTTCAAGGATTTTGTGGCCTTCTCCTTCTCTTCTTGAACTCAATGAAGTTGAGCCTCTGTTTCATCTTCTAGCCTTTGTAATTGGGTGGGCTCCTTAATCCACAGTTGGGATATTATCCACAGCTTCTTCCCAGTCGTTCTCATCAAATACCGATGTGGCATGAGCATCGCATAATTCTTCATGTCTCTGAGGTTAAATACGTTGTTATTCAAAGCAGGGATATGTCCTAACTGGGGTCCAACTACGCATATCCCCTTTGGGATGTATGCATTGATGAACATGTATTCAAAGTTACGTGGGATACTCTCGCAGTTCACTACGCCAGCCAAAGGCGACGTGTACTCTGGCAAGACCGACGAGATCTACTTCGTGTTAGCCAAATCGTCACAGTGTTTTCTTTGCTTATCAGTAATGTGACCAGAACATCATCTAGTCGATGGGGATGCTTGTAATCCACCAGTCAACGACGCTTGTATTCCTATAGACATGACTCTCTCAGCCATGATCTCCACAAGAATCTCCTCCATAGATTTCTCTAACACGCTATGTTCACCTGACATTCACACTTATAAAAAAATAGATCAGGTAGCTAAACGAACAAGCGAGGTAATCAAATAGATGGAGAGTTATAGAAATCACATCTCGATATAGTGGATTCTTTGTTAGCTCGGATATCAAGGGTTTAAAAAAGTTGTCCCGGTGCAGCGTCTGACAGGTTAAATAATAAAACGCCGTAACGAATTCCTCCAATGGGTAGGAATGCCTCAATCAATACGAATCAGTCTGTTATGGCACGGTATCAACGGTCCAATGGCGGGCTTTCCAGAAATATTTGTGTTTCTATCCATTCTAGAGCGTCATTCTAACGGTCTGGGCGCCTCCAATGGTCTTATAGCTTCGCCTTGGTGAAGTCCCATTCTGCCTGGTTCTGTTATTCTGGCAAGGTTCAAGTTCTATAGATCTACCTCCTGCAAAATCTTTTCTAGAACTTCCCATAGTTTTTCTAACTTGGCTTTCTTCTTACTGAGCTTCCTTTCCTTCTTTCCTGTGATCTGAGTCTCTAGATTCCTCTTTCCATTTTTATTCTTATCTTTTCTTAGCATGGTAACTTTTCACTCTCGATGTTCTTTCGAAGGGTTTGAAGGTAATACCTCTTCTTTCATTAAATCCATGGTAGGTATTCTAATTTCTTGCATGGGAAAGTTCTTCAATTCTTCTTGCGTTCTTTCAACTTCGATAGCTAGTTCTCTTTCATTATGTTTCTTCGACTCAACTTCTTTTTCTTCTAACAATTGATCTATTCTTCTAGCTATGAGATTCCTTAGTTCTTTCTTTTTCGTTTCTGTGGCTTCCTCCTCTGCTTTCCTTCTGATCTGATCCTCCTCCATCCAAGTCTTTCCTAACAAAAGTGGAAAAGGGGCATTGTTCTCAATAAATATAATGACTTCAAATTATTCTTTAGTCGATGTCTCATGAACAATCATAGGTATATTAGTAACTCTTCCACATAGGGTTATCATCTTTCCTTTAAACAAACCTACCCTTCCCAATGAAGGTATCATAGTAGGCTTTCCCAAAATTTCTCAAGTGCTTTATGGCATAATATTCACGTGTGTTTCTTCATCTAATACACAGTCTATGTCAAAGTATTATATTCGTGTAACTATGCATTTTTTTTTATTTCAAGGTCTCTAGTAAAATTATGTCTCTTTGATCATCCATTACTTCTTTTAGATGTATTAACATAGTCTCTAATTATTTGTCTGTATGATTCTCTAACATATCCTTAGTCTTTTGACCTTCTTTATAGTTTTCTTGTCTCATGTTCATCTTTTCAACTTTAGCAATCATTCTTAGGCAATCCTCAACCTCATGATCAATAACTTTACAACAAAGACAAATAGGATCTATACCAGGGTATTCTTTAGCAAGATGTCCCAACCTTCTACAATTGTAACACAATGTCAATCCTCTCTTTCTTTTAAATGAGCTCCAACCTTTCCTGTACTGCGCACTGGGATCACAGTGTTGGACCTGCAATCTGCAAAACTTCTTTCTAGGTTCCTGCAACCACTTATTAGTCCAAAAATTATTTCTATGCATAGGAATAACATAGTTTTCTCTATTTCTATCAAATTTATTCATATTGACTCTTTCTTCTAATGATGCACTAGTTTTCAAACTAGGAAAAAATCTATCAAATAGACCTAGATTCATACTTTCGAAGAAAAAATTTCCACTTATCTTACATTTACCAGTCTTGGCATGTTTTTAGACAGAGGCAGAGTATGCGTGTTTTTCATTGATGGAAAAGATCATGACCAACAACACAACGATGATCGCATGGCAAGATCAGAAGCTAAACTCCATTTTGGGTATCAGAAGCTAAACTCTATTTCGGAGTTTCTGATATCGGGAGTTGGAAGTGTCGAAACACTTCATCACAGAAATGTCGAAATGCCGAAATGCAAAATATCGAAATACCAAATCGTTGATCTGACTCCATTTCGGAGTTTCAGATACCGGGAGTTGGAAGTGTCGAAACACTTCATCATAGAAATGCTAGAATGCCGAAATGTGAAATGTTGAAATACCGAACCGTTGATCTAACTCCATTTCGAAGTTTTGGATACCAGGAGTTGGAGTGTCGAAACAGTTCACCACAAGAATGTCGAAATGTCGAAATGTGAAAAACACCTTTTGGTGTAGGCTGTGGTCACCGTCAGTGGTCATGTGAGAGGGAGGAGCTAGCACCAAACAAAGCTCATTTTCGATGATCGTAACATGAAGAGTTGAGACTCTTCACCACAGGAATGTCGAAATAATGAAATGCTGAAATGCGAAATGGAGAAATAAACGCAAGACCCTGTGGATTTAATCCGACGGTGCTGGTTATTTGAGCATCTGATCAAAGGGATATTGTTGATCTTTATGATTAACTGTTCAATTATGATTTAGTTAGCAGAACTGAATCATGGTTCTTTAACGGTTGGTAATTCAGTTGCTGAGGTGTTTTTTCCTGAGAAGATTCGAGGTGTAACCTAAGAGGAAGTGGATAAAAGATATACATTGTGATTGTGCGCGTGTGGATGTGATGAGTGAAAAATGAATTGAACCATAGAAAGGTAAAATTACAGTATGCACAGTGGAAAGAAAAAACAAAGATGAGGAAAAGAAGTTGAATATAACAGAATAGTGGAAGAGAGCAGAAAGTGCACATATCAAAGATGCATATCTGTGAGAAGAAGATAAATATGAGGTGTGCATGCTAAGACAGGATAAGATCAAAAAGCTAAAGAGGATGCAAGAAGAGAGACATTGATGTAGGCAGAGCAGAGCGTCATAGATAAACAGTGATAAGCCTAGTAAGAAAATGAAAACTATTGAATCACTGTAATAAATTCATAGAAAGCAAAGTTTTAAATTTCAGGGTGGTTGGGAGGTGCTAGGTAGGACTGTTGTCCTCAGAGGTTCAAGTGGGTGCTTGAACACAGGGAGTTGTAGGTTCCATCTGGTTGCATCTAGAGAAACCATGGTGGCAGGGTGGTGCAAGGGAGAACAGGTGTTCTCTGTTATACAGGTTGGAGCCTGTGTAACTGGAAGTTGGTTCTTCCAGCCAGTTGGTGCTGGAACACTCAAGGAGTTGGTGCTTCCTTCTAGCGGTTTCTAGAGAAACCAAAGAGTTGGTGCCCTCAAACAAGTTGGTGCTTGTATAAGTGGAAGTAGGTGCTTCCATCCACTCGGTGCTGGAACACTCAAGGAGTTGGTGCTTCCTTCAAGAGGGTGCCAGAGAAACCAGAGAGTTGGTGCTCTCAAACAAGTTGGAGCTTGTAAAATAGAGGTAGTAGCCTCACATTGAGTTGGTTCTCAATTATAGATGATGTACAGAACTTAAAAGACTGCCTATCATTTCAAAGAAGAAGAGGTTTTCTCCCTTTATGGGTTTCCTCGTGAAAATTTGTCTCTGTGTATATCTTATGTGTGTCTGATGCTCATTATGTATGTTGTCCATATGTTGTATAATATTGATGATCACTTGAAGAAATATTAAGAATGTTTTAATAGATGTAAAATTGTTTAAGCACAATAACAACCGANAATTGGTATTAGAGCGGGTTCCTTTTATTTAAAGGTAGATATGTAAGCTTAAACATGACAAGTCATGAAGGGACTTCAGCCAGTAAGCCTCCTCTGTTTGATGGAACAAATTTTTCCTTTTGGAAGGTTAGAATGAGAACATACCTAATGGCCTTAGGTGTTGATGTTTGGGATGTAGTAGAGACTAGATACATAAAGCTTGTTGTGCTAGCTTCCAAGGATGATAAGTTAGAATTTAACTTTAATGCTAAGGGAATGAATGCTATCTTGAATGGACTTGCAGAAGCCGAGTTTGTAAAGGTGATGCATCTTCAAACTGCCAAAGAAATGTGGGATAAACTTATTAGCATCTATGAAGGAAATGAGAAACTAAAAGATGCCAAACTTCAAACATTTAGGTTTAAGTTTGAACAACTAAAGATGAATGAATATGAAACAGTTAGCAAGTTTTTTTCAAGAGTTGAATAACTTGTGAATGCCATGAAGGATCTTGGTGAGAAGTTTGAAGAATCAATTTTAGTTCAAAAGATTTGAAGATCTTTGCTTGATAAATTTAATCCAAAAGTCTTTGCAATAGAAGAACTAAATGATCTTAAAACTCTTTCCATTGATCAACTCCTAGAAACTTTAACTGCATATGAAATGAGAATCAACAAAGATAAATCCATTACTAGAGAAGCATCTTTTAAAGAAGACAAGAATACTGATTCAGATTTAGATGATATTGAGGCAAAATTTGTGAGAAGGCTAAAGAAAGGATCAAGAAAATATTAAGTCAAATTTCCCTTCAAATGTTTTAATTGTGGTAAGATAGGTCATTTTGCATCTAAGTGTCCCCATCGGAAAAAGGACTAGAACTCTGATGATGAAAAGAGGTACAAATTCAAGAAATATAGTAAGAAGAAAAGTTTGTGTGCAAATAATGACAATTCCTCAGAAGACATAGATAGTGATTCATCATGTGAAGACAAAGTGAATGATTTTATGCTTATGGCTATGGGAGATCTTGATTATGAAC
>SNQJ01S0002509.1:32108-61959 GCA_010110895.2 Picea sitchensis
AAAAAAATAATGGGGGGAGAAGAGTAAGAAATACCATTATCTTTTGCGCCCTTCAGTATTACAGCGATAGTTACAAGAATGCAAAATTGTGGCGAGCAGTCGGAAGGCAACTCTCCTTTGGCGGACGTCAAACAGACTGACGATCGCTCTTAATTGCTCATCAAAATGTCGTACTCTCTGTAATGCATCGTGAGCATTAGAACAGGGAAATGATAGAGCGGCGTTAAATTCAGCCCATTGTCCTGCCCGCCAAAGAAGAGCTGCAGCGCAAATGGTCGCCACAGAAACTCCTCCTCATAATAGTAAGCGCATCCGCCACTCCTCATTGCACAGAGAAAGAGAGAGTTCTTCTATTTATCGAGGTTAACGAAACGGATATCCTCCACGGCAATAAAGCATATACCTTATCCTCCGACACGAATCAGTCCGTGATCGATACCTTTAAGGTCGAGATCAAAGCAGGAAGAATCTGGCTCAATGCTGTGCATGAGTCAGGACATCTTCACCGTTTCTCGGCATCTTGACGTCTTTTCTAAATAGTGCAATAATATGACTTTATTGTGTATAATATATCATGAAACGGAACTACCTGGTATAGTCTTATCTCAGGCCAGCATTATCTAGTCTGCAGAAATGTACTTGGAATTATGAAATAGTGGGAATGTATGTTTTTTTGAACTAATGTATTTTATATTAATAATAATAATAATTTAGTTTTTCAAGTGTAGGACAGTGGGTGGAGTATGTTGTTAAGGCACTTTTTGATATTAAAGTTATCTATTTAAAACTTGTCGGATAAAAAATCCAACCATGTTAAGGGTTGGTGTAGCTGAAATAACATGGTGACTCAAATAACCATGTTAATTTAAAAAAATTAATTATCAAATAAGAAAAACAAACTATTCTTTTTTAAAATAAACATTATATTCTTAGACAAGCTTTTTTTTTTCAAGATAAACATTATATTCCTAAAATTTATGGTAGATATATCTCATGGCTTTAACTTTGAACCTACAACCTCTCAATAAAAAAAACCCAACTTATTAATGATTAAACAAGTTAATTTTTTTTTTATAAATTATAATCATAATTATATTTAAATATATTTTATACTGAAAATATTTATGTTTAAGTAAAGATATATTGATACAATATGATATTTTCTATAAATATGAAAAAACCTCTCAATAAAAAAACCCAACTTATTAATGATTAAACAAGTTAATTTTTATTTTATTTTATAAATTATAATCATATTTATATTTAGATATATTTTATACTGAAAATATTTATGTTTAAGTAAAGATATATTGATATAATATGATATTTTCTATAAATATGAAAAAAAAAATATTATTATTGGATGTATTTTAAATGGAAAATATTTATGTTTAAATAAATATTTATTGGTTTAATATAATATTTCCTATAAAAATGAAAATAAAAAATAAATTTAAACTCTATTATCTTATAATTCAATGATGTAAAGATGGAATATTCTCTAGCTTCTAATCTATTTCATCTTAAGATTTGAATATGTTTTATATAAAATGAAAAATAAAATAATAATGAATTTAATGTTTATTAAATAAAAGTATTATTAGCAATTCAATTTTTTCTACATTTTTAATGGCTATTTTAACTCAACTCACCAAATTAAGAATGATAACTTTTATATATATATATATATATATCAAAAATGACATTTAAGGGTAGATTAGGTTTTTGATATTAACAATTATTATTATAATTAGTTATGCAATTGTTGGTGAAATCACAAATTTACATTGTTTAAATAATATTTTGCAATACATAAATTATTGATTCAACACCCTAAAAACCCATAAAAGGAATATGTAATTTCAACCACTAAAATCTACAATTTTCTAAATTTTTGATAAAATTTTGAAAAAGCTCATATAACAGAGTTCCAAAAAAAATTAAAACTTAGAACTAACATTGTTTAATAATCCTACAATAATAGTAATCCAACATTTACCAGAATCTAGAAATTCAAAAAAGTCAAAGTTTAAATTGAAATAGAATTCTAGTATATTTTTCTAGCATGTGAATAGGTTTAGAATGAAGCAAAACCATGAAAACTTGAAAATAAATTCTCAATCTACATAAATCTTAGATCACAGTGAAACTCTCGGCATACCAGGAAATTTAATTAAATGAAATTTAAAAAATAAAATGAAAATGAATTCCATTTACTATCCAATTAACTTACTGCCCATTTAACTTAAAGCTTTAAAAAGTGAAATGAAAATGAATTCCATTTAATCTCCAACTGACTTACTCAAAGCAACTTGGAAAATGTTAAGATTCTGCGCTGTTTCTTCTCAGATACGGCATTTGTTCATTGCTATGCTTTCAGACTCCCAATATAATATATAAAAGAGAACGAAACAACTAATATATATAAGATATAAAAGAGAACGAAATCTCACTGAGTGAGGCGGTTGTAGTGACTTTAAAGAGCAGTGGCTTTCAGCTAAATAGATGCCAACTTTTTCTGTATAACACGTCATCACAAGAGATTGCTGCGACTGGGTATATCCAAAGGAATGACAGCGGATATTCCATATGCTTACCAGACTTTTTCACTGAAATTCAGTCACGGGCCGTGGCACAGCTTATGAATGATGAGACTGCCATAAATTTCTCTCTTGAATTCGGCGGTGACGGGTTCAAATTTGAGCCCGTCAAAAGGTCCCTGGCCCTTACCAGAAGTGACGTTGAAAATATCCATGTCAAAAGAAAAGTTGATTTTTATTTTTACAGACTTTGAAAGAATTGCAACTTGAATGTTAAAATTCCATAAGAAGGGCTACAGTTCAAAGTGTCCGTCAGCGTAATACACCCTCCGTGACACAAGACATGTAATAATTTAAAGCGTCATAATTTAATGTCTACTCAGGGATATGAGACATGACATGTAATAATTCAATATCTATAAACTAATGGAATATATCTGCCAAAGCTGCAGGCCCAGCAGCTAGAGATTCAGAGGTTACCAGGCGGAATTTGTGGCTTCGCAGAAACGCAATATGCCAGAGTGTAAGTATGGAGCAGAGTGCCACTAACAGAATGAAGATCATTTTCTCAAATATAGCTACCCATCCAAAAAGGAGGAGGAAGAGTCCCCAGGTATTTGAAACCTGTAATAGCTATTGCAGGCGAAGTAAGTGGCTTGCATATCGATTACCCATTGGGTCAGAAAAAATTTATGATTGTTGATTTGGTATATGGTGTTTCTCCATTTAGACAGGTTTATTGCACAATGAATTATGTTATCAGAAATGCTTCATTTTGTATTCAGTTGAAATTTAATTTAAAATAGTAAATGATAAATTTGTTTATGGTTGTATTATGAAACAGGGAATGTTAAGCCAACCATGGTTGTTGAATGCAGTTCGAACTTAGGTAGTGCGAATGGTAAGAGTGTTATGGTAATTCTAGTAGGGCTTCGTGCCAGTGGGAAGAGCAAGTTTTTTTTAAGAAAGTCCTTGAGGGTGAACGCAGACCTTGGACCAGAATATGCCAAGTATTGTTATTATATTTATTATTTTCATTTGTTTAAATCAATGTTTGATTGTCTAGATGCACACTAGGAGATGTGGGAATCAGGCTCAATTTCTTTCTATTTGCTGCTGGAAAATTCACGGAATCAATCTAGCTGGATCAGTGGTAGTGTTTTCATACCCTTTACTTTTTAAGGAAAGCTCTAAGCCTGGTTCGTTAGATTTTTTTGTCCAGTGGACCGTTCCTATTATAGAACTAGTGCCTCTCATCTTAGAAATTAATTAATTAGGAAGCCTCTCACTGCAACTCATGTTCATAATATCCCATCTATAGCCACCATAATGAAATTGGATAATAGATCCATCTGAATTGTTAGAAGTAGGGAAAAATAGAAACAAAAATACATTTTTAAAATATTTGTTCGCAAGATTAGCATAAAGAAAAAGAGATATAAACAGATAGATATAAACAAATCTGAAACAAACAAAAGTTCTGAGTAGAAAAATAATTTTTTATCTTTTACCTCCTGATTCAATGAAACATTTACCTGTCACATGTGTGTATGTAAGCCTCTGTAGAATATGCTCAGAATTTAGTTTAGGTTCTTGGATCAAACTTCTAGGGTTTGATCTCTCTCAATGTGGATTGTGGGACATGTTTGCCAATGAAAGAGAACCTCACAGAAAACAACAAAACCCCAAACAATTTGATAAAAGTAATACCCCAACAGAGAGAACCCTCCACAACGTAGTGATATAGTACATGACTGGAAATTGAACAACAGAGATAAATCCTTTTTACATAGGAAATATGGACAACAAATCTTCAAAAAAAGGGACAACAAGATCTCCACAAAAATCAACAGCAAGATCTTCAAAAAGAAGGGACATCAAGATCTTCAAAAGAAGGGACAACAAGATCTCCACAAAAAGGAACAACAAGATCTCCACAAAAAGGGACAACAAGATCTTCAAAAGAAGGGACAGCAAGATCTCCATAAAAAGGGATAGCAAGATCTTCAAAAGAAGGGATATCAAGATCTCCACAAAAAGGGACAACAAGATCTTCAAAAAGAAGGGACATCAAGATCTTCACATAAACAACAAAACCCTTCACAACAACAGTCCATAGAAGAACCATCCATAACTAAAAAGATGGCAGCACTGAATAAACACCCCAACACAGGGGACAACAAGAGGAGAACACCCACTGGATCATTAGCAATAAGATAAACATGCATAGGAGCTTGATCACAAGTAAAACCAATTAATAGGAGAGGCTATAACACCTATTCCTTTTGATCCATCGCCCTCAAAACTATTCTAGCAACCAAGAAGAGAGGTCATGACACCTTCCCTCAGGTCTGTGGCTCTCTTAAGCATATCGACATCGAATGGAGAGGATGATCAGCAGGTCAGGGAGACTGACCCTCATCGCCAACAAGCAAGAATTTCCAGAAGACCAAATGGTGTCTAAGAAAAATACTTCAGATCTGAGAAGATAGTCCAAAGAGGAGGCTGCACCATCACCAAGGGAGATCAAATGAGGTAGCCGCAACAAATAGGAGAGAGAGAGGGGTGAGTGAGTAATTTAGAATGTTAGGGGGTAGAGTCTTATTTATAGTTAGGGAGAGGGGTTAGGGAAATTAAAAAATATAATTAAATATTGACAATTAATTAATTAAAATATTAATTAAAATGTCAATTAATATTAATATTAATTATAAAAACCCTAAACACATAAAACCCCAATCACATAAAACAAGAGGAAAATAAAACAACAAGGGGGTACTTGTTAGGACAAAGTCAAGGGGGGTTCGTACTGGAAAAACATCTCCACATGAGTCTCATAGTGACCTATAAAATTTATCATCACTACATAAGAGGGTACATGAACAATGTGGCTATGTCCATCCTCATAGGCACTCCTAGGTCTCATGGACCATCCCATGAGAGAGGAAGAGGATCACACATCAACACATCTTGGTATTACACCAAGATATACTTGGTCAAACACCAATTTCCCCCAGAACACATCTGGAGGCCCTATAACACATCTAAGGTCTTATCCATCAAGGTACAAGACCCAGGATCAATCCATGCATTAAACAAGGGTTCCTTGGAATACATCCAGGGGCCCTAGACACATCTAGGGACTTATACCAACTACCAAGGAACACATCAAAGGGTTAATCCAGACACTGAGCAAGGATTCCCTGGAACACATCGAGGGCCCCTAGACACATCTAGGGACTTATATCAGCCACCAAGGAACATATCCAAGGATCAATCCAAGCATCAGGAAAGGATTCCTTGGACCACATCCAGGGGTCCTAGACACATATAGGGACTTACTGCTTGGTCCAAGACCAAGAACTCCAGTCATATACTAGGAGCCCTCACTAGGGTATTTTCCCATGGCTCTCACTACTTGGTCTCATACCAAGAAGCCCCAGGAGTGTGTTGGGGGCCCTAGTCCACAGGTAGGGTATTTTCCATCCTCTGGAGAATGGCTCTTGCGGCTGCATTAATTTCAACATGAATCTCTTATAATATGATTAGTTCCTCCTTATTTTCCTACATTGTTTGGACCTATAACTCATGTGGAGGCATCATCGAGTGTTCCAATGAGCTTTGTTTGATTATCTTCCAATGCTCCAAAAATCACGGTTTCAACATTAACTCGTGTTCCTACATCCCTTACTATTCCCACTTATGATGTTTAGATATTTGGATTTGGATCGATAAGGAAAGTTGCTTGAAGAGAATGATAGTGATTTCAACGAGTCTGGATGACCGGGTGACCGACATCGAAATGGGTAGGGGAAATCCACAAGAGGAATTTAAGAGAATGTTATCATAATGAACCTCGTGTTGTGTTTACTGCTAGATTGTTGGTGTGAACTCCAGGCCAGTGAATCTGTGAATGGGAGGGTGCGGTCAAGCTAGTTTGTTTAAAGTCATGGTTGATGGACATTCCACATTATAGTGGGCTCAATTGAATGAGATTGGGAGCTTTTTTATCTGACTGTTAGAGAATTTGTGAAAGAATTTTGATGTTACATTAGCTTAGCGCGTGATCCCATTGCTTTTGAAGGATATGCTATTGAATTTGGATATCAACCTAGAGGTTCTTAGAGGGGAAAAATTGTGCTTCATTGGTGGAATTAATGGGCATTTTCTAGATGTTGGAGCTTGGATCACATGATTATCCTTCCTCTAGAAAAATGACATTCAGACAAGAATAACCTTCTCCCAACATTGCCATTCATTCCTAGTTTTATTTAGTTAAAGGTTAACAATATGGCATTAAAATTAAATGAAAATTATTCATGTTATCTTGCTTAAGTTTTTTCCATGTTATTGAAAACTGTGACTCCCTATTTTATTATTATTCTTTTTATTCTTCAAAAAGTATTATGCATGCATTTTTTTAATTTTTTTCATTTTATTTTTGTGATTCTATGGAGTTCTCTATTGTTGTTGAAATTAAAAAAAATAAAATAAAATAGATAATCATTGTTTAATTTTTTAAAATTGTAAATATTTAGAAGGATAATATTTAATTTTTGCATTTTTTTTTAATGAAGGGTTAAATTATTTTACACACTTCAATAAAAGTATAATTATTTTTATAACTTTTCATTCTTGAAGGGTTGAATGATTATATACCCTTCCAACTGAAATTAAGACCATCTCTTCAAATTTGTTCACTAGTAACCACATACTTTACTCACTAAATTTTGGGAAGAGTACGATCGGTCACCACTGGCTGGTTCTACTTTCGATATAGTAATTTTTTGTTGTTCTCCTAGAGAAAACCTTTAGCCATATATTAATATTAGAATATCCCGATTGAAAATGAAAACGAGACCTATGGACAAATATTAGAACGAGCATGAAAAAAATGAAAAATGGGTCGTTGTGAATGTCTAAACGAGACATTGGATACTGTCCACATAAGGATAGACCAGACAAAATGTAATACAATAGCGTTCTTGATTGCGCAAGAAGGATGTGCAACAATCAAGAACAATCGAATATTTAATATGCACAAATGACAGAACGAATTAGTAATTTCCCTTCTAATCGAGAGGGATCCAAAGATTCAAATATTTAATATGCCACCACAAATGACATAATGAATTAGTAATTCCCCTTCTGATCCAAAGGATCCAAAGAGAATTGAAATGGATTTAAAGTAAGAATATGTAAGTCATCAAAATCATCGGGATAATATTAAGCCTCAGACATACGAATGTTTATCATGATTAGATTTTTCTTGGCATCTCCTCATACTAAGGCTTTAGGTTTTATAAAAATAAACCCTCAAAATCCAAACACTTTAATAAAAATTAAAGTTTCAACATTTATATAAATTTAGAATATAATTATAAAAGACACTTTAATAAAACTTAACTTTATTTATATAAATTTAAAATACATTTATAAAAGAATTACATAGGTTAGGAGTTATGCAAATAAATCATATTGTAATATTATTAATTTCCAACCTTTAGAGGAGAGAGAAATCATTTTTTTCTAATTGAACTTTTTGTATGAGTTTACTTACTATATGGATATATTTCCATAAATTGATTAGAACGTAAAATAAACAAGGTTGTGTGGCAGCACAGTCCCTGTCAGGTTGAAATGGGATAGGAAAGAGTAGAAAACATCATGAAGCACAAGTGGTCTACATGCAATAAATGACATGTGGCATGCAGAGCACCATTTATGTTTTGAAAGTATATAACAAAATACAATTTGTGCATAGTGGAAGAAAAAAATTGGAAATTATGTGGCAAACAACATGAAACACAGGTGGTATCTATGCAGTAAATGACACGTGGCATGTAGAGAACCATTTATTTTTTGAAAGTATATAATATAAAAAAATTGGAAATTTAAATGCATTTGAAACAATTTTATTTGAAATATGTCAAAAAATAAAAGTTTGTTACATATTACTAGAAATTTCAATGTGTTTTTCATATAGATTGGAATTGAGGCTCTCACGGACCATAAGAGAAATATGTACAAGAAACATGACTGTAGAAAGAAGATAGAGTGCAATACCTGCGAAACAAATAATTTGAAAATAAATTGAATGGTATAAGTGTTGGGCTACACATTTCTATTAAAAAAAAGTGGAATAATTGGGTTGATAAACAAACAAGGATGCTATCAGTAGACTTACAGTGATGGTCTATATGAGCCCTTTAACTATTTTCTTGTGGATGTTGTTTTATTGATGTCATCGACGGATGCTCGAATCATGGTAACTGTCTGTTGCCTTTTGTAGGCAACCTGCTTCAATTCCCTTTTGAGCCATTCTTCAATGTAGGTTTTCATTGGGGAAACGTTCATATCATTCTGGATTTTTATGTTGAAAAGATCATTTTCTAATTCCCAGAAGTCGATAGAAAGATTACACAGACCCTGATGAATTTTTTCATTATGTACTGAATAGTTGACTAGCCAGTCGTCAATGTGAACTTGATCATATTCAAGGATGCTGTAAAATTTTTCCAAAGACAACCCCTTAAACATATCAACCTGTTTATCAAACTCTTGCCTAGTTAAGGGAAAGGATTTTGCGATTAAGTCGGGGTCTTGGAAGTCATTGGTCCTTTTGGCTAAGTTTATTCTTGACAACCTTGTGAATAATTTATCTTTCTTTGATATGGCTTGTTCGCATGACTGAACAATGAAATGCAGGTTCTTCACTTTTTCTTTCCAGCATGCATTTAGTTGACCAATCCGGTTTTTGGATGGAAGATCTTGTTTTCTTCTTTTTGTTTCTATCACATTGTTGACAATGGATCCAAAAGGAAGGACCGTTTTTAAATAGAAATGTCCTTCATCTTTTAACTCCGCCTGCAAATGTTCGAGAAAACTATGTGCCCTAGTTCCAAGGGAGGTGATGGTTTGTTATGTTTTCCACGCCTTAGTAACCAGTTCCATTCTTTTCTTGATATTATTCTCCACATATCCTTTACAGGATGCAAGGAGGATGGAGGATCATTTTAAGTTGGCTGCAAGGGTGGCAGGCATGGCTATTTCCAAAGGATTGGCAAGAAATGGCATAGGAATCAAATCCTCTTCCACATCCTAGACCCGATCCTTCAGTCTGCCATTCTCGACCTTGATGCCTCCAATGGAATCATGAATTACATCTCTACTCGCCCTGTGAAGTTGACATATTTGAGATGGCTACGTGTTGGCAAGGTCAACTTCTGAACGAGATTTTCCTTTCTTATTGTTTACACCTTTTTTTCTCAATTATCAATTTTTTGGACTCGTTGTCGAAAAAAACACTCTCGAACAGGAAGGATTCATCTTCGTCAAAATTTTTGGTATCAGATATGTCCATTGGGGGACTACGCTAGATGACGTCTTCGTTCTGGTCAAGGAAGCAGAGCACGCTATCCAGATCAGTCTCAAGTTCCATGTTATCACTCTGAATTTGTCGCTCTTCTGCATATCCCAGATTTGTTTTCCTCTTCTTGTATACTGGAAGCTTTTGAGAACTATCAATTTTAGAGTGAGGAGGGTTGTTATCTCCTCCTCCGTTTGAAGAACTCTGAGTAGCTTTGTTGTTGTGGTGGGATGTTGGAGCAATGCTCTGTGATGATGTACTTTTTGGTGTTATTCATTGATTGAACACTCTTGTCACCGGGGCCTTTCCCCTGTTGCATATACAATTTAGTGCTACTCTGCAGTGTGTCTAGGTCACCGACATCAGAAGCAGGAGTGTTTCTGCCAGTGTCTCTATTTTCGGGCATGTGTTTTTTGAAAAAACAATCATCGAGGCCAAGTGTTTGTAAAAAATTTCGAAAAATATTATCGGGTTCAAACCCTCTTAGGAATTAAACATATATCAGGCTCAAGTTGCTATAATGCATTGTGAATTCGTCAATTTTGTTGACGTTTTTCAACACGAACTCCCGGACTTTCCAAGGAAGAGGAATGACCTATTTTTTTCTCTTCTTTTGCAATAGATGCAACCAGTAGTTGTACTTACATGCTACTTCTGCAACGAACATTCTGTCTATAATGTGACATGGAAGGAGAGCATGTTTTTCCATGGACCCGAAAATTCTTATCACAGTGTAATTATCCAAATTTTCAAATGTCCCCTTCCTGTCCAAAAAATTGGTTGCCTATTCAAATATGCAGGGAGCATATTCTCCTAACAACAAAACTTTGAAAACAGAGACGAAGCCATTAAAAACATCATAAAAATAGTGGGAATCCTTGTGCTTTTACAAGGCCTGGTACCAGAATGTTACTGGGTCGAATTCCGAGTTGACATTCTTGGATAGAGACGGTTCTGGAAACTGGCAGCAATGTACTATCGCAAAAACTAAGTAGGATGACATATAAAATTTATTTTCCCTCTTGAAGCTTGACAATTGGGAACAAATTTCATGCAAAATTAACTTGCTCCAATAAAAAATGGCTTGTTCCTTGACTGTGAAATACAAAATATAAAGAGCCATCTGGGAAATAGTTGTTGTGGACTCTTGTCTCGTTATTCTTGTAAACAACCAGGCAATTTTGCGGAATGGATTTCTAAATGAACTAACCTGCAAGCTTGTGATATCTTTAGGAACTAGAATCATGTCTTCCAATAAATGGGGCAAGAGGTCCAAGCCGTTATTATGCTTTGCTAGGAATTTTTTTCAATCTTCTCCTCTGAATGTCAATGTTGGCTCTGACAATCTTAACATCTGGCGAAAGACCTGAGGTGACAAAGAAATAGAAGAGTGGTCTCGCAATAGAATAATTCTTTTGTCTGAAATAAATTTATTGGCGCAACAAGAGACCAGGTCCTTACAGTCAAAAACTTCAGGGACACATCCTGTTCAAGCAATTCCAGAGGTCCAAATTACTTGGTTCTGGGCGATACGGGTTGAGTAATAAGAATATTCCCTAGACCACTAGAAGTTTTGGTCCTTGTGCCCGAAGATGTTCACTGTATCTCTACATAAATTTTGTTGAGTTGAAGCCATAAGTTTATGAGAATGTTGGTTTTCTCCAGATGATGGTTGAAATGAACAGTTAGAGACGATAATGTAACTCTCCACTAAATCTTGGTTAAATGCTTATGAATGGGAAAGCTCCTCGAGCCTTTCGTTGATTAATGACAATCTTTATGGGTGATGCATGATGAATTGTTAGAAGTAAATATTACTTATTGCATATTTAGAAATGCGAAGGTGGCAGGTATGGTGAAGAGAAATTAAGGATTGGAGGTTTCGTGAATGTGCCAAGGCGATGACATGTGAACGACATTCCATGATTTTGAAATCAACACTCGAAAGGGATAATATAACCCCTCAAAAATATTGGTTTAATGCATATTAATAAGAGATATCCTCGATCCTTTCGCCCATCAATGCCAATATATATGGTTCTTGCATGATGAGCTGTTAGAATTAAATGTCAGTAATTGCATATTTAGAAACAAGACATGTATATATATATATATATTAAAACATTTGTTTTTCTTTTATTATAGACAAGTGCGGAGGACATAGAGATGGGGGAGAGCAAAGAACGAATGGCAAGGTCTAAAAAGCGGTCGGACGAGATTCAAAATAGGGTTACGAGGATACTTAGGAGAGACGAGTGTTCCACAGTCAAATTTTATCTATCGAAAGTTTTTACTGCAAAATGTGTAAAATGGAAGAGAACATGATGGGAAAGTAGCTAAGTATGAAATAAGGAAAAGGTCATGTGTACTCATTCTCAAAAGCGAGTATTGAATTATTTTTGAACGGACCAACCCGACGACGCACAAATGATATTCCATGATGTTTGAAATTAACGCTTGCTAATTGCATGCCTAGAAATAGGATCTTATATATAATTGGTAATTGCCAATTGCAAAAGGGCGCGGACACAGGAAACAACGATTAGGAACTTGATATTTCTTGAACCCGCCAAACCGATGATCCTCTAAAGAAATTAGAAGAAATGGTGAAGTATGGAAAGAGGAAAATGAGCTTCAAAATGGGGTGACAATAGTTCCACAGAAGACGTGAGGACCCGACGGTTAAATTGTATGTCTGGGAAGTTTTGAGTGCAAAATGTGTACCACAGAAGAGGGCATGATAGGTAGACCGTAATATGAAAGATGGTATGATCCGAGTTTGGTTGTAAATTTGTATATCGTGGAAGTGACGGTATTGTTCACAGATCATGGAAAAATAGATGTCCAATCTAGAGCCCACCTACTGGGAATCCACGGTCAGAGAACTGTCTGGGTATGGAATGGGGAAGCGGTCAGTCGGTGTCACGATATAAGGGAATGAGTGAAAACCTGAAGCCATAAGTTCGCCCATGCGCATAGCCAGACATTTTCGAAAAAACGAATAAGTGACGAGAAAGATAAAGTCAAGGGAAAAGAGAAATGGATATTTGGCCAAGTATAGAAGACGAAGAAAAAGGGCCAATATATTCACATATGTAATAGATATTGCATTTCTTTCCAAGATATATACTTGGAAAGAAGTGTGAAGTTGGTGGGAACAAAAAAGAGAGACTAGTAATACGATCTTGGTTGTATGCTTTGTGTGTCAATTTGTGTATCACAGAACTCCGAATCATTTTTTTAGCTAGCCAGCCCGCAAGTCGGGCTGTCAATTTGTATAGTGCGGAAATATGGGTGTTGTTTGTAGGATACAGAACTATAGAGGAAATATATTTCCTTTTAATATAACTTATGTGACGCAAATGTAGTGTGGCTCGTTTTATCACTTTTCCATCCGTAAACAATGAAAATCTTGAGCCCGCGAGTCCTGGAGCCCGTGTGTCAATTTATATATCGCGAAGATCCGAATGTTGTTTCAAGGTCACAAAAAAATAGAACTGCAATGTTGAACGAGCCAATGCGTAAGTCCGCCAGTCAATTTGTATATCGTGGAGCTCTGAGTGCTACTTGTAGGACACAGAACAATTGAGGCCCAATTTAAACAAAGGGGAAGCGCTCGGTAGAAACGCGTGAATCCGCCAACCCGTGCAATAAGGGATTTTCGGAAAAAATATGATTAAGTAACTAGGAAGAGAAACTACAGGGGATAAAATAGTGGGAAAATAGAAAGGAGGAGGGAATTTTTCATAACGCGAATTGGTTTCAAACAAGCCCGATTGTTGCAAAACCATCATTTTCTACTAATTTCCAGCAAATGCTTTGTTGAAGATTAGATTTTATTGCAACATGTGGGTGTAAGTGTGTTCTTGATACATTATTCCATGACTGTAACATATTAACTTAAGTATTAAACTTCATTTTCTACTAATTGTCAAAAAATTCTTTGTTGAAGATTAGATTTTATTGCAACGTGTGGGTGTAAGTGTGCTCTTGATACATTCTTCCATGACTGTAACATATTAACTTAAATATTGAACTTATTGAATTATGAGTTGTTAGCATTAAAACTTAATAGTTGCATGTATAGAAACAAGAATGATGATTTTTCTGCAACATTGTACTTTGGTATTGCTATGTTCTCTCTGCATTTCTAATATAATTGAATGTTGGTATGAAACTGTGTGTAATCCATATTTTGTTTGCATAAAATCCTAGTGGATTGACACAATACATTGTCATATAATTGTTAGATGCTCCATATTAGAACAAATTACCTAAGTAAATACAATATCGAAGAACTAAGAGACCATTGAACCATGTTGATGGGAAGAGACATTAAATCCAGAAAAGAACCAACAACGAAGACTCCAAGGAAATTATTTTTAATACCAAATCCATAAAAATAAAAAATAAACACATTGAGTATTGTACATCTATCCTTAGAAATTGGACCCAGTTCTTCGGGCCAAAACATTGAACGTATATTCCACAAACACAGGCACAGTATCCGCAGTATGTAGGATCGTTGTAGTTTTCTCCTCGATGAATCATCCTGTGGTAAAATTGATAGTTTTCACAAGCTTCCCATGAGGAAGAACAAGAAAAACGTTGCAGGGAAAATGGAATAGCCCTTAAGTGAAAGTTAGGAGACAGCTAGAAACTGCCTCTGCATAGTCGAAAAAACTTTAGGGACACAGGTTTCATGTGCAATTTCAGAGGCCCAAATTAGTCCATTCTGGGTGGAAATATATGACTAGTAGAAATATGCCTTGCACCAGTGGGAGTTGTGGTATTCATTCCCAAAGATGTTAATTGTATATCCAGAGAACAGGACAGTAGTGTCGCAATTAAATATTTTTTTGGATTGAAATATATCTCTAGGAGCATCAACATATCAGTTCCTTATAGTGAAAGTCTTTCGCCCAGAAAAAACTAATTTGGATCTCTAGAATTCCTACTTTTGAGCTGCAAAGAGGCTATTGCGTTCAATGTCAGTTTCTTTTCTGAAACTCCTTTTTGTGTTATCAAGACCTCCATCATTGGGCCGAGAAGTTCCGCCTGTTATGGTTTATTTCCATTGCCATTATCCATTGTCATATCATGTTCCATCAGATCATCTTCTTCCATATCGAAATCCATGAGATCAACCTCTGCACCAACCATCAATGTAATTTGGCAGGTTCTTTGAGCACGTAGGGTTGCCTTGGAATTCCTTTTCTTGAAATATATCTCTAGGTGTACCAAAGGACCATCTCCTTTTTTTATCCTAGGTGGAGGGATATGAGTAGTAAGAATATGCTCTGGAATACTGGAACCTCTGACCATTATGCCTGAATGTGTTTAATGTATCTGAACAGAACTGTTGCCACAAGTTAACGATAATTTTTTTTTTTTCTCTAGACGATGTTTGAAATGAAAATTGGGGAGGGATAATATAACCCCCCACAAATTATGGTTTAATACGTATCAATGGAAGATCTCCTTTATCCTTTCACTGATTAGTGACAATCTCTAGGGTTCGTGTAGAATGAGTTGTTATCATTAAAGCTCACTAATTACATATTTAGAAAAAAGTGTGAAGGTGGCAGTGACAACAAAGAGAGATTAAGAATTAGAGATTTCTTAAAGGCGCCAACCAGCCGACACATGAAACAAGTTGCATCATGTTTGAAATGAATACTTGGAAAGGATAACACTCTTCTCTGCAAATCTTGGTTTAATTCGTAGTAATGAAAAATCTTCTAGCATTATATCTTAATAATTACATATCTATAAATAAGTACGAAGGTAGCGGTGATGGCAAATTGTGACCAAGCATTGTACATTTCGTCCACCCTCCAACCCACGAAACAGATTCCAATAAATTCCCAAGTATGGAAATCGGTCGGTCGGGCTGGTGATATAAAAGTAACAATGGAAATCTGAAGACGTGAATCTGCCAAATTCCACTCCTAGACATTTTATGAAAAACGAGTAAGAAAGGGAAGGAAGAGGGAAAAGAGAAAGCGGGTGGTAATTTTCGGAAGCGGGAATTGTTGTAAGAAAGCACCATTGATGGTCTTAATAGTAACTATGGAGTGCATTAAACATGTTAATAGGTTCTTCAATCAAGGAATAGATACAGCGAGCAATGTTTATAGTTTCTAGGATCTGTTTGTATAAGAGAAGCATAAAAAAGTTACAAGAAAATCATTTTTTTGGATGTTTAGGTAAAGTTTTTGTACTATTAGCTTCACCGCAAATATAACAATGACGAATTTTAATTTTAATTTCCTCTCAATCATATGATTAATCCATTAGACTTCGTATAGTATATATTATTTATTTCAAATTGTTTGCGAATTTGTAGATCGTGGAAATCAAAGTTTTGTTTACAGACAGCGGAACAATGGAAACACAATATTGAACCCGCCTATCCGGTAAATCACCTATTTGGAAAACTATGAGCCAAAAATTTTGTACAATATGAAATGAGGAAGCGGATAGTTGAGTTGGTGATATAAAAGTAAGTGAAATCTTAAGACGTAAATCCGCCAACTTCCGCACCTAGAAATTTTCCGAAAAACAAGTAATAAATCTTGGTACAATGTTATAATATTCAATAAATTACTAAATCTCATGTCGCAGTCGGTCAGAATCATGATACATAAACACGAATATAAATATGAACCTGCTAGTCTGCCAACCCACGAACTCAGAATTGTTGGGTGAAAAATGTATATGACGGAAGTGTTGGGTGCAAAATGTATATCACGGAACAAGAATGACATGAAAAATGAAAAATAAGAATAAATATGAATAATTAATTAAATAAAATTTAACAAAACATTATCACATATTAATAATGAATATGATATTTAATATTAATATTATAGGATATATATCATTAATTTTACTTTATAGTTTATTTATTAATAATTGAATCACATTTTCCTATCGAATCAAGTAGCCTTGAAATGATACCTAACCACTTTTTGGATCGCGGTTTCTCGGGCTAAAGAAATGATCTAAACACATTATTATCAAGTATATTAAAAACATTATATATTAATTATTATATTAAGTATATTAATAATATTAAATATGTGATATTGTCTTGTTAAATTTTATTCAATTAATTATTCATATTTATTTTTATTTTTCATTTTTCATGTCCCGCTTGTTTTGTGATATACATTTTGCACCCAACACTTCCATCATTTACATTTTGCACCCAACAATTCTTGATTCATGGGTGGGTGGACTAGTGGGTTCACATTTATAGTCATGCTTATATACCATGAGTCTGATCGACCGCAACATGAGATTTAGTAATTTATAGAATATTATAACATTGTACCAAGATTTTTTACTCGTTTTTTTGAAAATTTCTAGGTGTGGAAGTTGGTGGATTCACATCTTCAAATTTCACTTACTTTTATATCACCAGCCCGACCGATCACTTCCCTATTTCATATTGTACGAACTTTTTGGCTCGTGGTTTTCTGAATATGCGAGTTACGGGATAGGCGAGTTCAATATTGCGTTTCCATTGTTCCGCCGCCTGCAAACAACACTTTGAATTCCGCGATCTACAAATTAGCAAACAATTTGAAATAAAATAATATATACTATGTGAAGTCTAATGGAACAATCATATGAACGAGAGGACATTAAAATTCAAATTCGTCGTTGCTATATTTGCGGTGAAACTAACAGTACAAAAACTTTACCTAAACATCATAATTATTATAACATTAATTAGTGATTAATATTATATGCTTATTCTAACATTAATAATATTAATAATGTTTTGTTAAATTTTATTCAATTAATTATTCATATTTATTTTTATTTTTCATTTTTCATGTCTGGCATGTTCCATGATATACATCTTGCACCGAACACTTTCGTCATATACATTTTTCACCCAACAATTATGTGATACACATTTTGCACCCAACACTTCCATCAAATACATTTTGCACCCAATAATTTTGTCATATATGTATAAAAATATAGTAGAATAAAATAGATGTGACACGGTGAGCGGGTTGGCGGACTCACGGTTTCACATTTATAGTCATGCTTATGTATCACAAGTTCGACCGACCGCAACATGAGATTTAGTAATTTATAGAATATTATAACATTGTACCAAGATTTATAGTAATTTATATAATGCTATAACACTTTTTACTTAAAGAATAGTATAAACAATTATTTAAATTTTAATTTAACAAAACATTATCACATATTAATAATGAATACAATATTTAATATTAATATTATAGGATATATATCATTAATTTTACTTTATAGTTTATTTATTAATAATTGAACTATGTTTTCCTATCGAATCAAGTAGCCTTTAGATGATACCTAGACACTTTTTGGATCGCAGGTTCTCAGGATGGCGGGCTCAAAATTGGGCCTTTAATGTTTTGTGCTCGACAAATAGCACCCAGAATTCCACATTATACAAATTGACAGGCGGACCTGCGGGTTGGCTGGCTCAACATTGCACTCCTAATGTTTTGTGTCCTCCAAATAACACTCATAGTTCCGCGATATACAAATTGAGAGTCAAACTTTAGGGTTGGCGGCCTCAAGATTGTTCTTGTTTACGGATGGTAATCCCTATCAACTATTTAGCATTATCTAAAAAAATTATTTTCAATACTAAATTATTAATATTAAATATCGATATTGTACAATTTAACTAGACAAAAAAGTTCATACAATATGAAACAAGAAAGTGGTCGGTCGGGCTGGTGATATAAAAGTAACTGAAATCTGAAGACATGAATTCGCCAACTTCCACAACAAGAAATTTTTTGAAAAAGTGAGTAATACATACTTAATATGTACTTTTATAAAATATGGACATCAGATTTTGTACAGCATGTATGGATCCCGCATTCCATACCTACGCACTTTTTGGATCGCAAGTTCTCGGGTTGGCAGGCTCAAAATTGGGCCTCTACTATTATGTGTCCTACAAATAACACCCATAATTCCATGTTATACAAATTAACAAGATGAACTACGAGTTGGTTGGCTAAATAGTGCACTCCTTTTGCTCTGTGTCATCCAAACAACAGTCAGAGGTCTGCGATAGACAAATTGACAGACAGACTCTAGGGTTAGTGGCCTCAAGATTGCGATTATTTACAAACAAATTGAGAGATAGACTCCAGGGAAAGGAGCCTCAAGATTGTGTCTCCTACAAATAGAATCCAAGAGTTCCTTGATATACAAATTGACAGGGGGACATGCGGGCTGGCTAGCTCAACATTGTACTTCTATTGTTTTGTGTCCTCCAAACAACACTGAGAGTTCTTCGATGTACAAATTGATAGATGGATTGTAGGGCTGGCAGGGTCAAGATTGTGATTGTTTAAGGATGGTGATTCCTATAAACTATCTAACACTACCTAAAAAAATTGTTTTCAATACTAAATCATTGATATTAAATATTGATATTGTACAATTTAATTACATAAAATTATTGAAGGATGTTAAATATCTTATTTAAAAGAAAAATCTGTGTATTCAAAAACTCGAGTTCCAAAAATTTTGTACGATATGAAACAGGTAAGAGCTCGGTCGGGTTGGTGATATAAAAGTGGGTGGAAATTCGAACACGTGTATCCGCCAACTTACGCACCTAGAAATTTTCCGAAAAATGAGTAATACATACTAAATATGTACTTTTATAAACTATGCACATGAGATTCTATGGAGCATGTACAGATCCCTCATTCCATACTTATGTACTTTTTGGATTGTGGGTTCTCGGGCTGGAGAGCTCAAAATTGGGCCTCTATTGTTCTGTGCCCTACAAATAGCACACAGAGTTCTGTGATATATAAATTGACAAGTGGAATTGCAGGCTATTTGAATTTTAACGCCCTCATGTTGATATGATAGCACAATTGGACTCCAGGCAGTTTATATTCATTTATTACAATATGAAACGGGGAAGCGGTATGTTGGGCTAGTGATATAAAAGTAAGTGAAATGTGAAGACGTGAATCCGCCAACTTTCGCACCTAGAAATTATCTGAAAAATGATTAACCCATATTAAATATGTACTCGTATAAAGTATTGACATGATATTTTTATAGAGCATGTACAGATCCAACATTCCATACTTGGCCACTTTTTGGATCACGGGTTCTCGGGCTGGTGGGCTCAAAATTGGGCCTCTATTACTTTGTATCCTACAAATAGCACCCAAAGTTCCATGATATACAAATTGGTAGGAAGACTTGTGAACTAGCTAGCTGGACATTGCACTTCTATTGTTTCGTGTCTTCCAAACAACACTCAGAGGAAAGGAGTAATACATACTAAATATGTACTTTTATAAAGTATGCACATGAGATTTTATAGAGCATGTGCGGATCCCTCATTCCATACTCAACCACTTTTTGGATCGTGGGTTCTCTGGCTGGCAGGCTAAAAAATGGGCTTCTATTGTTTCGTGTCCTACAAATAGCACCCAGAGTTCCACAATATACAAATTGACAGGCGGACTTACGTGCTGCTTAGCTCAACATTGCATTTCTATTGTCCGGTGTTCTCCAAACAACACTTGGAGTTCCGTGATATACAAATTGATAGATGGACTCCAGGATTGGTGGGCTCAAGATTACGAATGTTTACGGATGGTCATCCTATGTAACATTATCTAAAAAGCATTATTTTCAAATACTAAAGGATTAATATTAAATATTGATATTGTACATTTAATTACATAAAATTATCAATATTTAACCCGCCTATCCGATAAATCGCCTATTCAAAAAACCGTGAGCCAAAATTTTTATACAATATGAAACAGGGAAGGGGTCGATCAGGCTGGTGATATAAAAGTAAGTGAAATATGAAGACATGAATCCACCAACTTCTGCACCTAGAGTTTTTTCAAAAAATGAGTAATACATACTAAATATGCACTTCTATAAAGTATGGAGATGAGATTTTATAGAGCATGTATGAATCTCGCATGTATTTTGGAACGCCGGTTCTCGGGCTGGCAGGGTCAAAATTGGCCTTGTATTGTTCTATGCCCTAAAAATAGCATCGATAATTCCACGATATAAAAATTAAGAAGAGGACATGTGAGTTGGCTGGCTCAACATTTCACTTCTATTGTTCTGTGTCCTCCAATCAACACTCAGACTTCTACGATATACAAAGTGACATATGGACTCTAGGACTAGTGGGCTCAAGATTCTGATTGTTTACGGATGGTAATCCCTATCAACTATCTAACATTATCTAAATACATTATTTTCAATACTAAATTATTAATATTAAACACTGATATTGTACAATTTAATTAGACAAAAAAGTTTGTACGATTTGAAACAAGGAAGCGGTCAGTCGGGCAAGTGATATAAAAGTAAGTGGAAATATGAACACGTGACTCCACCAACTGCCACACCGATAAATTTTCTAAGAAACGAGTAATACATACTAAATATGTACTTTTATAAAGTATGGACATGAGATTTTATAGAGCATGCACGGATCCCTCATTCCATACTTAGCCACTTTTTGGATTGCAGGTTCTCAGGCTGTAGGGCTCAAAATTGAGCCTCTATTATTCTGTGTCCTACAAATAGCACCCCGAGTTTCGCAACATAGAAGTTGATAGGCAAACTTGCGGGCTGGCTGGATCAACATTGCATTTCTATTGTCCCGTCTCCTCCAAACAGCACTCGAAGTTCCACGATATACAAATTGACAGACGAACTCCAGGACTGGCGGGCTCAATATTGTGATTGTTTATGGATGGTCATCCTATCTAACATTATATAAAAACATTATTTTCAAATACTAAATTTTTAATATTAAATATTGATAGTGTACAATTTAATTACATAAAATTATCAAAGGATGTTAAATCGCTTATTTAAAAAAAAATGAAGGAAACAAAACAAAGTTTTTTAAAATTCTATCACCGCAAACATAACAATGACCAATTTGAATTTTAATGGCCTCTTGTTGATACAATAACACAATTGGACTTTGCACAATATATATTTGTTGATTTCAAGTTATTCCAGGAGATTAATTTTACCAAGTTCATCGATCAAGGAAAAATGCTAAAACAAGCCACATATTACATTTGCGCCACAACACTATACAAATTGACAACTGGATTTGTGGGCTAGTTGGCTAAAAAATTGCAATTCTATTGTCCTGTGTCCTCCAAACAACACTCGGAGTTTCGCGATATACAAATTGACAGACAAAGATTACAACCAAGAACCAACTAAACTCCAAACAGGCCACAAGCAAGTTCCCACAAGGTTCCATAGAGCAGGATACATCGACCTTTTCATTAAACAATTTGATATACAAAGAAAAGACATCACGGCATTCATTTTCTCTTACATCTAGTATATGTTCCCCGGAGAAAATAACCAACGCCATGGGATATATGGGGTTTGCTTCCATTCTTCCCATTTTTGGACCAAACAATCTTATGCGCATGCAATCTCAAGTACTTGAGTCCGACCAACATTCATATGGATATTGAAGAAATATTACAGAGACACATGAGATATTTTTGTTTCTTGCCAAAGTCTGATATGTTTTTTTTTTTTTTTCCTTCTTCAGCCGATATGAAAAATTGAATTGTCCTCATTTAAGGTAAATGTGTTGTGTATCCGAAAGTCATGCAACATGTAGACACATCTTGCCTTCTTTTGTAGATATGTTTCATATGACAATTATACCAACTTAGGAAAAACATTTTTTAACAAAGGTTTCCTAACTATACAATGCATGGTTGTGTTGCCCACGGTTCGGATGGAAGCATTGAAGCAATGCCCATATATATATGGACATTTTTCACCGCATCGCAAACAATCAAACGTATCATCACTTATCAAAGTGGAGGTAGAAGTAGGAGAGTTTCATTTTGCACATACAGGTTCAAAGGGGGTCGAGTACGCATTCGCTGCCACAAAAACACCTTCAAATTGGTAACATGAGCATAAGAATTAATACATTGAACAATATAATACACAACTTCACCCCCTCCCCTAAAATAAAATAAAATAAAATAAAATAAGCCACAGAAATTCAATGAAGGATATTTGTATAAGAAAAGTGAGGATGACTTTGTGGATGTATACGCACAACAATTGTAGACCTATCTAGTTTCTTCAGATCCTATGCTATATATGGTTGCAACTCTGTTACAAATGTTTATTGGGTTGTGCGAAAGATCATTTCTCTAACATCCCTTTTATTTGTTATATTTTTGAAGAGCATAAGTGGAATATGCCCTTTATGCAATTGTTGTTCCATTGACGAAAACAAATTTGAATAGGTATCGAGCAATTAAAAATTTGAAATATTTGTGTAACTTACCCGAGATACATGCACATTAAAAATTAAAGGAAAAAACTGGATATGGAAAGCAGTACCATTGCCTTGTCATTGTCTGACTCTCCATCCTTTATATGGAGAATGTGTTGTGAGCCAAGTTTTATTTCCAGCGTGACAATTGTGCCAATGGTTCTGATTGGGTAAATATCACTACTCTGTGCAAGCTGGTTGATAGTTGGGTCCGAGACGAAACAATAAGTTGAAGAAACAACAAGAATTTTTTCCACAACACTTGTTTCATTGAATGAAATAATCCGATCAAAATCACCATGGTCATATATTGTTTTGGGCAATACATTAAAATTTGTAATGGATATCCTATTACCCGACAATATCTTTTTTGCATGTTTCTAGACACGTTATGTAGGAATAATCGGTGTCACTATCATCATGGCCTCCTTGTCTGTTATGTCATCACACATAATGGATCTAGTTTTTGTTTCCTTGTCCAAGTAGGTGTTATAGACAACCATTATGTCCCCGACAAACACTTGTCTAGTTCGGCGGTTGTTCAAGCCGTCTATTGATAGTAATTTGGGTGTTGCAACTCTAGACCTAGTGACAATTTTTGAATAGGAAAACTAAAGTGAACGGTAGTGTGCATTCTTTTTTTTGTGTTATTGTTTCACTAGTATAAATCTACAAGTACATGCATAGCTTCGATGAACTATGGGGCCAAAGTTTTGCAACCACACCTCTTAGTCTGCAGAACCTGTGCTATGTTTGGCATCTCGCTTGTACTTGTTGATACTTATTGTGAACTACAAACCATGTACTGCAGATGACATCAACATATTCACCCTGCAATAGATGAATAAATAGCCGAGGATTTTTTTTTGGTAAACATACTAGGAGTAGATCATATGCATCTTTACCTTTGGCCTTGTCAGTCTATTAATGTTTGGGATGACTGACTTCTCATGGCCATGTCACTAGTCCCACTTTTTCTGATGAAAGCATGTGAAGATGAACATCAGATGGAATAAATAAGGTCACGTAATGCATTCTTGTTGAACCATGTGTAAATTATTTGAATCATCGTGTACCTATTAAGTGAGGAGGTATGTTTTGGGGAAATAAGATCTTTATCCCCATTCTCTTCATTTTTTTTTTATTAAAATGGTGACTACTACAAAATAACTATAACAAGAATATGCATTGTATATTGTCCATTAGAAGGACTAAACAAGCGTAAAATTGTATGTATGTGATTTTTTTGACTGGAAAAATGTGTAATAGTAAACATGGCATGAGGGCGGGGCACCATGGCCAATCTGTATATTGCAGACCCTCGGAAGCTAGGGGAGCAATTTTGAACCCACCATCCCGGCACCCGCAATCGAAAAAGTGGGTAAGTATGGAATAAGGTAGAAGCATGACCATACATGTGAAACAGTTCATCTGCCAACCGGCGAACCAAGGCATTTTCAGAAAGACCACTAAGCAGATCAATTAGAAAACAAAAGGGACAATAGAAAATGGAAAAAGTAGAAATAGGGAGGGAAAAAAGGTCCATTGCTGCCAAGCCATCATTTTCTAGTCTAATATTATATGCCCCCACCCAGTTTGTGTATTTAATTTACTAGCACAGTTGGTATACCTTTTCGAAGATTGTACCGTAGAACCCTTTGTTGTTGCACAGAACAATTCATCTTCCTATCCAACCAACCTGTTTCTTCCAAGGTAGCAACATCGAATATGAAATGGACATGAAGGCAACTTAGAATGAAGACAGAAATGTAAAAGAAAGAGAAAAATTTATATGTATTCCAATGTAACAACAAATATAATATGATTCACATGAGAATACGTATAAAGATATTATATCTAAAGGAAGAAAAGAACAAAGAAAAAATAAAAAATAAAAAAGGTGCAAAGCAGCAAAACAAGCACAACAAATATAGAGACAATAAATGAAAAAATGAACACTGGAGTATGAAATAAGAGTATAGGGAACCACCTCTGTAATTCCTCGTCTACATTCCCACCAAATATCCCATCATCCTCTTCATCCATTCTGTTTGTTTAAATGTATCAATGTAGGGAAAATACAATGCACATGAAGTAGGTTAGTATGCAGGAAGACATTTAATGAAGATAAGTTATTATGTAGGAAGGTACGCAACATCTACATACAATAAACTAGGTGAACACATTTATAGACAATAAATGAAATACAAAACAATGCAATATGAAATAATAGTACAGGCATGCACCTTTCTGTCTCCTCTTCAACCGATGCAGTCAAGAATCTATCTTTTTCTCCAGCTATTCTGTTTGTTTGAATGTGGGAATGCACAAAATACAATGAACATGAATGCAAACTGATATGCACTAGAGAACAAGTAATGTGTACATACAATAAAAGAGACTCAACAAATAGTCTAAAATATAGACAAGCATGCACCTCTACATCTCCTCTTCAACCGATGTAGTCAAGACTTCATCCTTTTCTCAAGCTATTTTGCTTGTTTGAATGTGGGAACGCACAAAATACAATGAACATGAATGGAAGTTGGTATGCACCAGAGAACAAGTAATACGTACATACAGTAAAAGAGACTAAACAAATAGTCTAAAAGATAGGAAGACACATGAACCTTTGTGCTTCTCCATCCATAGATGTAAATATGTAATTTGTTTTCCCTACCAAAAATATATTACAAGCCACAAAATATTACGAAATTGCATGGTCGTAGCTAAACGATTTTTGTTTTTCTGTGGAAAAGTATCCAGATATGCTTCCACTTATGGAAATACATGTTCTTTATCCTATACAAAGAATGTTGTGCCCATAATACAAGATTTTGGTTTTCCGGGGCAAACTACCCAGATATGGTTCCAGACATGGAAATATATTTTGTAGAATCTTTGTTGTACATATCATATCTCAAGTACAAGAAAAATTGCATCGTGGGCACACCAATTTGTGTAGAGATCAAATGACATGTATTGTCATATGGACACATTTCACCATACATGGTTTATAAATGTAGCCTATATATGTTTTATTTTAACAAAAAACAACATATATTGCAATTTCACATGTACTTCTCGAACTATTTTTCATTCAACTATTTTCTATCATGTCAACACTGAAGCACCAACACAATATCACAGCAGAACAGATATTGACCTCGCCAGATAAGGAAAGTAACACAACTTCATGTCCACCTGTGGGTGCAAGGGATGAACACCGTAAAGCGCCCAAAAAAAACAATAACAATACAAAAAAAAAAAAAAAAAATCCATATACCGGCAGAGGAACCCAACCCTACAAAGCCGAATCAAACAAAAGAAAACAACAAGCACCAAACCAGCGAGAAAGAACAAACAGGACCAACTGCAGCCCCAAGGCCCCAAAGTGTAAACTTGAGCCAAACAAACACAACTAGCAACCGAAGAACCAATGAACAAACCAACAAGTAACAACCACCGAACCAGTAAACAACATATGTACCTCCAATGATTACAAAAATGCAGCCGAAGCACAGAAGGAATCGGTAACATACGACGAGCATGCCAGTAGAAATAAGAAAAAACTCTTACTTGCAAACTGCAAACACTGAAAAACAAAGAAGGAATAGAAAATGAAACTATGGCATGGAAATTTACTCTGAAACAATGAAAGGCAAAAGCATACTTCGAATTGTGAACCAAACAACAACAAGAAGCAGCAACCGACAAACCAACAAAGAATAAACACTTACCAAACTAGTAAACAATGTATGTAGCTTCAATGATGATGAAATTACATTGCAAGGCTAGAAGAAGGATTTAAGATACAATGCTTATTCAACTAGCGGTGGACAACAATATTGTGGAAAATCACTGCAACATTATATGGAAAATTTTGAGGAAAAATGTACTCTGAGAAGTGTATTTAGATAAACATTTAAGGTTGTCAGGTTGTCTAAGGACCTCACGGTATGCAAACATTTAAGCCGGTAGACCTTTTGAAGGACCTCTGATCATGTAAACATTTAAGCTGTCAAGTGTATTCAAGCACCTAAAAAAAAGTGTCAATACATTTCAATACAAATACATGCGGTAGCGACATTATAAAGTTTGGAATTATCGATCACTATAAATCTTGGATATCTAAACATTTCAATATGATTAATACAAATAAAAAAAGAATCGTATATGATATAAGACAATGGAAACAAAAAAAATGATAAGACAAACATTTGAGCTAATGCTAGCATTAATCCACCTTCAAGCAATGCATAAGAAACATATATGATTCAAAAATATTGTAGACAATGGAAAAGTTTGGATATGCTAACATATAAAACATTGGGAATAGCGAAGCCGACAATAAGACTTCCAATTTGTTATCCAATCAGGTTACTAGATATATGGTACTTTTTATTATATAAAATTCAATGTTTTTAGTTCCCTATCTCCAACAGTAGATATTATGCAAATATTTCTGGTGAAAGGACAAACTAATGTGAGGTCAACAAATTATCGATTGCTATAGTCCCTCTATGCCTACGTCCGGGACTAATAAGAAAAACATGATTATCTCAATAGAAAGTCGAGGGTTCTATGATGTTTCAAGTGGATATTTATTTCTTACTCATGAGATATTGAGCTTTCGTTGGATTTGCTTCCCTTGTGAGGGAAGGGGAAGGTCCCTTGTTATCAAATTGGGCAAAGAAGTTGGATTTATTGGGATTTTAATGGGCCTGCATTATTTGGTTAATCTATTTTTCCTCTTCCTAGTCTAAATCCCATTTTTAGTTCTTTACTACCTCATCTTTGTTTTCTAAATTTTCTGCAACTTTTTTATTTTCCTCTTCTCCATTTTTAGTGCTTTAGTACCTCATCTTCTTTCTCAAAAAAAATTGCATCTTTTTTATTTTCCTCTTCTTCGCCTATTTATTTCTCTTATTCGTTTGCATTGGACGCTGCATATTTTTTATGGATGAGTACCACTACCAAGATGAGTATGTTCCAAATTAGGATGTTCTACATATTTCTCTACAAGGTCCTTCTCTATATTTTTGGGATTTTCCCAATTAACTATTTCCTCCATGTTTCCAATAACTTCACATCTAATGTTACCTGAAATGGGTAGAACTTCTTGTGGATATTTTAGATGAGATGGCCCTTCTTGGGATTTTGGTTAGATTTTATCAAAATGTTCATACACATGACAAGCAATGCACTTGAAAGGAATCACCTCATGGTGTAGTGGCTACATCCATCTAGATACATTTGTAAATCTTTTGGGATTCCCTTATCTAAATCCACCTCCACATATTTCCTTTAATTTTTCTCATTCTAGATTACAATATCATTAATAATGATCATAATTATTTATTAATATACAAAACATTTAGTTAACTATATAATTAGATTTAATATATATTAAAATTTATATGTTATGATAAAAAAGAAGATAATGTGAGTTGATAGAAGGGTGAGTGCAAGCTAATGATGGTCTCTCATGACTTATTAGTGGCAATCAAAACCTGTAAAAACAACAATATGTTAACTTCGAGATATTATTCAAGGTTCTTTTACAATGGATTTGAATATGGTGTAAGAAGATGAAAGGAAGGAAATTGAATCAACTTTCCTAATATAAAACTTTAATTCATAGAAATTATGAATAACTATGTCAAATTTGATTTTTTCTAACACTGGTATCTTATTTTTCCAACAAAATATAAGGTATATGTTTTTGTTCGTGGTGGTGTTGAGTACCTTAACAATGAAATTTTGTTCCAAAAACATGTATACTTGTAGCAAAGTCGTTTATCAAAGTCAAAATATCCCTAAAATTACAATTTATTTTGTTTGTGCAGGCTAAGATGGTCTTAACATGATCAAAACAATTTCTTTTTTTTTAGATTGTATATATCGATCTCCTCTAATGTCGCATATAACTCGTTAGAGAAATTGTTAACATGAAAAAAATTATAGCAGAAATAAAAGGGGTATGTATTCTAGGATTTTGATATATGTCAAGACAAAAATAGATTAAAAATAGTAAAAAATATTATTTTAAAAAAACAATTGCATATTTGGAATCTGCATTGCCAACTCTAACTGTGTGTATATTTTCATCAATAATTAAATTGTGTAGCCTATAGAAAATAACGTCAAAAACAAAGATATGAAGAGGAATTCATAAAAATGGAGGATATTTTATATTTGTAGACCGAACCACTAGGTTTTTTCATTGCGAATCTAAATCTGAAGCAACCAACTCAGCAAACACATATTCTAGATTTGTCAGTCCCACCCAAAAAAAAGTAGATTCAAATAATGCGCGCAAGCTTTAGTAACATGCACGTGTTCCTAAAGCGCGCATGCATTCCTAAAATTTGAGCGGATTATTACTAACAGGAATTCTTATGTGTTCCTGTTAATGCGAATAATAATATTTCTCTCTCTCTCCTTCCTCCCCCCCTCTCCCTCCCACACGTGTTCCTATTAATGTGAGTAAATCATATTTCTCTCTCTCTTCCCCCCTTCTCCCACCTCTCCCTCCCTCCCTCTATCTTCTTCCCTTTCTCTATAACCTTAGTCTCC
>SNQJ01S0002509.1:67804-127280 GCA_010110895.2 Picea sitchensis
TAACAAAAGCACGTGCGTGCTTTTGTTTCTAATAACGCATGCATGCGTTCCTAAAGCACAGATGTGTTATTGAGTGGAGGTTCAGGGTTTGTCGAACCTGTCACATCAGGAATGCGTTCACGTTCCTAGAAACACGCACACGTTCCTGCGAGTGCGCATTCCTACTCACCTCATTGCCACTTTTGGATCCACCAACTTCATGCACTCACCCATAAATGAAAAGATGAATATATAAAGGGCATTAGATATGCTCATGAATGTGGGAAAAAAAATTCCCATCAAGTAGGCTAGAGTGGAAAAATACATTGGTTATCGACTTGTTTTGTAGATTAATCATGATGAGTTTTCAAGTGCTTAAGTTGAAAAAAGGTTCTAAGGGATTTAAAGAAGATAATGTATTACGAATGTTTTTTGAATCTTTTGTTGCACTCTTAGAAAGAGATAAGTGAATGAGAATTCGAAACTTCCATAAAGTTTTATATTTTAATAATGATAATAAAATGCAATGATCACAACCAATTTCTACTATCTCAATCAGTTAAGGTGTGGGTTACGTTTACTAGGCCACCCGAATTCAATACCCTTACCGTGTGTTTAGTCGAGAAAAAATACCTAAAAATACATTGATGTTAATTATGAAAATACAGAAATGATGGATAATGCATTGTATGAATTATTTTATTCAATCACAATGCATTGGAAAATAACACCAATTGATGCTATTGATGCTATCCTACTAGGTGATTTTCGAGCATGTTTCTCAATAATAGTTGATAATAGTTGGAAGGGAAGGGCGATAGAGCCACATTAAAATTGTATTTATTGGTTTTTCATAGATTTTAGGATATGGAAGTTTAGAAAAGCTAAGGAGCACCTAATTAATACGGGATTTGTTTATGATCATTTTCATACTTTTATTAAAAGTTTGTGTAATTTAAAATAAAAAGTAATTAATTGTTTAAAAAAAATCTATGTGGAAGGTATTAATATTAAAGCTTATTTCTAATTTCAACTAAAACTATTTATTTGTTAAAAAAAAATGCAATGTGCAAGTTATAAAAATGAGAATAAACATTAATGTCTGCTGTCAGTGTTTTAATGTATTATTTTGGTCTTTTACTACTGTTATATATTAATTAAAAAAAAAAAAATTTGTTATACAATTTACTATGACTTTAGAAGTGTTTTTTTTTTTGTTAATTTTGTGTTAGAAGAGGTAATTTTGAATAGAAAAAATTTTTAGAACTCTCGAAAATTCGAAGATAATGTGAATATGTAATTCAACTACTTAACTCTGTAATTTTCTAAATTTTTTGGATAAAATTTGAACAAAATTATCCAACACAATGACAAAAGGAATAAAATAATTTTCTAAATTTTTGAATAAAATTTGAAAAAAATATCCAACACAATGAAAAAAAAACTTAAAATATTTATACTACTTACAACATTTTTCCTCTCAAAAACACAATGATAGCCATCCAAGATCTGACAAAATAAAGGAAGTCAAAGTTTACATTGATATATAATTCTCATATATGTTTTTTCCATGTGAATAGGTTTAGAATGCAGCAAAACCATGAAAACTTAAAGATAAAGTTAAATAAAACTTAGATGACAGTTCAACATACCGGAATATTTAACTACATTAAATTAAAAAAAATAAGTTAAATTTAAAGAATAGAATGAAAATAAATTCTATTTATTATTTATATATTTTTTTCATTGTGATTTATCTTGAACACTACATCCACTTAATAATGTACATCATGTTATTTAGGGAAAATCAAGGTATAACCAGCTTACAATCATATGCTTTCAGAAGAAACAAATATCATCAAAGCCAAATTTAAATCTCAAATAACTAATACAAGCAATTCCTTCCAACCATCCAATCTACACTTCCTTAACATACTATCCAATCAACTTACTAAAATCTGCTTGTAACATACTATCCAATTAACTTACTCAAATCTGCTTGGAAAATGTCAAGATTATGCGTTGTTTCTTTTCAGACACACAACATTTAATCATTTCCATGCTTTAAGACTCCCAATATAATATATAAAAGACAAAAAAACAAACTAATTACGCCGAAAGGCGTATACCTATTGACAATGGGCAAATTTAATAGGGGTTTAGCGCTTAATAAGTTTTCTATGGACAAGATTAAATATGGCTAGAATATTCTTAGTAGTCACACAAAATAAATGGCTGTGATTTCAATCATTAACTTCCAAGCTATTATAAAGACATCCATTTATGTGTCTACTTTTTTACATTTACCTAATCATATTTAAAAATTACTTTGATAGCTAATTGATTGCCGCCTAAGTGATTAATAGAAATTAAAATATTAACAACAGATAAATGAAGCTCAACCGTTTATTTGTTAATCAATAATAAAATTTAATATATTCTTTTAAGGATTCTTTTCATCTTATCAGCCTTTCGGCATTGATCAACCACAATTATGTGGTTGTGCTAGTATATAAAATATATAAAAGAAAACGAAATCTCACTAAGCGAGGCGATCGTGGTGACTTTAAAGAGCAATGTCTTTCAACTAGATAGATGCCAACTTTTTATGTGTAGCACGTAAGAACAAAAGATTGTTGTGACAGGGTATATCCAAATGAAAGGCAACGGATATTCCATATGTTGACCAGGCTTTTTCAATTCAGTCATGGGCAGTGGTAAGGCCTAGGCCTGGAATTTGACGTTACACATGACATATTTTTTATTTGAATCTGTATTTGACATGTGGATAAAAAATCCACACGTCATTCTTGAACATCAAAATACCAAAAAATTCAAATTGATGTTTAATTGTGTAGATTTCTCGTCAAAATCTGTTATAGGTATGTACACATTAAAGGCTTATACATATATACACCCTAGGTTAATAACTATAATTCATGGCTTCAGCATTCAACGAACTAGGTAGGGGCACAACAGTGAGGTTGATGACACTTGGACAGTGTTAGTTGAGGGAGTAAATGGACACCCAAATTACAAATTCCAATGCTCGAGCTTGGGTCTTCTGAAATTTACACAATCTACAAAATATTTTGACATTTATGATTTTGGGGAAAAATTGAAGTGATGGGCATAAAATAATTTAACTGTCATCAATTTTTCTCTTGATAGGTTGGGTAAATTTGAAATTCTAGGCCTGGCATGGCCTATGAATGATGACACTACCATAAAGTTTTCTCTTCAATTCTGACGTGACTGGGTACTTTACTTATTAACTATCGGGAGGAGTGCGACCGCTAACCAAGCAACCTGCTAGTGGTTAGTGGTATATACATACTTGGATATATCTAGATTATCCACAATAATATTCAATGTTGCGTAGCAGGTTGCCTTGTTAATTAGACAGCCACCATATTTAATTAATACACAACAAATACACTTATAAATAAAACACAATCATTTACGTGGTTCGTCTAACCTCGGGATACATCTAGCAAGTAGGTATCGATGCTATATCATTATCATTCAATGGATATTATACAATCTTATAGTGTCCATGTTTATAGTCATAGCAAAACAAATTAATAATCGAGCAGTAAATGCTCTTCTTTGCATGCGCCAATGGAATTGACCCCTATGCAACCGAATCTGCAAAAATCGAGCTGAGGTTGATGATTGTTCCTGGGAAGAAGGGTTGTGTTGTCAACCATTTCAACAATCTTCACCTTGACAACAAACATATCTGATACCTTTCTCACTATTTTGTTCATCACCTTTTCTGCAAGCCAAGAGAAGCCAAGCACCATCGTAGCTTTTCTAAAAGTATTGGTTTTGTGAACATGTCTGCCCAGTTCTCTTTTGTATGAATTTTTTCAAGAGAAAGTCCACCTTCATCGATGACCTATCTTACAAAATGGTACTTAATAGGAATATGTTTATTTTTACTATGCTAGGCTGGATTCTTGGCCAAGTGAATAACACTTTTACTATCACAAAGTAGCTTTACTTTATCCTGCATCCTTCCAAACTCACCAAACAAACGTTTTAACCAAACCGCCTCTTTGCAAGCATGTGAAGCAGCTATGTATTCTACTTCTATAGTGGATAAGGCAGCAATGCTCTATAACTTTGACATCCAACTAATAGCTCCACCTGCAAAAGTAAAGACATATCCTGAAGTTGACCTCATTTTGTCCAGATCACCTACAAAATCATAATCAACATATCCACAAACTAACTCACAACCACCGTTATAAGTGATACAGTAATCACTTGTGCCCCTCAGATACCGAAGCACCCATTTCACTACTGCCTAGTGCTCTTTACCTGGATTTTCCATATATCTGCTGACAACCCCAAATGCATGTGAAATGTTTGGTCTTGTACTAACCATTGCATACATTAAACTTCCTACTGCATTAGCATACGGTATTCGAGACACATGTTCCTTTTCTTCTTTTGTACTAGGACATAAACTTGAAAAAAGATTAAAGTGGGAAGCGAAAGGTACAAAAACTGGTTTCACATTGTTCATACCAAACCTCAAAAGCATTTTCTTGACATACTTTTGTGTGACAACCAAAGCTTACCATTCTTCCTGTCTCTGAATATCTCCATGCCCAAAATCTACTTTGCTTCAACTAGATCTTTCATATCAAATGTCCTAGCCATTTCATCCTTTAACCTGTTGATCTCAGACATGCTTTTTCTTGCTAAAATTATATCGTCAACATACAATACTAAGATAATGAATATGTCATTATTCAATTTATTAAAGTAGACACAATGATCATACTCACTCCTTGTATAATTTTGGCTCATCATGAAAGAGTCAAATTTCTTGTACCATTGTATAGGCGACTGTCTCGCACCATACAATGATTTCTTGAGACCGCAAACAAATTTATTGCTACGATTCTGAACAAACCCTTAAAGTTGTTCCATGTAAGTCCCCTCATCGAAATATCCATGTAAGAAAGCAGTCTTAACATCTAGCTTCTCCATCTCCAAATCAAGTGACACAACTAATGCTAACACAATTTGAATTGAAACAATTTTAACAACTGGTGAAAAATCTCATGAAATTCAAAACCTTCTTTCTGAGAATATCCTTTTGCAACCAACCTTGCTTTGTACCTTTATACCTTATCATCAATTCCATTCTTCATCTTGTAGACCCACTTGCAACCTACATTTTTCCTGTCTCTTCGAAGTTCTACCAAGTCCCATGTAGCATTCTTCGCTAAAGCATTCATTTCATCCTTCATTTCTTCTTTCCATCTTTCACTATTAGAACCCTCCACAACTTATCCATAGAACGAAGGCTCATCATCATTAGTACTTAAAGAAACCGATGAAACAAAATCATCATACCTTCTTGGAGGAACTTTGATCCGTGTAGACCTCCTTAGGGAAGTTTGTGGCTCATCCACAATCTATTGATTTTCATCATCATGCATGTTTTCCTATGCAATAACCTCTTCATGAACATCTTTAGAAACTTGTTCATGTTCACTTTCATCTATAGTTGAACGAGTTTAAAACTAAATTTGTTGANGATATTTTAGTACTTCTACATGTTTCATTTGAACATCTACATATGATTTGATGAGAGATGATTAATCAAATATTACATCTCTGTTAATGGTGATTTTGTGGGTAGTAGGATCCCACAACCTGTACCCCTTAATACCATCACCATATCCAACAAAGATAAGTAAAGTGCCTTTTTGATTTTGCATCTAATTTAGAACGTTGATGTTTCAGAATTAGAGCATAGGCTTCACAACCAAAAAAAACAAGATTAGAATAATTACAAGGGTGACCTATCCATACCTCTTCAGGAATATTGCACTCTATTGTTGTTGATGGTGATCGATTCACCAGATAACAAGTTGTAGTTACTGCTTCTGCCCACATTTCCTACTGCAAGTTGGCGTTACTAAGCATCCTCCTTGCTCTCTCTAGAAGAGTCTTGTTCATGCGTTCAACAACTCCATTTTGTTGAGGAGTATAGGCAATGGTTTTATGCCTATCAATCCAAAACTCCTTGCAATAGTTCTCAAATTCCATTGACATAAATTCACAACCATTATCAGTTCTTAAACGTTTAATGGACCTACCAGTGCTCTTTTCCACTAAAGCTCTAAATTGCTTTAAGACAGTAAATACATCAGCCTTTCTTTTCAACGTATAGATCCAAACCTTCCTAGATAAATCATCTATAAAAGTAACAAAATATGATGATCCTCCAGATGAACTAGTATGGTATGGTCCCCAAACATCAGAATGGATATAGTCAAGGATTCCCTCACTGGTGTGTCTTCCGGTTTAAAATTTATGCCTATTTTGTTTTCCGTAAATACAGTTCTTGAAGAAATCTAACTTTAAGGACTTTAGACTAGGAAGTAACTTGCAATCATATAATACCTTCAATCCTCATTTGCTCATATGGTCCAACCGTTGATGCCAGAGTTGAATAGAATCATTTTCATTCTCAGATACAACTGTCGCATGATCTGACTCGGTTCTTCCTTCTAACAAAAATAGGTTTCCAACCTTATTCGCCTTCATGACCAGTAGGATTCCTTTGTAGACCTTCATAACTCCACCTTGAACAATAATTTTATATCCTCTAGTATCTAAGACTCCCAAAGATATTAGGTTCTTCCTTAGCTCAGGTGCATGTCTCACATCAATTAGTATCTTAACAGATCCATCAAACATCTTAATTCAAATGCTACCAATTACCACAACTTTACATGATATATCATTTCCCATGTAAACAATTTCATCATATATAGACTGGTAAGTAATAAACTAGTGTCTAGGAAGACACATGTGATTTGAAGCACCAGAATATAATAACCATTTTTTATCATATCGTGAAACAACACTAATTGATAAATCTTCATCAGTCATACCTGAAGTTGTTGTTGAACCTATTTTGGTTGCATTTGCTTCCTTCGTCTCTTTTGGAGGGTCTTCTTTGGAGGCTTGTTGTCTCTTCCAACAATCCTTTTTCAAGTGTCCAGATTTGCCACAAAACCAACACTTAAGCTTGCTCTTGTTTCCCTTCGAATTTGACCGAGAGAAATCCCTCTGAACATGTCCTCTTTCTTTAAGTCTTCCTCTAACCACCATCACCTCAGATGTAGAGGTTTCAAAATTGGATTTCTTCCTTGTTTCCTCAGACAGTAAACCTCCAGCAATGACATAAAACTCAATACTTTTTGTTGAACTGAAACTAATAGAGGTAACAAAGTGATCCCATGACTCGGGTAAATAAAACAATAATGTAATCGCCTTATCTTCAGATTCAAATTTCACTCCCATGCTATTCAACTGGACTAAAAGAGTATTAAAAGTATTTAAATGATCAGCTATTTTCATACCTTCCTTCATGCATAAACTGTACAATTGTCTTTTTAGGAAGATCATGTTCGTCAAGGATTTCATCATATACAATCTTTCTAGCTTCGTCCACAAACCAACTGTTGTCTTCTTAGTAACAATGTTGAACATAACATCATCGGCCAAACAAAGACATATGGCACTCAGTTCTCTCGCATCGATCTCTTCCCACTCTTCATCTTAAATGGTCACGGTTTTCTTTGATTTTCCCAAAAACTCCTTCACCACGCCTTGTTGCATGACCAGATCGTGCATCTTGACCTTCCAGATCTCAAAATTGTTTTTTCCATTAAACTTCTTGATTTCAAATTTAGAACTCTGAGTTTTCGCCATTTTAGTCGTTATGTTGCTTCTCAACAATGGATTTTATAATACTTACACACATTTCTTGATTCTTCTACACATTCCAAAATCTGACTACAAACTCCTTCTTTGGAAAGTCCTTCATATTGTATACAAAAAATTGAATGACAAAAAAAAAAAAAAAAAACCGAGATATTACGTTGCCATTATTTATCTCATAAGGAGAAAAATACAATAATTAAAAAAACAAATGTACATAAAAACTTAGAGACCAACGCACGTACATAAAAACTTAGAGACCAGCACACCCTTTAACATTAGAGGCCAGTGCTTATTTCATATTAGAAAACACCATAAGTCCAAAAGAGAATCATCACGCCCTTAAAGATTGGAGTCCAATGTTGATCCGAAAAAAAATCCCCCCATGCACTGACTGACGAGTGTTGAAATATTGCTCTGCATCAACACTCCTCCTCCATGAACAATTGATGCCCGTGACCTTGAACACTGTCAATTGAAAAACCAAATGTGCATGGACCCTCAACACACTTCACAATATTGCACCACGGTTCTCCTGGCCTCACGGATCTCCAACCGGAGCTCTGATACCATTTGTTAATTAGACATCCTCAATATTTAATTAATACACAGCAAACACACTTATAAATGGAAAATAAAATAGAGTAATTTACGTGGTTCACCCAATCTCGGGCTATGTCCACCAAGTAGTTATCGATGCTATCTCATTATCATTCAATGGATATTATACAGTCTTATAGTGTTTAGGTTTACATTAATAGAAAAACAAATTAATAACCGAGCTGTAAATGCTCTCCTCTACATGGGCCAGCGGAATTGACACCTACGCAACCGAATCTGCAAAAAAGGAGCTGAGGTTGATGATTGTTCCTAGGAAGAAGGGTTTTGTTGTCAACCATTTCAACACTCCTCTCGAAATTGACTAAGTAAAGTTGATATATGCAAGGATGTATATACCACCGACCTCATGTTACTAAGAAGGTTGTTTATTTTTCACCTTCATTTTACTTTAAATATAATAATTTTGGATTTCGTAGTCTGAATGTTCTACGAAATGATTCTTCACAATATTTTTTGGGGACATTTTCCCAAAATCCAGCGAGAAATTGTTAGATCGACAGATTTGAGTGATTATTTCTATATAATAGGAATACTTTAGGTGTTTTACAGCATGTTGAATCCATTTAGACATTAAGAAATGGATATTAAACAACAAAAAATAATGATTTCGTACTAAAAAAACCATTTCCTAAAACAGTTATAGAAAGCCATTTTGGATTGTTGCCTCTCACTATACACAAAATGTTTAGCCATAGCTTAATATCAATTGTAAATAAAAAACGGGACCTACAAAAAAATATTAGATCGACCATGAATAAGAAAGAAAAATGGGTACTTTTGAATGTCGAAAAGATACATTGGATATTGTTGTAGAAGGTAGAGACGACCAAAAAATAATACAATACTTTTCATGATTGCCCGGGAAGGATGTGAAACATTTAAGAACAATGAAATACCTAATATGCCAGCACAAAGTCCCATATAACTGCAAATATATGGTTCATAACAAGCAAATATGTAAAACCCCAAGGATGAGCCCTTATTGAATTGTAATTATGTTTATAAGCTGATGACCCAAGTGGTTATAAGCTGAGAGAATTATGTGTTTACTAGGTTGGTGAGCCATATGCTCAGGCCAATGAGCCTGATTTTGTATATGTAAACACTCACATCATTAGTAAAATTACATTGCTCCGTGTAGACCAACCACGAAGAAAGAGTTACGGGGGACTAAGCTCCACTAGGTAGGGTAAGGGAAGGGGGCTAAGTGTCTAGGCCTAGGGGCTAAGCTAGAAGGATTACCTCTAAGGGAATAATATTTTAGTATTATTTCCCAAAAGCTATGGTTGAATTAAATCGTGTTGTCCTAAGTTACTAGGAAAAAGAGGGAATGAGTGCTAAGTGGAACTCATGCGGCTTCAGGAATACTTGTGTCAATCTAGGCACATGGAGTTTATGGATGGGAAATCTAGATCGTTGGGGGTTCACTTCTCACTCTAGCGTTGTTCCCATCCTTGCGTCAGAACCAATTCAATTTTTCTCATGACCCTTACGATTCTCGAAAAGTCTATCACCTTCTGGATTCAATAGGGATTCACACATTGAACCAATTTTCCATCATTATCACCTTTGTATCTATCACACACCTTTTGAATCCTCCGGTCATATTTGAGTTACCCTGTGTGTCTCCTGTGAAGCCCGACGAAATTGTATTCGCCTGAGCCATGGTGTTTCTTAGTGTTTGGTTGTTGCCATTTTCAGTGTCCATACCTATTTTTTATAGCTATCATCACCTGTGTGTAGATAAATGTTGTTTCTTGTTGCTTATGAGCTGATTGAAGAAGTAGGTTGTCATGCCTATGAGAAACTCTCCTAGGTGAGAGCGTTTTCTAGGAAGTGAGTTCTCTTGGAAGGGAGTCCCGTAGAAGCTACAATACTATGAGACTTCTGGTCCAGCCTATTGTTGAAGCCCAAGGTAAGGGATTTGTAGTAGCCGATGGACTTGTATTAGTGAAGGTGTAGCCTCTTGGGGTGGAGCAGGCATGTGGGGAATGAGGGTCTGTGGGTCGTGGGCGTAAGTGGCTTCTAGGATAAAAGATCCTTCCTTTTGTTTGGTGAAACTTCCTTGTTGTCCTTGCCAAGCCTAGAATTCCCTTTCTCGGTGGAGTTTAGCCCAGCTCAGGGGTGACCCATTGTTGAGCATGATGAGAAGCATGGTCAAAGGCTGGGAGGTCCCTGGAAGTTCTACATGTAGTTAGTGGTCATCTATTAAAACATAATTACCAATCATGTGTTCGATGTATGCTGTGTATTTGTTTTTTCATTATACTTAATGAGTAATTCCTGTATATATGTTGAATGTATGTGTTAAATATTGTTTCTGTTTAATTGCATTAGATAGATATATATTCATAAGTGTGAATACCAGATGTTATCTCTATCTTTTGATTAAGTTTTATATGTGATTATTTCCACAAAGTTTCTCAATCGCATGGTCTACCATGTTGTTTAAGCTAAGAATGTTACAAATTGGTATCAGAGCAGTAAAGGAAAAATAAGGTTGTTTGGGTAGCGTTACCCGGTAGGGGTTGATGGTCGGCTAGGTTACAAATTGGTATCAAAGCTATTTGAGCTAAGTGAAGTGTGTGAGTAGTGGCATCTCCCATCATGTTGGTTGCTAGTGACGTTACAAATTGGTATCAGAGCCATGGTTTCGACACTGAGCCTGGATGGGCCATGTTAGTGGTTAACGAGACAAATATTTCAGAGTGATTTGTTGTCGAAAGGGACACAATTTGAGGTTTAGAGTGTCCTTGGGTGCATGAAGTGCGTCGACAAAATATTTGACTCAAAAATATTGGGAGAAATAGCTTGAGTTTTCTCGTGAAGGGATGAAAATATATGTTGCAAGGAGTGCACATATATGAAAGTAGACTAAGTGTCGAAGTGTAATGTCCCCCACCTCTTAGTGAGGTGATGAGGAGACTCAGTGACTTGGGCACCCCCACTAAGTCATAGTCTCACACTGAAGGGGGGAACGTCAAGAAGTTAAAAGTTATATTTTTAAGTTGACTTAAGAAAGGAAAAGGATAAAGGAGTAAAAGATAACTCAACAGAAGAATAGAAGATTAACCCTGGGAGTTAACCTAACTCAACAAAGAATTAGAAGGAAAAGTATAAGTCAACAAAGAATTAGAAGGAAAAGTATAAGCAGAGGTTGGGGTGCACCTATTACTCATTCTCGGTTTTGGATTGGCATTTGCTATTGCTCTTGAGCGTTCGGGCTTGGGGTTTTGCTATACAAACCCTTGTGAGAAACTCATGGTGAAATATCCACTCACCTTTTTTCTGCAGCTTGGTCTGGATACGAAAGACCCCTCCACACAATTCTAGTCTCAACCCATCTCCAACTAGCACTTCAAAAGGTAGCAAACCATACTGTTCTTGTGTTTCCAACAAAGGCGCACCATCATCTAGAAGGTCTGACTAAATTTTATCCTAAGGGCCCGGGCCATTCACGCTGTTTTGTTTGCGTGTAAGCAGGACCATCAGCTTGAGGGATTTTCTCGAGGGTTATCATCATTCTACATTTTTTCTACAAATTGGGACATCTTGGATTAGGGGACGCCCTGTAATTCAAGAAACTCTCGATCTAGGGGAGGTCTTTCAGAGACTGAAATCGAAAACATCTCCCACTCTGGATTCTCTTTACAGTCCATATATGATCTTGGAGAGTTTTAGAGCATTTGAAGGCATCCTTCATCGTGTACGAACCAGCTAGGGTTTCATCATGTAGTGGGGCACCCCATTCAGTGAAATCTGATCTAGGTGGTTTGAGAGTGGATTTGGGGAATTTGGACATCTAGGTTGTCCTTAGCTGTCTGATCTATCATTTGGCATATTTCTGATGATTGGACACTTTGGGTTGCAGGTAGAATTATTGAGGGTTTCAACATTCTAAAGGTGACTGGCACTTTCCAACTTGGAGGTTGAGCATTAGTAATGCTCGACCGCTTGATTCATCATTGTGGCTATTCCGCCTTGGAGGCTTATTTTGTATTGTCTAGAGACATCTTTGTAGCGTACCATATCTATTGCTTGTACGACCATCCGAGGTTTATGCCAGATCGCTTCATCTATTGTATTGATCTTACATTGCTCATAATAAAAAAGGTCGATCTTTGCTTGTGCTTCTACATCTTGGAATATATTGTGATCTCCATGTGTTGATGAATCTTGCATGCACTTAATAACTCAATAAATTAGTGGTAGTTAGTGATTCCGAGAAATAATTTGTCTTGGGATCATTACAGCAGAATAAAGCCTTGATCCTCCAACCTGTGGAGAGATCGATGCAAAAAGTACTGTGGGAATTGTTATGGGTTGGGAGGAAGAAAACAATAAGGAAACTGAGGAAGAAAAATGGAAGGTTCGGGAGATGACCATGAGCCTCGGGGCTTGTCTTTCTTAGTAACCGAATTTGGTAAATTCCAGCAAAACATGAACCAAACAGAAGAACACACATTTGTCCGACAGTTAGATGAGTATCAGAAAACCAACAAAAGGGGACAGATGAAATCTATGAAACCTGAAGAAAGTTGATGAGAATCTATTTAAATGAACGAGAATCAAACTAGGATAACTAACCTTCCGATGCAAGTAACCCATCGAGAAAAATATCCTGATACGTATTGGAATAAGGAGGCTAGAGGGAACTGGTGGAATCCATGAGGAAGTCATATATAACCCGGAGAAAGCACCGTGATCCGCTGATGTCTTGAGGTGGTGCAATGCTCCATGTGGGAAGATGGGTAGTAGGACCAATCATAGGCCATATGTTCCAGTGTTCACAGATGAACCGCTAGGCTAACACTCAGGTAGCAGAGCTAACCCTATACCATACATGCCCACATTTACGTATTTATAAGGGTAGCATGAACAGTTGAAGATTTGTAAGGTCAATTAGCCGAGTACCAAAGAATAATACGCCTTGGATATGAAAGTTCAAAGACGATGTCCCTAGACCAAACATTGTCAACTCGTGTTTAGAAACTAGGACGAACCACACGGGAAGATTTGAGTTTGAGCCGGCGTAGGGAAGATAGAGATTCCATTACTTCGATGGTATGACTAAGATGATAGCATAAGCATGGGTCCAAAAGCTGGATACCTACCTGCAGCCTTTTGAACCCCATGAGAGAGATGGAGGCCATCAAGTTTGCCACTATGTACTTGGATGTCAAGGTTCACGACTGGTGATACCATGGGCTCAAAGACACTCGCCACAAATCCTCAGATTGTATCCTATATAGAATTCACTGCAGGCTCATTGATAGATTTGATCTAGGAGATCCTGGGTTACATTTCCAGGAGCTCACCTAACTCAAGAAAATAGGTACGACTGAAGCATACATTGATGAGTTCTAGAGGTTAGCAGTGATGGTGCAATATATGTACCCAACCAGGCTCATGATACTCTTCACAGAAGGATTGATGGAACCCTCGAAGGGCTGGGTTAAGGCCTTCAATCCTACCGTACCTCACAGAAGATATTGGAAGACAGGGACCAGTCCAACGGCCAAACCAAAATTCATACCCTAATTGTTCTTCAAAGTGGTGGAAGAGATCAAAGGCTCCAATAAACCAGGGAGGACGTGACCTTAAGGGTTATGACAAGGGCCATGGAAGAATAGGTGACAAAACCAGGAGGGAACTGAAGAGGAAGAAACTCGTCATTACGTAAGGAGCCATGGGATCCCTCAGATAAGTGCATGGGACGAGGACAGTACATTACATTGAGGTCACTTCACATGATGAAGAAGAGGATGAGTATGGTCGATACAAAACATGGAGGCTGAAATGTTGAGGCGTGCCAGAAGAGGAGGTTCCAAACCAGACTCCAAGGACCGGAGAGAAGGCTGCTGGCATCTATCACAAGTACCCAAGTTCGCCAACACCTTCGTGATGAGAGGGGTGTTACAAGGGCGACTGTGAGAGGTCGGGTTGTGTATGTGATGGATCTTCCCACAATTTCATTGATGCAACACACGAAGAGGAGGCACATACCTACAAGAGAGTTTGAAGGATTCAAAGTGGAGGTAGCGTGTGGTAGCATCATGCCCATAACAGATACATACTGTGCATGAAACTCACTTTTGGAAGGCATGAGTTAGTTCAAGATGTGTATGTGATGGATCTTCCTCGATACTCACCCACTGTTCTTAGGGTGCAAGCACCAATACTTTAGACCCATCGCCACAACATAAGACCATGGAAATGTCCTTTGTGGAGGAAGGAGGATGAAGGTTGTGCTCGAGGCATGACAGTAACTCTTCCAGAGTGGTCACTACCAAAAGGATGGAAGCCATCTTTAGAAGGGAAGAAATTGCATATGAAACTGAATGTAAGGTCTCAACATGGGTGGATGAGAAGGGAAAGGCACATTACACACACCAGGATCAAAAGAATCCTTGACAAGCACTAGAAAGTGCTTTGGTTGATTCTGAGGTGTGCCACCGTGACAGGGTTAGTTTGAGCACATCATTCAGCTAGAAGTAGGGGCTAAGCCCATATCACCACACCCTATAGGCATCCTAAGAAGCATAAAGATCTAGATAGAGAAGGCCATCAATGAGCTTCTAGACATGGGACACATATTAGACCAAGTTCAAGCCCATTTGTTTCATCAGAGGTCCTGGTGAAGAACAAGGATGGAACTATTGAGAATGTGCATTGACTTCCTGCTTTGGAATAAAAGACGATCAAAAAACAAAAATTCCATACCTAGATTGATGAGTTGTTGGATGAGTCAGCATGGAGCCATATATTTCACAAAAATGATCTTCGGCCCGCTACCATCAAATCAAGATGAGGAGGACATCTCAAAACCAACCTTTAGGTGTCACTATGGCCATTACGAAGTTTTGGTGATGCCCTTTGGGTTAACCAATGCCCCGCCCATACTACCACATGAACCATGTGTTCAAACAAACAAACAGGGAAACACTTGTTGATATTATTTTATGACTTTCTCATTTATAGCAGACGTGGGAGGAACACCTTCACATGTGGACCAAATCCTTCAATCATGGAAGAACAAATATAACGCCAAGGAATCCAAGTGTGAGTTTGGAATGAAATAAGTTCTTTACTTGGGACACATCATAGGGCAAAGGGGTATAGGCATCAGGAGAAAATAACAACCATTAGGGGAAATGGCCTCCCAAAACACTCACAAAACTGAGGGGATGCCTGGGCCTATTAACGCATTCATAGGAAATTTGTCAAAGGGTTTTCAACTATACACCTTTGACTGACCTGACCAAAAAGGGGTTCTTCAAATGGAATGATGAGGCCTGTCAATGATGGAGAAAATGAGAGGTCATGAGCACCTGTCTTCTAGTTTTGATTGCATACCCTTTACTTTGGAGTACACCGGGGAAAGGTAGCATAGGGGCCGTTGATGCATAATAGGCATCCCTTTGCCTATGAAAGCCGGAAACTCGGGTCCCAACTACTTCACAACATTTATGACAAAGAAATGTTATTATCATGCATGCACAAGCCAAATTCAAGCAACATTTGGTGGTAAGGTTTGTGGTCAAATGAGACCATAATAGTCTTAAATATCTATTGGACAGAAGGATTTGAATGAAAGATATCAAAAATGGGTAAGAAAAATTAGCCTACTTACTTTGACATTGATTTTGTCAAAGGAAAGAACAACGCAAAGGCCGATGCATTATCCAGGAGGTCATCCATTTTTTCCATGTCCAGGCAGCACGACCGGAAGGAACACTTGGATAATGGAATATGCAAAGGATCGCTTTGCTTGTCAATTGTTGGATGGGAAAAATATAGGATGACAACTTCATGGTCATAAATGAACTCCTTACCTTATTACAAAGGTCGGATATTTTTAGTCTTAGATCAACTCTCAAAGTTAAGATCCTACATGCATATCATAACTCACCGCGGGCATCGTGGCATCGCAGACATACGTGCGTGAGAGAAAGTGCTTCGCGAGCGTCTTCAAGGAAAGATGAAGATGTCAAAGATGCACTACATTCCAAGAAAACAAGGATGAGCACATGCACCCCGCAGGACTGCATCCCCTACCTATTCCGTGAGCACAAGTGGGATTTATATCCATGATTTCATCATCTAAGCCAAATTTAGCATAGAAATATTACTTTTGTGGTGGTCAATCAATTGACAAAGTTTGCACACTTTTTTTACATATCCATAGACTTCAATGCAGCATAGGTGGTCGGATTATTTTTCAGAGAGGTGTTTAGGACTACACCGGCCTACCCAAAACCATCATCGCGATTGTGACACTAGATTCATGAGCACGCTTTTATGTGAGGTGTCTGATTAGTGGGTATGGAATTAACTCCTAGTACTAGCTATCACCCTCAACCGATGGTCGACCGAGATAGTCAACAAATGGGTGGAAGGTTTCGAACCACGGAGTAGGACAACAGAAAGCATGGGTCGATGGTTACATTTGGGGAGAATATTGCTACAACAGTTCACTCCAACATATGTCCATTGGCATACCCTCTCGAGATTTATATAGCTAAGGATCCTTTATCATTTGTGGAGATTTCATTTGGTGACAGCAAGGCTTCGATGGTATAGGATTGGATACAACAAAGCCAAGACATTCTCAGGGAATTGAAGATCATTTACAGAGGGCACAAAACCAACAAAGATCCAAGGCACAAGCACAGAGTTGATCAGACTTTTGAGGTTGGCGATTTAGCCTATTTATACTGCAACCATATACGTAGGCCTCCATTAAAAGAAGAAGAGTGGAGAAACTGCATCCATGTTTCTTTGGGCCCTATAGAGTTAGTAGGAAGATAGGGGTTGTAGTTTATGAGTTGGAGCTTCCACAGGTTATAAAAATTCACAACGCCTTCCATGTCTCGTGCCTTAAGAAAGACCTCTACCAACATGTCGTAGCCTATTGGAGGCATTACCTCCTGCTGATGAGGAGGACAACTTGTTTGATTCCGCAGGAGTGTGCTATAATTCCGAGAAGAGGCTCGAACTTAAGCATCAAGGAGTATCTGATCTGGTGGAAGGATTTACCCATCGAGGATGCCACTGGGGAGTAGGAGCACGTGGTTAGAGAAGCAAAATTTGAATTGCTTGAGGAAGAAATTTCAAGGTGGGGAGATCAGAATCCCTCGCCTCTAGAGAGGTGATGAGCACTAATGACCGAAAGCACCCTCACCAGGTCATAGTCTCACACCTAAGGGGAAAGTAGTTAAAAGTTATATTTTAAGTTGACTAAGAAAGGAAAAGGATAAAGGAGTAAAAGATAACTCAAATGTAAGAATAGAAGATTAACCCCCGATCCTTCAACTCAACGAGAATTAGAAAAGTAGGCAAAGGTTGGGGTGCACCTATTACCTTCCATTCTAGTTTTGGATTCACATTTTCATTGCTCTTGAGCATTCACTTGGGGGTTTTCACAGACAAACCCCAGAGCAACTCACCTGAAATATCCACCATCTTTGTTCCTGTACTGGTCTCTGTGGGATGAAAGACCTCCACCATTCTAGTCTCAAACCATCTCCATCTAGCGCTCCAGAAGATAGCAAGTTGGTGGCTGTTCTTGTGTTTCAAAGAAGGGCATCCATCATCCGAGGGAGGCAAGGTCTGATCCAGCCTATCCCTGGTGGCCCGAGGCCATCTCGGTCAGTTGGGTTTTTTTTTGTAGGGGTAGGACCATCAGCTTGAGGGATTTTCTCGAGGGTTATCATTCTACATTGTTCCAAGGATCAGGGACTTCTTGGAGCCATAGGATGTCCTGCATTCAAGAAATCCCCGATCTAGGGAGATCCGCTTGAGATCCGAGTCCCAAATCCTCCCATGGGATTCTCATAGCCCAATCTATATTCTTGAGATTTTAGAGAATTGGAGGCTCCTTTATCGTGTATCGAACCGCCTAGGGTTTCAACCATCTAGTGGGGCACCCCATTCAAGGGAAATTCAGATCTACTGTGGTTTGAGAGTGGATTTAAAGAATTTGGACATCCGGGTTGTCCTTACAGTTTCCGGATCTATCATTTGGCATATTTAGATGATTGGACACTTTGGTAGTAGGGCGTAATTATTGAGGGCTTCAAGATTCTAGTAGGACGGCACTTTCCAAATTGAGGCCGAAAGTATTACATGGCTCAAATCGCTGATTCAAGATTCATTGTATATCCAACCTTTGGAGGCTTATTTGTATTGCTCCGGAGCATTTTGTAGCAGCTCATATTTATTTTGCACTACCATCCGAGAATATGCCGTGATCGATTATCTATTGTATTGATCTTACATTGCTCATAATAAAAAGGTCGACATTTGCTTTGTGCTTCTTCACATCTTGAATATATTGTGATCTCCATGTGTTGATGAATCTTGTATGCACTTAATAACTCAATAAATTAGTAGTAGTTAGTGATTCCAAGAAAGAATTTGGCTTGGGATCATTACACGAAGCAACCCTCTAAGGAGAAATGGGTTCGATAAATGAAGCTCAGGAGGAGGAGTGACAACAATCGTCAGATATGTTGTTGGAAGGATTTTGGACCGTTAGATCTGTGTCCAAGAAAGCAAAGGAGAGCATTGAAGAGGAAACAGATCCCAAGGCATCGAATTTGAGCATAAAGGATCGAAAGTCGTCTGATCCAGTTTGACAGGTGGTGCAAGATCCACAAATCTCTCTCGAGAGAACTTAGGAAGTTTTTTTATCGAGGAGAAAGCGAAATAGCCGAAGTAGATCATGGTTGTGGGTCACTAGAGGGGTACGTGTCAACATATATGAGACTTCGGGGAAAGGGACTTTGGAGGATTTCAAGTGTGGAGTGTGACAAGCTCTCGAATCCCAAAGTGTCAAAGTCACTCATAGCTATTGATCGTGAATGAGGACATGCATTGGTATATCGTGAAATCTGGGGTAAAAGTGCTCTAGGAAAAAGCGAGCATAGAGGAGTTGAAACTCTCAAATTTCGAAGCTCTGAATCCCAAAAAAATCCAAAGTCATGAGTCATGATGATGTCACCTAGAGGTGACATGTACCTCTCCTATACCTACCACGTTCCCCTACCCGGAATGTTGACAATTTTACTATGTGGGCCCTGAGGTTGAATAACATAGTTAAAGGTCATTGGGCCCACACTGGCGTTGATCACGATACATCCAGATCGACGGCAATGGGGGAATTGCAGGGACCCAAATTGCATGGGAATTAATTTCTTAGGGTTGTCCCACAATCCAAACCATAATTTTTTCGGGGGGTTACGTGTCAGCATCAGAGGAATTGCAGTATGAAAGGTGGGTTACTCCAAACTGAGGATGCAAGCCCCCACAAATTGAAAGGAGTTAAGTGTTGTGACTATTCGGTATCTTAGTTCAAGTACAGAAAGTGTGGGTCCCAGTGGATGCATGGCACTAGTTGTGAAGTCTGGAGTCTTGACACTCCAAAAGAATGGTTCATAAGGGAACGAAAGGAAGAAATTTCAAAGTTATTGTAATGCCGAAGTGACATGACATAATAACGTCACCAAAAGGGACATGGAAGTGTTTAGAGATTAGCAGTTTGGGGTGTTGGGGGTATGCGGATGTTAAATTGTCCGAAGTCCCAAAGTAATTTGTGAGTTCGTCAATCCGGAACTCCAAGAGATTTGTTGGGATATTCTTTGAAAACTCCCGAAGACGAAGGCCCAAAGTCCCGAATAATCTCCTATCGACCTAGCGCCTTGCCACGACCCATGGTCGCACGGGTTGGGTGCTAAGAAAAAGGGATAGTGCTCGAAAATTATTGCAGAACAGAGCAGAGCTCAGAAAGAAAATGGAATCTGATAGTTTTTTTTGAATCAAATTGGTTTATGAATACTGTGGAATTTGTTAAGGGCTGTTGGCCTAACAAAATTCGGTTTACTGGACATTGTAATTACAAAGTTAACAGTTGTCAGAACCGAACCGAATTGTCATAGAGTGGAGAGAATGGAGGAGGTAGAGAATGCTTTCAGTTTAGAAAATGAAGCTAAAGAAATGGATGTCCATTTGGGAGCTGAAGGATCGAACTCCAATGGGCATGAGGAAATATTTCCAACTACATAACTATTATTCTCATGCAAAGGGAATAATTTCCATTTCCCAACTTAAAAGAAAGGCATCTATATGGTGGGATTAGCTTGTGCAAGTACAACACATCAGAGAGAAGAATGTCACATGGAGGGAATTCAAGAGACATTTTGAAAAGAAGTACTTAACTAAGAGGTATTATGACATGAAAATGAAAGAGTTCTTCGAATGCAAACTAGGAAGTATGTCCATTGATGAGTATGAAAGAAGATTCTTGGAGTTGTTGAAATATGTCCCCTTCATCATGGACGAGACAATTAAGATTCAAAGGTATCTGAGTGGGCTTCCATCTTCCATTAGTGACAAGATCCAGTATGATGATCCTATAACTATGGAAGAAACCATAAGGAGAGAAAAATGCTTATATGATCAACAAAAAGAAAAGCCTACTTTACAAAAATATTGGCAAGACAAGAATAAGTTTAAGAGGGAGTATAGGAAAAAGGGAAACAAACCACCATTTTTTAGGAATATCTCTCAAGGACAACCAAGTTTTAGAGAGCACACGAAGGCTGAAGTAGGTGGGCAAATGCCAAGACAACCACCTATGGAATGTTGGGGTTGTAAAGGAAATCATGGGTACAAAGATTGCCCTCATAGAAATGACAAAGTGAAAGTTGTCCACAATGTTCAACAATAAGAAATAGTGGAGGACATGGGAATAAGTGTACCAAGGATCTACACATCCATGGACAACAAGGAAACAAAACATCAGTCACATATGATTGAAGTGGAAGGTATGATCAACAACCAAACCATTACAATCTTAATTGATTCAGGACCTAGTCATAGTTATATAAATCCTAGACTGGTGGAAAGTTTGCATTTTCCAAGAAGCAAACATTGAAAATCTTGGTTCGCGCAGATCACTATATGATCTAGGAGAAATTTTGTTGAGTTGGTTAAATCATGTCCAATGGTCATGAATGGAATAAGTACCAAGGAAGATCTGAATATCTTTCCTTTAGGATCATATGATTGCCTAATTGGTATGGACTAGTTGGAACAACAGCATGCCATCTTAGACTGTCATAACAAGGAATTCACTTGCCTGGATGACGAAGGAAGCCCAAGGAAAGTATAGGGAATACCAAGGGCATTTATTGTCAGAGAAATCTTAGCAGTGGAGCTGAAGAAGTGTTACAGGAAGGGTTGCCAAATATTTGCAGCCCATATGGAAGAAGCTTCTAAGGATAAGGTGTCAAATATTGAAGGCCATGCAATATTAAAAGATTTTGAATATGTATTCCAGGAGGTACTCGGACTACCTCCAAAGAGAGATATTGATTTCTCTATAAATTTGACGCCTGGAGCAGCTCTAGTGTCAAAAAACTCCTTACAGAATGAGTACACCAGAGTTGAAAGAACTGCAACTGTAGCTTGAATAACTTATGAAGAAGGGGTATATACGCCCAAGTGTGTCACCTTGGGGTCCCTCAGTCTTGTTTGTGAAGAAGAAAGATGGTACATTGATATTGTGCATCGATTTCAGACAGTTGAACAAAGTGACTATTAAGAACAAGTACCCTTTGCCAAGGATCGATGATCTATTTGATCAGTTGAAGGATGCCAAGATATTTTCAAAAATATATCTTAGGTTAGGGTACCACCAGGTAAGGATAAAGGATGAAGACATAAACAAAACTGCCTTCAGAACAAGGTATGTTCATTATGAATTCACAGTGGTTACATTTGGGCTATCAAATACACCCGTTGTTTTCATGTGGTTAATGAATGGTGCTTTCAAGGAATATTTTGACAAGTTTGTCATTGTCTTTCTGGATGACATCCTTGTATATTCCAAGTCAGAGTAAGAGCATGAAAAACATATGAGGATGGTGTTGCAAGTGCTAAGAGAGCACCAATTGTATGCCAAATTGAGAAAGTGCTCATTCTATCAAAAGCAGATCCATTATTTGGGACATATCATTTCAAAAGATGGGATAGTTGTATATCCTGAGAAGATAGAAGCCATCAGAGAATGGTCAAAATTGAAGAATGTGACAAAATTCAAATTCTTTATGGGTCTAGCTGGCTATTACAAAAGGTTCATAGAAGGGTTCTCAAGGATAACTCACCCCATCACTTCCTTGTAAAGGAAGCAAAATAAATTTCAATGGACAAAAGAATGTGAGAGAAGCTTCCAACAATTGAAGTAGATGTTAACCATTTCTCCAATCCTGAGGATTGCAAATCCAAATGAATATTTTGTAGTGTGTACATATGCATGAAAAGAAGGACTGGGAGGAGTCCTTAGTCAGAATGGGTTTGTGGTATGTTATGAATCCATAAAGATTAAGGATTTTGAAAAGAAATATGCAAATCATGATTTGGAGTTGGCATCCATAGTGAATTCCCTCAAGAAATGGAGGCACTACCTCATGGGAAGGAGGTTTGAACTGAGAACAAACCATAATGGTTTGAATTATTTGTTTAATCAACCAACCTTGAATGTTAGGCAAAGTAGATGGTTGGAATTCCTTTGTGAGTACGAATTTGATATCAAGCATATCAAATTAAAGGAGAATAAAGTAGCTAATGTACTCAGTAGAAGATTGCATGAACTACATGCTATGACCATTAGCATGTATCAAAATAATATTAAAGGCATAATTTTGGAAGCTACAAATGCAGATTTGCAGTACATGGAATTGGTAGAATAGCTACAACAAGGTAAGATGCTACAGAAAGTGGAAAATTATAAATTGGAAGATGATGGGACACTCTTGTACAAAAATATAATTTATGTACCTAATTCCCAGGAATTGAGAATTATGATCTTGAAGGAATTGCATAATGTTCCTTATGCTAGGCACCCTAGATATCATAAAACAGTTGCAGTAGTCAAGAGGCATTACTTTTGGCCATGTATGAAAAAGGAAATTGCAGAATACATCGCCAGATGCATGGAGTGTCAGAAGGTCAAAGATGAACATAGGAACCCAGCAGGGTTACTGCAACCATTACTTATTCCTGAGTGGAAGTGGGAAGTGGTGACAATGGATTTCATCATAGGATTTCCCAGAAACGACAAGCAACATGATTCCATCATGGTGGTGGTGGATAAGATTACAAAAGATGCCCATTTAATTCCATTGAAGACTACTCAAAAGGAACCTAATGTTGTTGATATCTATATGAATGAAGTAGCACGATTTCACGGTATTCCCAAGACAATTGTGTCTGAGAGAGACCCAAAATTCACCTCAAATTTATTGAAAGGGTTATTCAAAGGGTTCAGAATGAATCTAAACTTTATCATAATGTATCATCTTGAGTATGATGGGAAAACAGAAAGGGTGAACCAAGTGATAGAGGACATGTTAAGAATGTATGTGATGGAAAAACCATCTAAATGGGAATATTATATACACTTGGTAGAATTTTCCTACAACAATGGGTATCAAGCATCACTAAAGATGAGACTATTTGAAGTACTTTATGGTAGAATGTGAAACACACCAATAATCTAGGATAAACTAGCTTATAGAGCAATAATTGGGCCATAATTTCTCAAGGAAATGGAAGAGAAAATGTTGAAGATTAAGCAGATTTTGAAGGTTTCCCAAAACAGGAAGAAAATCTATGCAGAAAAAGGAAGAATCCATAGGGACTTTAAAGTTGGCGATCATGTTTTCTTAAAAGTGAAAGCCAATAAAAGTTTCTTGAAGCTGGGAAACTGTTACAAGTTGGCAGCCATATATTGTGGGCCATTTGAAATCCTAGAAAGGATTGGACTAGTTTCTTATATGCGAGCATTTCCTGCATCCATGACTGTACATAATGTGTTTCATGTTTCATTTCTTAAGAAATATATACCCGATGCTAATCATTTTATTGATTGGAATGTGATTCAGATGGAGAAAGAAGGCATCTTGCAGGTGCATTTGGTGTGTATACTAGACTGGAAAAGAAAGTAGCTATGGAATTGATCCATAGGGCTTGTAAAAGTCTAGTGGACCTAGTACAGTCCTAAGGATGCAACATGGGAGAATGAATATGCTATGCGAGTAGAGTACCCACATGTTTTTGAAGATTTTGGAAATCTTGTTGTTGTTGTGTAAATAAGTTTCACTCAAGATAGTGAAAAAATAAGGGGAAAGGATTGTAACACCCCAAGGCCGAGCCAATACTAATTTGTAATTATGTTTATAGGATGGTGAGTTGAGTGGTTATAAGATGAGAGACTTATGTGTTTACTAAGAAGGTGAGCCAGATGCTAAGGCCAATGAGCCTGATTTTGTATATGTAAATACTCACATCATTAATAAAATTACACTACTGCATGTAGACCGACCACGAAGAAAGTTTTATGTGGGACTAAGCTCCACTAGATAGGGTAAAGGAAGGGGGATAAGTGTCTAGGCCTAGGGGATAATCTAGAAGGCTTACCTCGAAGGGAATAATATTTTATTATTATTTCCCAAAAACTATGGTTGACTTAAATCGTGTTGTCCCAAGTTCCTAGGAAAAAGGGGGAATGAGCGCTAAGTGGAACTCATGCGGCTTTAGGAAGACAAGTGTCAACCTAGGCACATGCAATTTATAGCTAGGAAATCCATCTCGTTGGGGGTTCACTTCCCACTCTAGCGTTGTTCCCATCTTTGCGTCTAGACCAGTTCGAGTTTTCTCATGACCCTTACGATTCTTGGAAAGTCTGTCACCTTCCCGATTCACCAAGGATTCACACATTGAACCAGTTCTCCATCATTATCGCCTCTGTATATAGCACGCACCTTTTGAATCATGCTGTCATATTTGAGTTACCATGTCTGTCTCCTGTGAATCCTGACGCAATTGTATTTGCCTAAGTCATGTTGTGTCTTAGCGTTTGGTTGTTGCCATTTCAGTGTCCATACCTATTTTTTGTTGCTATCGTCACCCATGTGTAGATCAATGTTGTTTCATGATGCTTAGGATTTGATTGAAGAAGCAGGTTTTCAGACCTGTGAGAAAATATTCCAGGTGAGAGAGATCGTTGTGAAGTGAGTTATCCTGGAAAGGAGTCTCATAGAAACTACAGTACTCTAATACTTCCAGTCCAACCTGTTGTTGAAGCCCAAGGTAAGGGAGGTGTAGTAACCGATGGAATTGTATTAGTGAAGGTGTACCCTCCTGGGGTGGAGTAGGCGTGTGGGGAATGAGATTCTGTGGGTTGTGGGCGTAAGTGGCTTCTGGGATAAATGATCCTTCATGTTGTTTGGTGCAACTTCCTTGTTGTCCTTTCCAAGCCTAAAATTCCCTTCCCCGATGGATTTTACTCCCATCTTGGGGGTGACCCACTGTTGAGCGTGATGAGCAGTGTGGTCTAAGGCTGGGAGGTTCGTGGAAGGTCTGCAGGCATTTAGTGGTCATCTATTAAAAGATAAGTACCAATTCAATGTTCGTTGTATGTTGTGTATTTGTATTTGCATTATAATTAATGAGTAATGCCTGTATATATATATATATATATATATATATATATATATATATATATATATATATATATATATATATATATATGTTGCATGTATGTGTTAAATGTTTCTTCTTTTTAATATGTATGTGTTAAATATTTCTTCTTTTTAATTGCATTAGATATATATATATTCATAACTGTGAATACCAGATGTTATCTCTATCTTATGATTAATTTTTATATGTGATTATTTCCGCAAAGTTACTCGGTGGCATGGCCTGGCCTACTATTTAAGCCAAGAATGTTACAAATTGGTATCAGAGCAGTAAAGACAAATTTAAGTTTGTTTGGGTAGCATTACCCGATAGGGGTTGATGGTTGGGTATGTTACAAATTGGTATCAGAGCTAGTTGAGCTAAGAGAAGTGTGTGAGTAGTGGAATTTCCCTAGTTGTTGGTGGTTGGGGACGTTACAAGATATATTACTAGCAATTTTCATTCAAATTGAAATGGATACAGAGTGGTGTAAGAAGATCATATAGGGAAGTGCATATGTTTCGAATTTTTTTCAATGTTTATGTAAGTTTAGAATAATTTTTTTTAACAAAAACAAAAAGATTATATTATAAAGGGGCAGTGGAATAGTTAATACCACTCATAGTAGATTGGTACTATTATTGATTTCCAACTTCCATTCACAAAACAAGGAGAAGAAATTGACTCTTTTCTAATTGGACTTTTTTATGAGTTTTTTTAAGTACATAGATATACTCTCACAAATTGATTACAAAGTCAAATACAAAGAAAAAAACATGACTATGTCAAGAGAAAGTTAAGGATTTCTATTCCTATTCATTTGTGCTTAAGTCCTCTCTTGGGTCTGATTTTTTTCTAGTTGGATATTTTTATTTTTAAGTACATCTAGATATACTCTCACAAATTGATTACAAAGTCAAATACAAAGAAAAAAAACATGACTATGTCAAGAGAAAGTTAAGTATTTCTTGCTCCTATTCATTTATGCTTAAGTCCGTTCTTGGGTCCTTGTTGGATTTCATTTTTGCTTAAGTCCACTCTTCGGTCTGCCTTTTTTCTAATTGAATTTTTTTATCATTTTTTTAAGTACATAGATATACTCTCACAAATTGATTACAATGTCAAATACAAAGAAAACAAACATCACTATGTCAAGAGAAAGTTAAGGATTGCCTGTTCCTATTCATTTGTACTTTAGTCCAATCTGGTGTCCTTGTTGGATGTCCTTAGCCTTGTAAGGAAGGAGAAAGATTTGATATCTTATTTAGGACTTCGAAAAAGGAGAAGGATTTAATGGGTTCAGGATGGGCCTACACTATCTGCTCCTCCTTTATTTCCTCTTCTTAGCTTGAATCCCTTTTTTCCTCCTTTGTTTTCTCTACTTCCTCATCTTCCTCTTCTAAATCTCTTGTATCTTCTTTATGTTCCTCTTCTTCATCTAATTTCTTCTCTTCTTGTTGTTCTTTGGACATTAGATCCTCAAGAGACGGATGAGTACCACTATCAGGATGAACTAGTTCTGAATTATGATTTAATACCCATTCCTCTTCCATATTTTGGGTATTTTCTGAATTAAATGTTTCCTCCAAGTTCCCAAGAATTTCAAATCTATTGTTACATTAAGTAGATCTTCTTGTGGAGATTTTGGATGAGATGGCCATTTTTTCTGAAAGTTCATTCAACTATTTGGTACTGTTTTGAACTAAGCACCTTCCTTAATTGTTTCTTTGAAGGGGGCTATTTTTTTTTCTGATTTTATACATGATTTATCAAAATATCCACACACATGCTAAACAATGGGCTTCATGGTGGCTCCACCCATTTAGTATGATTTGTAAAGTTTTTTTAAGAGTCTATTCTCTAATCCACGTCCACACATATTTTAGTACAAAAATATAAATTCCCTTTTAATTTTTTGGTCCATCTATAATGTAATATTTTTAATAATGATGAAAATTATTTATTAAAAAATAACAAACAAAATATTTCTTAAAATATTTAGTTAATTATAATTAGATCTAACATATATTAAAGCTAAAATATTTAGTTAATTATAATTAGATCTAACATATATTAAAGTTTATATGTTATGATACAAAAAGTTTATATGTTATGATACAAAAGGAATAAAATGTGCGTTGTTAAGAATGAAAAGATGAAAACATAAATGCCATTGGATATGCTCGCTCATTAATGTGGGAAAGCAAATTCTCATCAAGTAGCATGATGATTTTTCAAGTGTTTTTAATAAGTTGAGAAAATGATTTGAGATATACAAAGAAGATATTGTATTAGGAATATTGTGTGAAACATTTGTAAGAGATAAGTGAATTAGAATCCAAAACTTTGCTGAAGTTTTATATTTTAAGAATAATAATAAAATGTAATGATCTTGAAGTTTTATATTTTAAGAATAATAATAAAATGTAATGATCTTGAGAGGAAGGGTGATATAGGGACATTAAGATTGTATTTATTGGTTGGAAGAGTGATTGAGTAAAATTAAGATTTTATTTATTGGTTTTTATAGATTCCGGTAAATGGAAGTTCAGAAAAATTAAGAAATAACTAATAAAGGAATTAGGTATGTGATCATTTTTATAATTTTTTAAATGTTTGTGTAATTTCAACTTAAAAACTAATAAAGTTTGTGTAATTTCAATTTAAAAAGGGCTTAAAAAAATAATAATACTTAAAAAGATTGGTATATGATAGTTCAGAATTTTTTTATTAAAAGTTTGTGTAAGTTCAACTTAAAAAAATGAGAATAAAGACTTTGTTACCATTGTTGATTTTTTTGGATATTTTTTATTGTTATAGTGTATTTAAAAAAATATTCAAGTTTTCATGATACAACATAGTAAGATTTTGGGAGTGTTGTTATTTTTGTTAATTTTGTGTCACAAAGACATCATTAATTCCAATGTGTGCTTGACATAGCTTCGTGTTAGCATTAGGTTCTACATCGTCCTAATGATATGTGTGCCATGTCGCATCACATCATGCAAACTAACCCCTATAATGTTGAACTATGTATGAGCATCGCAGTGGCATCACTATCATGTTTAATTGCATCGTACATGTATTGAAAAATGCATAATTTGAATTATTTTTATTTCCAATTGGCAGAACATTTTCGTTGTGAGTGCTGGTTGTAACAACACAATATAACATTGTATTGGTGTCAAGGTTGCATCATTAATATTTTAGGTCTGTTGTTATTGTGTTTATGTTATGTTATTGTGTTATTATTTTTATTAATTAATAATTTAATTATTATTGTTTATATATATTATTTAAAATTATTAATGATTGTTATAATTATAATTAATTATTATTTTAATGGTTATTTTGTTTTTGGAAAATTGTTATTTTCATAATATTAAACACTATTGTGATTGATTATTATTATGTGTTTATTTGTCCTATTGATTGAATTTCATAGCATGAATGAATAAAACATATATTTAAATGTAATTGTGCAATATAGGTTAAAAAGTATTCAATAATGTTTGATTTTTCCAAATCACTCTCATCATTATTAGTCTAGAAGAATATAATAATAATTGAATTAACTAAAGAATAATTCCAAATATATATATGTGTGTGAAATAATTAACACAAATAACAATTAATTATTACTAGCTTATGCTAGTAAAATTCAATTATTTTTTTATAATTGTTATTTAGGGTGTACTTATTTCTTCTTTAGTTTTATCTAAACTGTAATCATTTAACTACCTACAATAATACACAACCATATTTAATAATGACACATGTTAAACTAGTATATTAACATAATAAATGAAATTCTATTAATAAACTTATAAAGTTCTCTCTAATTGAGGACCTCCTAGCTTCAACAAAAGAATGTCCACTCATTGATTTTTTTGTGTTTATTCATGCTTATACTTATGATAATATAAGGTCAATTAACTCTATCAATGCTCAAAAAATAACCATAAAAGTAAGTCAATGATACCATACTCAAAAAATAACCATAAAAGTAAGTCAATGATACCATAAGATTACATTAGACAAAAAGTACAATTTGAGAGTATGAAGATAGCTCCTAGATTGATGCCAAATGTGTATCAAATTAAATAACTACTTGTTATACACTCAAAGAAAATGAGAATTAAGAGAGTATAGTATTATTAATAATGGTTATGTAGAAGTTAAACAATTAATGGTAAATGATTTATTAACAAATTTTAATAGATAATTCAATTCATTATATATTGTTTATTATCCATGTCACATTTTGTTGTGGTCTATGATGGTCCACTAGTCATTCCTCCTTCTAAAGATAGATTTTTCTAGCTTCTTGCCAATTTTTAAGGATGTTTTAAAAACAATTTTATCAACATATGTTGGTCTAAATTTCATTGTTTTGTCATCCTCAAATAATTTAATGATGAACTTACCATTTTTTTTTAAAACCATATAATATTAAGTCAACTATAAAAATCGATGAAAATACATAATAAATATAAAATGTAAATGACTAGAAACAAGACTAATTTGAATATATTTCACCTACTATGGTATATGTTCCTTCCTACCGTCTTGAAGAATCTATGAAGGAACCATATATCACTAAATTGTGTATGTGAGAATCTATGACATGGATGATATAATACTCCAAACCATCAAAATATAAAATAAAAAAAATCTTAATAGAAAATTCATAAATGTATATAAATAAAGGTAAAGAGGGCTCATATTTGTTTTGCATGTTCAACATGAAGAATGAGTTGTGAAAGTCATATATGAAAGTTTTAGATACCAAATCTCTACAACCTAGGTGGACTTAGAACTTTTGCACTCCAATCTTTGATCTAGCTAACCAAATACGAATGTGCTAGACAACTATCCTCCCGATCGATCTCTCAATCTACACAAATAAGATCCCATGGAGCCTTTAATCAACTACCTATCCCAACTTTTAATCCTTACCTTTCAAGATTTCTTGAGAAAAATATATATGACTCCCTTCTCCAAATTCATTAAATAGAATTATTCATGTCAATCCATGCAAAAATATCCATGCATAGGTTCCACTTGTCATCATAGTACTTTTTAACCTTTTTTGGATTTAGCTTTCCCATTAGTTCCATTTAGTAATTTCTCTCTCTGTTTACATTTTTCCCTTTTAATTAGTTCTTTTGTTATGACTTCTAGTTATTTACATCTTATTATTGTTTATTATTATATTTTACTTTAATTATTATTACCTATGACTATTTGAATACTATTTATTTATTTTCTTTATGTAGTATTCATTACTTATATGAGGCATTACATACTTTCCCCTTCAAAGAAAATCATCTCAAAGTTAACTTTAGTTATGTTACTTATAGGTTTTTACTTTCTTCATGTACCTCCCATATCACCCTCTATTATAACTAGTATAACGAAACAATAGTCCACATCAAAACTTTAGGGAAATATGACTAGTCTCTAGCTCTCTTCCCAACTTTCAGTATCGGGCTTAAATGTTATGATCATAACCATAACCCCAAGACCCAAGGCTTCATCTCCCCATTTTTTTTTTTTTTATGATACACTAACTCATGTACCCTGAGCATCTCGAAAGGCTAATCTAACTTCCTCTTCAACCACTACTAGGTACTCAACCCCAGGAATCGAAGTCCAACAAAAAAAATCCACTTGTAAAAGCTACTCTATCCCTTCTTCCATAATTTGTCATCACAACTCCAATATCAATCACTTTATCCTTATCAATATGGTGTTATGTCCCATCGAGAATTAGACGAGAAAAATGGATTCTTAGCACAAGTTTGTTGACTGAGTTTTTCACTAGTTTATAATGTGTTACTTTGTATATAACTCCTTCATAGGTACGGGCTCCCATGAGATCATGGAATGAATTGACCCTCTCCTCTCACTGACATATTTCTTGTCAATCACCACCTCATAACAAGAGAAGAATGCATTAGTTATAAACATAACATAATAATCTCATAGAAAATAAGCTCACAAATTCCATGATAAAACATCTTATCATAAAATTATATCCAATTACATCATGTCATTAGAACATGAGATATTATCATAAGAAGTATAACTTCAACACATCTTTATCAAAGTTATAACATTTCATCAACATAATAAAATCAACCATATGTTATATTAACATCATAGGTAAATACCTTAGGTATTCTTAAGATAACCTAACATCATCAATAGAGTAGACATAGATCATATGTACAATGATAAAATCAACATATAGTATTTATTTCAACCAAAAACTAGTCATGCTTAAAAATGTTAAAAGAAATGATAATAAAAAAACCTCATCTACAATATGCATATGTTCTAGTTAAGTTAGTCAATCCCATTTTACTTGAATAAAATCAATTAATCAAATAGATAGGGAAAGTCACAACACATAGTATTTGCATCCTAATAAAGAGTAGATCGTAGGTTGTATTGGTCCCATTGGACCTTGGCTTATTCAATTTCATAATTCCCTAGATGATGAACCCTATTGTCTAGTATATAGAATAATTTGACCTAGATAGTTCGCTCCTCAAAATACTACAATATCTCAAATGTTAACACATGCTATGTATCATGAACATAATTCCTAAGTATAAAAACATGAAAAAGATTATGCATATTCCTTGGATGGGATGGTAGCTCAATATTATAAGAAACTAGTCCAATGCTCTAAAGTAACTTAAATGGTCTGATGAACCTACATGAAAATTTTGTTTCCCTACCAAATCTAAATGATCTCTTAGAGGTTATGCATATAAAAATAACCTAGTTATCTTCCCCATAGCTTCTATCAATTCTCTTATCATCTACATAAATTTTCTATCAATCCATGGCTTCCATAATCCTTTCCTTAATGGTATCCATCTATTCTTCTATTTCTTGGAGCATGTTTAGTCCCAATATGAATCGATCCTCTAATCAATCTAAACTAAAATTTGTATGGAAATGTATTCCATAGAAGACTTCATATAGGGATTTCTTAATGGAACTACAACAACTATTGTTGTATGAAAATTCAAGTAATGACAAACACTTTGAGAACTAGTTTTTTTGTTCCATGACATACATTCTCAACATATCCTCCAATATTTGATTAAAAATTTCTATTTTCCCATCAATCTCTAGATGATATGAAGTAATAAATTTGAGTTTGGTACCTGTACAATTTAAGAGGCTTTTCCAAAAACTAGGAGTCAACCATGAATCTATATATTTGTTATAATTTTTTGATGCACTCCATGTAAGAAAATGATCTCTTTTAGGAAAACCTAAGTGACAAATGGTGTATGAAAGATGATATTAATTGTAATGAAGTGGGCACTCTTGGTTATCTTGTAAATGAATATAGTGATGTGGTCATTCCCTAGGAAGTTCATAGGTAATCCTCTCAAAAGATCCTTAAAATAACTTCCAATTTAGTTTTTGGTATATCATGGCTCTATGGTAGACCTACAGGTTGATGGTGTTATTCCTTAACCTATTGACATTATAGACATACAACTACAAAATATGTTATATCATTTTTCATCCCTTCCCAAAAAATGACATTTTCATGTTGGAAATTATTTTATTTACTCTAGGGTGTGTGAAATATGGGGGTCTATGAGGTTCCTCCATTACCGATATCCTAATATAATCATTCTCTAGAACATACATCCTACCCCTAAGCCATATAAATCCATCATTATCTAAGGTGTACACCTCCCATTTATATCTTATTGATACTTCGTCTTGTAAGGTGGATTGTATCTATCGATACCAGTTGTCTTCTATAATGTAGCTTAAAATCTAGTCCCTTAAGTCTACTTTTATTGATAATACTAAATGAATTATGGGTATTGTACTTAGAGAGTCCACTATTAGAATACGAAGAAGGGGGGTGAATCAATATGATCACTTTATACCACTTTTAACCACAATATATATATATATATATATATATATATATATATATATAAACTTTATCAACAGTGTTCAATAGTTTTTCATCAATTTATCATCTATGATTGCATTCAATATATATATCATAAGCATGTAATCATACACAAAAAATCATAAGCATCAACATCACATCAACATCACATCAAGAACTTAGTACACCAATATTTACATGGAAACCCAAATGGGAGAAAACCATATAATGCTTTATTATATTTTAAGAATTCATTCATAGGAAGCACCAACTTCCCAATTCTCTAGTTGCAACTAGGAGGATGCAACCCCCTATTTATAGGCTCCAAACTTAAGGGAGATACAACTCCTTGAACTCTCTGGCTCCAACCAGAAGGAGGCTACCACCCCCTAGGTTCTTCGACTCCAACCGGAAGGTGGCTACAAAAACCTAGTTCTTAGGCTCCAACTTGAAGGAATCTCTAACTCACTGATTCTTCGACACCAATCTAAAGGAGGTTACAACCCACTTTCCTCGCCTCCTCCTGTCTTTCTTAAGTATAATTGTCGACCAATTGTCACTACCAAAATCACTTCCACTATCATTGTCCCTGTCACATCAATGTGTAACATGTCATTCTATGCAACCTATTACTAACCAACCTGGGAACTTGTCCAGCCAATCATTGTCCCATCCATGAAACTAGATCCAGTCACATCCACATGCAACGCATTCCAATATCATGAAGAAAATATTTGAAACTAATGCTCAACATCACCAACACATTCCTCTACCAAGCATGTACCAAGATCAACACATACCATCAAAATATATGTCTCAAGAAAGTACCAACTTGTACCATGCATCAACCTGCACCTCTACCTGTACCATCAACCATGTACCATAGCAAGTGCATCAACCATGCACCAAACCTATATCAACACCTGTACCAAAACAAGTGCATCAACCATGCACTAATACCTATATCATCAACACCTATACCATACTGTGTGCCAACCATGTACAACAACACCATACCATATACCATAAGATATCATCAGTGAAGTTTCCCAACCATATGCCAAGAATATATTCCAAATGTGTACCAAACATATATCAATATTAGCAACAAGTGCCTATATCAATGTACCAATACAAATAACATCATCAAACATACAACAAGCCAAATATGTACCTCAAACAAGTGTCATATCACTCATGATATGCCTCAACCAACTACCATAAACCATGTGCCTCTGTATCAAATATATGTACCATAAATGTATCTCAACAAGTATATCTAAATCAACATGCACCATACATCCAATGATGTAACTCAATTCATCTACCAAGTGCCTCAAACACATGCCTTAGGCATGATCCTCAACATCACCAAGATACAACCTCATAACACAAGATACCAAGCCTAAAATATGCACCATAACATGTGACTAAACCAAAAACCAAACCAACCACTAATTATTCTAATCAGTGAACCATAACCCTTCCAAGGTGTACCATCAACACGACATACCTCTCAAGTGTATACCATATCATAACCAAACAAGTAAACTTTAAATCATACATGTAGATTACCTGAAACACCATATGTGAACTTGTAGCTTCTTTACTGACCTCAACAACTAAGTACTAGAATTCTTTCTCAATTCTGTAATTCTGTTGCTAGATAGACACTAGCTTATCAGAGAGGATGACTCACTTGAAAGATATAGGACATACCTCTCAATTCTTCTTCTCTCCTTTGCAATCCTGAGAATCTCTCACTTCTCACACTTCTCTACCTCATAATTCTTCGTCGCAAACTAGCCAAAAGATCACAATACTATACCATAACACTCACAATATATGTATTCAATGTAAGTGTGTGAATGTACCTATGAATGACTCCTTGAGGGTTATTTATACTTTTTCCATGTAACATCTTGCCTTCAACTGAGGGATTCCAAAGTTTTCTTGTTGCAACCACTTTACCTTTTCATTCATTGACTTGTAACCAACAAGGGATTCTTGACCATTCTCTGGGGCTTCTAACTTCACAAGGCCATATCTCCCTAACCGTGAGGAACCATGTGGCATTCCACATATCACCAGAAATGACGTGATGTGTAATATCCATCTATGATAGTCTTACCTACAATTGCACTGTCCTTCATGACCAAAATCCTCAATCAACTTAGGGTCCCATAACCACACCTCCGGGGCTATATGAAGACTACATTAAATGTACCCAACTAACTCACCATAAATATCGATCATGCAAATGTCAATCAATTGTCAAACATATCTAGAAATCATCAAGGGTTGACATCAATTTATAAGGGTCGACATCAATATCTAAGGTTTGAAATCAATGAAAACCATTTGTTCAAACCAACTATCCAACCATCTCCCCATTTGGCATTGATGGAAGCACCAACATTAATAGAAACAATGATACTCTAATTCTCATGATCCCCCTATGACCATTGCTAATGATAAATAATTCTCACTCTCCCCCTTTGAAATAAATGGAACAGGGTATCTCTCCTTGGGGCTACTCCCCCTATTGTCATGCATCTATTCTATCTCTTCGTTACCATTCCTTTGTTCTTTATTTCCTTCCTTGAAAAAAAATAAATCCCCATGTCGATATGTATCCCCTTGTCTACATGATAATGTTATTTCAGTATAGATCTCTCTCTTTGATGATGTTGTGTAGATCGATGTAGGTCTACCTATACATGTTTCCTTTTCTCCCTTCCATTGTTGTTTATTGTCCATTGGGGATTCCTCTCAAATTTCAATGACATATAGAAAAAGCATTCAAAATTTGATTTCTTAATCTACTTATCATGTTTAGTTTACCATATTGTTTAACAAAGTCCTTTTGATCATATGAATTATTCTTATGGTTTCTATTTCCCTGTTTTATTGTACCTCTCATTGCTTTCCTTTCTGTGACCAAGTGATTCCAATTGATTCCACTGATTCAAATTGTAAATATGTTTCTATTCATCTGAACTATGTTTCATGTACCTTCTAAGAATATCCCGAATCCATCTTTGTCCATACTTCACAAACTGTTAATAACTCGGTTTCTTAACTGCACACAATGTTGACCCATATGTCACTGTACTATACGTCTACAATTGATAATATCATATCAAGTGTGTCCACTACAAACCAAACTCTTCATTTATAGAACAAACCATACTGAATATATATTTTCTTGATTGGAATCATAAACTTCTACTTATGTAACCTCCAGTTGACACTTGTGTGGAATCATTATGTACTTCTTCTATATGACTGATATGAATATGTCTCTACAAATACTTCAATCTTCTTAAAGGATGGTTCTTTGATATGTAGTGTCTACTTCATGGACTCCCCCTATTCAACATACATATTCAATGGGAGTCTCCAAGTCGGATGGCTCAGAAAAATACCCTCTCTAATGCAAAGTCATCTGTAGATTCATCATCTTTCTAAACTTTGACTTCTCCCTTTCTTCTTGTGGATTGATCTTTCTCTATAATTCCTGAAAGTATAGTCTATTGAACCTTTTCTTTATTCACGTGTCCTTATTTTATTTTATTTCTTATTCAAACCTTTCTATATCAAATATCTTCCTTTTTCTTTGTAGATTTTTCTTCATCTCGCATTATTGCCATTCTTTCAATTTCTGGGACCTAGTCTTTATTCTCTTGTTATTATTGTCTTATTTTCCATATTTTCTTATATATGATATCAGTTTTATCTTTCATATAAGTATCGATCATGCTTTTACAATCATGAGTTGTGTTTCCATAGTTATGACATTTGTAAAATTCAATGCTATGTGGGGCCATATAAGCATTTCTTTCTTGAACATTTCTTCCATAAGACCTGCAATCTGCAACCTTATGTCCAAAGTTAGTACAATAAAAAAAATGATCATAAAATAAATTTACATACTTGGGAGTGAATGGTATTCTCTGTGGTGAGGTCATTTTGAATTTCTTCCTTGGCTGATCATAATATTCTCTTCTGTGGAACCTTTCAATATGGTTGAATCTTTTTTGTTGCTTGAATGTGCTAGGTCTTGTTGAATATGTATCTATATTATACTCATTCTTATTTTATTCTTGTTGATCATGATTCCTTCCTTTAAGTACTTCTAAATAACTCTTACTCTTTTATTCATTCTTCTTTTCTAGCAATGTAACATACCACGACCACCTTGGTCGGGGAGACGCCACTACTTCAAAACCAAACTTCTTTGAAAACTAGATTGCAACATACCCATCCACCCAGGAAAGGCAATGCCAATTGAAACTTTCATGCTCTAATATACATATATATATCTAATGCAATTTAATAGACATAAACATACTTCTCATACACATATTCATGCAAAAGCGACAATAAACACATACACGCAATATATATAGACAATTATGATAACATTATAACACATGTACAATATACACAACATACAATTAACACATAATTGGTACTTATATTTTTATGAGAAGCCATCTACTACGTGCAGACCTTCCACGAACCTCTCAGCCTTAGACCACGCTACTCCAAGATAACATCAGTGGATCACCCCCAAGATGGGACTAAACTCCACACAGGGTAAAGGAATCCTAGGCCAGGTTGAGACTATGGAAAGTTGCACAATGCAATAGGAAGGATTCCCTCCAAACAGCCTACTTACGCACACAATTCATAGACTCTCATTCCCCACATGCATGTCCCACCCCAAGAATATACATCTTCATTATTCCACAGTCCATTGTCTCCTTTGTTTCCCTTCCAAGGATTCAACAACATGCCAGATCAAGAATTCTTAGATCTTTGTAGATGTTGTTGGAATCCCTCCATGATAAATCAATTCCCTATCAATCTTTCTCACCTCGAGAGAGTTGCTCACAGGAATGAAAAACTTGCTTCTTCAACCATGGGCCTAAAATCCCACCTCTTCAAACCACAGTAGAAAAAAATGGGAAAGGCAAGGGATGACTCAACAAATACAGAGGTTCATGACGGAAGAGGTTCAACAATGGTGAAAATGGCTATGGCTATGTGTATGTTCAGTGCATGCATGAACTGGACAAGGGATGGAAAAAATCGTGAGTGAACTCGTGAGGAAATATGCCAAGCCATGGTCAGAATGTTGAGAATGGTGAGAACGAACCCCCATAACGATGGAATTCCCCTACATAAATATGCATGCATCCTAGATGACACTTGGCTCTCTAGGATCTCATTCCTCTCCAGTTGGAGTTTCATTCCTCTCCCCAAAGGAACTTAAGATATCTGGTTTTATTTCCCCAAACTTTAGCAATTTAGGAAATACATTATCATATTCCCTTGGGTTAATCCCTCAAGACTAGCCCCTTTTTCTTAGCCTCTCAACCCCCTTACCCTTCCTAGTGAAGCTTAGTCCCCCATAACTCTTTCTTCATGGTTGGTCTACATGTAGCAATGTATTTTATTAATAATCTGCATAATTACATATACAAAAATAGGCTCATTGGCCTTAGCATCTAGGCTCTCCAGCCTAATGAACACATAAGCCTCAAAACTTATAAATACTTGTCTCACGAGCCTATAAACTTTATTAAACATCATTGCAATTCAACAGGGGCTCGACCTTGGGGTATTCCAATCCCTTCCCCTTATTTTTTCACTGTCCTTAGTGCAATTCATTTACATAACTTCAACAAGATTTTCAAAATCTTCAAAAAGATGCGGGTATTCTACCCGCATAACATCTTCATGCTCCTAGGTTGCGTCCTCAGGACCGTACCAATTCCATCGGAGCTTTACAAGCCTTATGGATCGATTTTGTAACTGTTTGATTTTCCGGTCCATAATGCATACCAGATGCACTTGAAAAGTGCTTTCTTGCTCCACTTGAATCACATTCCATTCAATAACATGATTAGCATCAGGTATATATTTCTTAAGAAATGATACATGGAATATATTATGTATATAGATAGATGCAGGTAATGCAAACATGTAAGTTACTGGTCCAATCCTCTCTAGGATTTCAAATAGCCCACAATATCTGACTACCATCTTCGAAAAATTTCTCAACTCGTGGGAACTTCTATTGGCCTTCAACTTTAAGAAAACATGATCACCCATGTTAAATTCCATGTGAGTTATGCCCTTGTCAACGTAGTTTTTCTTCCTGTCTTGGGAATCCTTTAAATTCTATTTAATCTTTAGCATTTTCTCTTCCATTACTTTGAGAAACTATGGCCCAACCACTTCTCTGTCAGTTGGGTTGTCCCAGCTTACTGGTGTGTTGCACTTTCTGCCATAAAGTGCCTCAAATGGGCTTCTCTTCAGTGATGCCTGATACCCATTTTTGTAGGAAAATTCCACCAAGTGTAGATAATATTCCCATTTAGATGGTTTTTCCATCACATACATCCTTACCATATCCTCAATCACTTGGTTCACCCTTTTTGTTTTCCCATCAGACTTGGGATGATAAGTTGTGTTGAAGTTCAGATTTGTTCTGAACCCTTTGAATAACCCCTTCCAAAACTTTGAGTTAAAATTTGGGTCTTTGTCAGACACAATTTTCTTGTATATTCCATGCAAGCATGCTACTTCCCTCATATAGATAACAACAACGTTGGTTTCCTTGTGATTAACCTTCATAGGAATGAAATTGGTAGCTTTGGTAAGATTTTCCACCACCACCATGATAGCCTCATGCTACTTGCTTGTTATGGGAAATTTGGTGATGAAATTCATTGTCACCACTTCCCACTTCTACTCAGGAATGGGTAATGGTTGCAACAACCCAGCTGGGTGTCTATGTTCAGCCTTGATCCTTTGATTCTCTAAGAATTTAGCTATGCATTCAACGATATCCCTCTTCATCCGTGGCCAATAATATTGTCTCTTGACTGCTAAAACTATTTTTTGGTATCCTAGGTGTCCAACCTAAGGTACAATATGCATTTATTTTAAAATCATACTCCTCAATTCAAGAGAATTGGGTAGATAAACTATGTTCTTGTACATAATAATTCCATCAATTCCCAATTCATAATATTCAACTTTTTGCTGCAATTTTGTTACCAATTCCATGTACTGCAAATCAACTTTTGCAGCCTCATAAATTTTTCCTTTAAGATTAGTTTTATACATGCTAATGGTTGTCACATGAATTTCATGCACTCTCTTGATGAGTGCATCCTCCACTTTGTTCTCATTTCCTTTGATGTGCTTAATATCAAAGTCATACTCATAGAGGAAATCCAACCATCCACTCTGCCTAACATTCAAAGTTGGTTGATCAAAGAAATATTCCATACCATTAAGGCTTGTCCTCAGCTCAAACTTATTTCCCATGAGGTAGTGCCTCCACTTCTTCAAGTAATGAACTATGTATGCCAACTCCAAATCATGAGTGGCATAAATCCTTTCATGCTATTTCAATTTTCTCAATTCAAAACATATCAAAAACCCATTGTGACCGAGGACTCCACCAAGTCCTTCTTTGCATGCATCTATGCAAACCAAAAAATATTCCTTTGGATCAACAATCCTCAGAATTAGAGAACTGTTTAACAACTAATTCAACTGTTGGAAGCTCTTTTCACATTCTGATGTCCATTGAAACTTCACCCCCTTCCTTTGCAAGGAAGTGATTGGGTGAGAAATTCTTGAAAACCCTCCAATGAATCTTTTGTAGTATCTAGATAGACCCATGAAGGATCTAACTTCTATCACATTCTTAGGTGTTTTCCACCCTTAAATGGCCTCAATATTTTTAGGGTACACTGCTATCCCTTATTTGGAAATGATATACCCCTAGTAGTAAATTATGTTTTGATAAAATGAGCACTTGCTCAATTTGGCATACAACTGATGCTCTCTTAACACTTGTAACACCATCCTAAAATGATGTTCATGTTCTTCTTCTAACTTGGAATACACAAGTATGTCATCCAAAAATAGGATCACAAACATTTCTAAGTATTCCCAGAAAACACCATTCATCAAACACATAAAAACAACTGGTCCAGTTGATAACCCAAATGGCACCACTGTGAATTCGTAATGACCATACCTTGTCCTTTAGTTGGTCTTGTTTATGTATTCATAGTTGATCCTTAGTTGATGATATCCTGACCTAAGATCAATATTTTAGAATATCCTTGCATCTTTTAGCTTATCAAAGACGTCATCGATCCTTGGCACATGATACTTTTTCTTTATGGTTACTTTGTTCAACTGTCTAAAATCGATGCACAATCTCAATATCCCATCTTTCTTCTTCACAAACAAGACCAAGGAACCCTAAGGTTGCACACTTGGGCATATATATCCCTTCTTCAGAAGCTCTTCAAGCTGCATTTTCAACTCCTTCAGCTCTGGTGTAATCATTTTATAGGCAGTCTTTGATACTAGAGCTTCTCCAACCATCCAATTTATAGAGAAATCAATATCTCTCTTTTGGGGTAGTCCTGGTGTCTCCTTGAACAATTCTTAAAAATATTCCAGGACTGAATGATCCTCCATATTTGGCACCTTATTCTTAGGTTCTTCTTCCATATGGGATGCAAATATTTGGAAGCCCTTCCTATAACATATCTTCAACTCCATTGCTAAGATCTCTCAGACGGTAACTGCCCTAGGAATTCCTTGGATTGTTATTGGGTTCCCTTCCTCATCTACATAAGTAAATTTTTTGTTATGGCAGTCTAAGATGGCATGGTGTTGGTCCAACCAATCAATACCAATTAGGTATTCATATGAACCCAATGGCAGGATGTTCAAATTTGCCTTAGTACTTATCCTATTCATGTCCACTGGTCATGATTTAACAAACTCAACAAATTTTCTCTTGGCTCTTGTAGTGAGTTGTACCAGCCAAGATTTCTCATGCTTGCTTCATGGAAAAAAAATATTTCCACAACTTTAGGATATATGTAACTATGAATAGCTCTTGAATCTATCAAAATAGTAAAGGCATGGGGTAAAATCATGAATATGGGTAACACTTTTTCTCGTTTTATGAGAATTGTTTTTTTAATTTTAACATGTTCTTCAAGTTCGGGTAAAAAAAAGTATTTTTTTTATTTAGAATTTTAGTTTACTATAAAAACAAAACTTGTGAATAATTTTGTTAACTTTATACTCACTATTTTTCAATTTTTTTTTATTGAGATTTAATATGTCAATTTGGAAATTGTTTGACAGTATGTTCCTTAAAAATGAAGGGAAACATAATGAGTTATTTTTTACCCCAACAATGTATCCATTATGAAACTTTTGTTTTTGAAAAATGAAATACACAACAACAATCTACAGAGATTGTATTTTGTGATGACTATAGTTTTGAATCTAACATATGAATATTATAATTTCTGTAATTTTTTGAAGTTGACCAATATGAAAAGTTACATATTTAAACACATGTTTTCCCCCACCAAGTATCTATCTTAATTTTTACTTAAAATTAAAATCTAAAAATACCTTTTTGAAGAGAATAGTTTAAGGATTCTGAATATATATTTTCCATAATTTTCCACTGTGTATTTTTAGATATATTGATTTTTCATTTCACTAAATCATAATCTCACATAAAAATATTACGCAGTGTTTTTTTTATAAAATTAAATAAAATTAGATAAAAACAATGAAAATGAAAACAAATTATATCCAATGAAAGTAGATTAAATTTTAAAAATGTTGGTATCAATTCTGAAACTAAATTTTGAGTATTTGTAGGACTCTGCTACCTCCAAATATCAAGTAAGATGGAAAGAATTTCCAATTTCCTACAAACAATCCCATTTTCAGGTTTTCGGTTGAAATATTCTTTCGGCCGAAACCTAGTTTTTAACGGAATCCTTTAAAAATAAACCTTTCATATGAAAAGTCTTTCGACCGAAATATGCCTACCACAAGAAAAAATTTCATCCAAAAAATAGTGTACATCAGTTTGGAGGGCACTGTCAGGGCGTCGTTCATTTTGACGTGAAAATTTCCAGCAGAAAAAATTCCTTGCGACATTTTTTCGACTGAAAAAATGCCGTTAGGAATTTTGGAGACCCAATTCTCACAAACATGGTACCCATATTCATGATTTTACCCCATGGTTATTGATCATACCTTCAACTTTAATGTGTGATTGAAATTCAACTTGCTTGTTGTCTAGGGATGCATAGATCCTTGGTACACTTATGCCCATGTCCTCCATTGTTTCAACTTGTTGTACATTCTAGAAAACTCTCACTTTGTCACCTTTGTGAGGACAATATCTATACTTATGGTCTCCTTTATATAACCAACATTGAATGGGTGTCTTCCTTGGCCTTTTCCCACCTACCTCATCCATTCTATGCTCTCTAAAAGATGGATGTCCTTGAGGACTATTTCTGGAAAATGGAGGCTTGTTCCCCTTCGGCCTTTGTTCCTTCTTAAACTCCTTCTTCTCCTCCCAAGCCTTTGGAAAGTAGGATTTCCTTTTTGTTGATCATATAATAATTTTTCTCTCCTTATAGTTTCTTCCAGAGTCTTGGGATCATCATATTGTATTTTATCATTGATGGAAGATGGCAGCCCACTCAGGTACCTCTGAATATTCACCGTCTCATCGTTGATGAAGGAGACGTACTTCAACAAATCTAAGAATCTCCTTGCATATTCATCAATAGTCATGCTTCCCAGTTTGAGTTCAAATAACTCTTTCATATTTTTATCATAATACCTCTTGGTCAGGTATTTCTTCTCAAAATGCCTCTTGAATTCCTTCCAAGTCAATTTTTTCTCTCTGAGGTGTTGCACTTGCACAAGTTGATCCCACCACATGGATTCCTTTCCTTTTATATAATAGATGGAAATTATTCCTTTTGCATGGGAATAATAGTTATGAAATTGGAATTATTTCCTCATGCCTAGTATCCATGTCTCAGCATATTCATCCTTCTTGTGCTCTCCATTAAAAGTAGGAGGATTGATATTATTCATTTCTACTTCAACTCATCCACCCTAGACCTCCTATGCTTCCTGACATGTGATGGACTTTAGATACTATGTGATATCCTATGGGAATGATTTTGGCAGTGATGGTGTTGGTCCTTGACCAAGTTTTGGAGAACCTTGGTCGTGTTTGACCATTTTTGGGACTTCAACAGGTTGGTCGAAGACGAAGCGCCAGACGAAGAGGAGATCGCGGGATCTTGCCCCCTTTTGTGGGATTGTTAGGTTTAGTGTTTATGTAATGGGTATGGGATGTCGGCCCATGGGTCTTACCTATGTGTATTCCCCTTTTGTAACGTATAAATAGATATCTAGGCGATGTAAGAAAGAGATACCTAGTAGAATCAACTTAGTGCAGAGCTAGAGGATTTGTGCATACTATGTGTTAAGACTTGCAGAGCTAAGTGCAAGTGATTGTAAGAAGCTTGTGTGAAGACTGTGTAAGAAGGCTTTGTGTTGTGACCTAGCTCAGGGAAGGAGGATATGGCGAGGTGTGTGCAGATCTCTTGTCCTATGTGGAGTTGGTATTGTGGCTCTGTGCATTGAGAGAAGATAATAAAAAGAAGAAGAGTTGGTGGATGTAGCCCCACACAGGGGGTGAACCACGTATATCATGTGTTATGGTGATTTTTTCTATGTTGTTCATGTGGTTGTGTATTTATTTTCTTAGTGCTTAGTTTGGATGAATGTTTAATGCATAGTGATAGGAATGAATGCTAGATATGATCTATTTCTATATGCTAAGTGCTTAGATGTGCTAGATCTTGTCGAATACTACATTGCTCTGCAACTAAGGTTTTACCTGCGATGTGAATAAGGGTTAAACAATAATGAATGTTAACTTCTAAGTGTTGTGATAAAACATTGTGATCAAAGATCTATGTTCAATCTAGGTTGTAGAAACTTGAGTCCTTAAACCCCCCTTTCCTCTACCTCGAGTGAGACTTCATTTTCTTCACCAGTGTTACTGAAAGGGTCGGTACTTAGGGTTTTGTTGGTGCGTTGTTGAAGAGTTGAACCTTGGGTCTTCCCCTATCCCAACAAATGGTTATGTTGTCGAGACTTGAAATTGTGATTGTCAGGAACTGAGGAAGAGAGAAAGCCCTGTGCGTAGATTTGTTGTTGTAGTGCGTAGTACTCTAATTGACTTGTGAAGCTCTGTGCCAAGAACATAATTCGGATATGAAGAAAAGAGGTAAGATCTTAAATCTTTGTGCTATGATAATGGTAAGATAAGTGGAAATTTTTGTTTCGAAAGAATGGATCTAGGTATAATTGATAGATTTTGTCCTAGTATGCAAACTAGGGCACAACTAGAAGAAAGAAGATATGATATGAATAGATCTTATAAAAATAGTAAAAGATATGTTATCCCTATGCATAGAAAGAATTTTTGGACTAACAAGCTGATGCAGGATCCTAGAAATAATTTTTTGCAGGTTCATCACTATGATCCTAGTGCTGAGTACAGGAAAGGTTGGGGATCATTTAAGAGAAAGAGAGGATTGAAATTATGTTATAATTGCAGAGGATTAGGAAATATTGCTAAGGAATGCCCTGGTAGAAGTCTTATTTTCCTTTGTTGTAAATCTACTAGACATGAAGTTTTAGATTTCCCTAGAATGATTGCTAAAGTTGAAAATATGAACATAAGACAAGGAAACCATGAGGAAGGTCAAGAGACTAAGTATATGCTAACAAAGAAGAAAGAATCAGAGGATGTATTATTGCAGATGAAATAAATACTGAATGATCACAGAGGCATCAGTTTATCAGAGATTTTAAAAGAGAATGACTGCATAGAAACAAGAATAGGAGACTTTGACATAGAATTTGTATTGGATGTACAAACACATGTGAACATTATGACAGAAAGTACTTGGGAGATTTTAGGAAAGCCTGCTATGATTCCTTCATTAAGAGGAATAGGATTTTTTAAAGGAAAGTTGATAACCCTATGTGGAAGACTTTCCCGTGTACCTATGATTTCTCATGGAACATAGACAAAAGAGGAATTTGAGGTCATTAAGTTTGCTGAGAACAACGTTCCCTTTGCACTTTTGTTAGGAAAGACTTGGATCGAGAGAGGTCATATCTGAAGCAGATAATAAGAGGAAGCTATAGAACATAAAAATCAATAATTAAGGGATTCCATGGCTAAGAGAATAACACGTTTAATAGAAGAACAAGAGGAAAAGTCAAAGAAACTAAGGGCTAGAGACTTAACTGTCGAAGTTGAAAGAACACAAGAAGGCTTAAAGAATCTATCCATGTAGGAGAGTAGAGCAGCTACTCCAGAAACAATAAGAGAAGAAGTATTATCCTCAAACCTTGTGAAATATCCTCAATAGTGCGAAGTTGCTATGCTAAGAAAAGATAAGAAAAATAATGGAAAGGGGCATATAGAGACTCAGATCATAGGAAAGAAAGCTAGAAGGCTCAGTAAGAAGAAAACAAAGCTATAAAAATTGTAGGAGGTTCCATAGCGGACTTAGCAGAAGGAAGACTTGCAGAACTTGATCCTCACCAGAATAGTAGAATAACACCGACTGTCACTCCTCCACGGTGAAGCAATATGACCGTTGCAGGTGCCCCAACCATTAGAACGACGCTCCAGAATGGATAGAAATGAAGTTATTTCCAGAACATTCACCATTGGACCATTGGGAACACGCTATAACAGATGTAATCACATGGATTGAGGCATTCCTACCCGTTGGAGGAGTCTGTTACAACGTTGTCTATTTATCCCGTCGAGCGTTGCACCGAGGACACTTTTGCCAATTATTATTATCCGAGCCCATAAAGAACTAATTGATTTCACGCAGTGCTTATTGTAACCTCACCATCCATTATGTTACCTTGATTGTTTGTTCACTGACCCGAGATATATGATCTTGAGCGTGTATGTCGAGTGACCTTAGCACAGTAGAGAAATCCATTGAAGAAATCCTAATAGACCTCATGGCTGAGAAGGTCTTGTCCGCAAGAGTACAAGCCTCATCGACGAGAGGATTGCAAGCATCCCCTTTGACTGCACGTCGATTTGGGCCCTTCCGGACTGTGATAGAGAAGAGAAGCAAGCATCGTGATGACTTGGTGAACACGAAGCTCATCCCATCAATCCTTCTTGACTATATCCCACCTTTGGATGGCGTAGTTAGTCATGACAATGTCTCGAGAGACTTCGACTATACATTGATTACTGTGTACCTCCCAAGGGGATACATGCAGTTGGACTATAGTTAGGAAAAATTATGACGCTAAATATCAATGACTTCAACATAGGAGACCACAAGAACTATGGCATGCTCACACCTCACAAGTACTTGACAAAGACAAAGGGGAAGAAGTCAAATAAAATCCCCCAACCATGGACTATGGACATTGCAAGATCAACCATCCTTAATGTGATGAAGATACCACACTCTAGGAGACATCAACATGTTAACGCGTGCGCTAAACGCCTCCTTTCATTGTACCATGGTGGTTACCTATGGTTGGATCAATGCATCACCATAGATATGGCATTGATCCATTGAATCACTGGATTAAGAATGCAAGGACCTGAACCTCAAGATATTTACCCAGGGAAGGATGAAGATCGCACCTTGGTGTAGTGCATAAAGGAAATCTATGTTGATGTGGAGAAAGCAAAGTAGGGCTACAAGGTATCCTCCATACAAAATGGTGTAGTACGCCTAGCCTACTAGTTGATCACTGGTCATCTCATTAGGAAGAACATACCAACGCAGGTCACGAGGTTCGTCATTGACCTCGCAATGAAATGCGTCGATGGAATACAAATGAAATAGGTGAGCTACCTCGTTAACCAGTTGGAGCAATATTGTCGCAAAGCACAGGACCAAGGCTACGAGTTTCATTTTAGCCAGTTGTTGATTCTCACTGCCTTCATTGCTTGTGAGATGTCGGAAAGAGTGACCTTCCTTGAAATTGAGCCGTCTGAACCACTGGCCACAAATTTCACTACACTCTTGTATTCAAGCAAGATGGAAAAATAATGGAAATACAATGCGGTGTTCCACACATATTATTTACATATGAAGAGGGACATTGAATATTTCCCTCGTATGATGCCGAATACCCTACACAACTTCAGGCCACTTTGAAAGTTCTACGCAGATAGGCATTTCATTTACATCACTGCACGTGGGGATGAACACAAGGAAGAGCTCCAATCCTATTACAAACTCACAAAGGAGCACATGGAAGAAATAACTGAGGAATAACCTATAGAGTTTCTTGTACTGGTCGAATACATAGAAATCTTCGACCCTGACCTTATCGAAAGAATTGTAGTCACTCGACAAGAGTATGATGGACCTAACAGCGACAGGAAGAAAAAGAAGGAAGAGGTACAGGAATTGAACAATGCATCAAAGGAAACTACACCAGATTCACCTAAAGGAGGAGGAGATAAAAAAGTAGAAAAAGAAGAGGATGAAGGGAAAGAAAATAAATAGGAACATGGAAAAGTAACACTGCCTAAGGATCCCATCACGGAGGCTAAGACATCCAATAAAAGAAAGGGTTCCCCAAAGAAACCTTCATCGTGAAAGAAGTCAAAAGCCAATAAACCTCCATTTCAGAATGTGCTCACAGTAGATTATATTGATCTCATCATCATCACTGTATCAGATACCTCAAAGGACATTTTTGTAGCGAAGCGAAGCCAAATAGGAGACAATTTTTGAAAGGATTGAGGCAGATCTCAAAGGGGTAGAACAGGATCTTTATTCGAGTCGCGCAGTGTCTACTATGTCATTGTCAACAAGGGACATAAAAGTAGGAGATGAGCCTGCCCAGCTACGCAGAATAGCAGACTTGATCGAGGCTCACCTTCGTCGGGTCTAGGAGGAAAAGGAGAAGGCCACAGAGGGATTAAATCAAGAAAAATAAGAATCCCTAGAACAATGTCGAGTTGCACACCAAGAGAAAGATGACCTCCAGGCGAAGTTTGCAAAGGATAAAGCACAGATCCAAAAGGAAAAAGAACAACTGCTTACAGATCAAATGAGAGTCAAGGAGGCAGTCACTAGAGCACTTCACTCTTTGTTAGGCCTCACAAATATCGAAGAAGTCATAGTGGAGAGCCAAGTGGAGAAGCTCATTGAATCCATTCAACAACTTCAAGCAAGAGTGGTCGAACTGGAACTGCAAGCCATGCCAAGCACTCCACAGGAAGTGCGAGATCAGAGGGAAGAAATTGCTCGGAGCACAGTCGAAAGAATCAAGGCATTGGATTTAGAATGCAAGCAATTAAGTAGTCGAAGTGCGCATACCTATGAGAGCCTTGCAGAGGACCTAGAACTAAATAAATTGGAGTCATAGATCCAAGAGGAAAAGCAACAAGCAGTGAAATCACAATCATAGTTGAAGCTGTTGTCAATAGTTGAGAGGATGAAAAGGTCCCAGGAACAACACATCATTCAGTAACAGGTCCATTCCATCTAGAGTAAAGTCATGGAAGTGACTCAGAGGCTACATCTAATTCAGGGATAGAGGCTACAACCAGTGCAAAGATAGAGGCTTTGTGCATACTGTGTGTTAAGACTTGCAGAGCTAAGTTCAAGTGATTGTAAGAAGCTTGTGTCTAGACTATGTAAGAAGGTTTTGTTCTGTGACCTAGCTCGAGGAAGGAGGATCTCGCGAGGTGCACACAAATCTCTTGTCTGATGCAGAGTTGGTATTATGGCTCTATGCATTGAGAGAAGATAATAAAGAGAAGAAGATTTGGTGGATGTAGCCCCACGTTGAGCATGAACCACATATATCATGTGTTATGGTGCTTTGTGCTATATTGTTCATGTGGTTGTGTATTTATTTTCTTAGTGCTTAGTCTGGATGAATTTTTAATGCTTAGTGATAGGAATGAATGCTAGATCTGATCTATTTCTATATGCTAAGTTCTTATATGTGCTAGATATTGTCGAATACTACGTTGTTCTGCAACTAAGGTTTTACCTATGATGTGAATAAGGGTTAAATACTAATGAATGTTATCTTAGGAGTCCTCTGTTAAAGAATTGTGAACATAGATTTGTGTCCTAGCTAGGTTGTAGACACTTGATTCCTACCACCTCCCTTCCTCTACCTCAGGTGAGACTTCATCTGCTTCACAGGTGTTGTTGAAAGGGTCAGTATTTAGGGTTTTTTGGGTGTGTTGTTGAAGCATTGAACCCTGGGTCTACCCTTGTGCCAACAAATGGTTCTATTGCCTGGACCTGAAACTGTGATTGCTGGGAACTAAGGAAAAGAGAAAGCTATGTGCGTAGATTTGTTGTTGTAGTGTGCAATACTCTACTTGACTTGTGAAGCTCCGTTCCAAGAAGAGAAGTTCAATCTGAACACAAAAGGTAAGATATTAAAGCTTTGTTCTCTGATAAAGGTAAGATAACTGGAAATTTTTGTTTCAAAAGAATGGATCTAGGTGTAATTGATAGATTTTGTCCTAGTCTGCAAACTAGGGCATAGATAGAAGAAAGAAGATATGATATGAATAGATCTGATAAAAATAGAGAAAGATATGTGATCCCTATGCATAGAAAAAAAATTTGGACTAACAAGGAGATGAAGGATCATAGAAAGAATTTTTTGTAGGTCCATCACTGTGATCCCAGTGCGCAGTACATGAAAGGTTGGGGATGGTTTAAGAGAAAGAGAGGATTGACATTATGTTATAATTGTAGAAGATCGGGACATCTTGCTAAGGAATGCCCTAGTAGAAGTCATATTTGCCTTTGTTGTAAATATACTAGACATGAAGTTTTAGATTTCCCTAGAATGATTGCTAAAGTTGAAAAGATGAACATAAGACAAGAAAACCATGAGGAAGATCAAGAAAATAAGAATATGCTATGAAACCAGAAAGAATCAGAGGCTATATTATTGCATATGAAAGAAATAATGAATGATCAAAAAGATATCAGTTTATCAGAGATTTTAAAAGAGAAAGGGTGCATAGAAACAAGAATATGAGACTTTGACATAGACTGTGTATTGGATGAAGCAACATAGGTTAACTTTATGATAGAATGTACTTGGAAGGTCTTAGGAAATCCTGCTATGATTCCTTCATTGGGAGGAATAGGATTGTTTAAAGGAAAGATGATAAACCTATGTGGAAGACTTTCCCATGTACCTATAATTGCTCATGGAACATCGACAAAAGAAGAATTCGAGGTCATTAAGTTTGTTGTGAACAACGATATCTTTGCACTTTTTTTAGGAAAGACTTGGATCGATAGAGATCAGATCCGAACGAGAGAAGAAGAGGAATCTATAGAACAAAAAAAGAAAGAATTAAGATATTTCATGGCTAAGAGAATAATGTTCTTAATAGAAGAACAAGAGGACAAGTTGAAGAAACTGAGGGCCAGAGACTTAGCTATTGAAGTTGAAAGAACACAAGAAGGTTTAAAGAACCTATCCATATAGGAGATCAGAGAACCTACTCCAGAAACAGTAAGAGAATAAGTATTATCCTCGAACCTTGTAAAATATCCTCAATAGTGTGAAGTTACCATGCTAAGAAAATTGCTAAGAAAATATAAGAACAATAATGGAAAGAGGAATCCAGAGACACCGATCACAGGAAAAAAATCTATAAAGCTCAACAAGAAGAAATAAAACATACAAAAATTGTAGGAGGTTCCATAGATGACTTTGTAGAAGGTAGACTTGCAAAATTGTGCCAACAGATGGTGATGCCTGCTACCAGTCCTTGATCTTCCTTTCTTCTCAGGGGTCTCATGGCTTCCTGATTTGTGGAGACACTCTTCTTATCCAACTTTGTTTCAATTGTGTCCAGGTTTTTCATTAACTTCATATTGAAGTCTTCTTGTTGTTCCTTGGCCTTCATAAGCCTCTCATTATCATCCTTGTGTATCTGGATATTTGTCTGCAATTTTTCAAGGGTCTCAGCCAGATTTATGTCTTTCTCCTTTCCTCATCCATGTCCATTGTAGTTGGTTCCTTCCATATCCCAACTGAAAATCCAACCCTATGATTTCATCTTCTTGAATGTACAATGCATGTGTATCATGCACCACTTTTCACTATGTGCTGGCTCTAATCTGACAACTGTTAATTTTGTAAAAAATTGCAAACAACAAAACTTTGTTAGGCTAATTGTTCTTAATAATTTAATGAAAACATAAAACATTCTAATTCATTAAGATATATCAGTCTTATTTTCTACTAATTTCTTGAGTAATTGACTATTTATATCCAATTTTTGCGTGAATATTTATCTTCTACTACTCAATACCTTTTCGATGGCTATTTCCATGCTCAATTCTGAGTTTTGAGCAGGAAGTTATGGATATTTGAACAATTTGTCCCTTTCCTCTCTTTAAACAAAATTTTGGGTGCTAGTCCCTTTCCTTTGGCCCCCAAATTCAAGTGACCAGGGGTTGTGACCCAGCGCTAACAACTAGGCACTTATTCAGAGCCTTAATACTTTGGGGCTTTGGAGCTTCAGAGGTTTCCCTTTCTGCACATTACAAAAATACTGGACCGTCAAACTGGCGAACTCATGGAGGATGATGGATCTATGGTCCTCATACTCTATTGATATCTATGGTGGATAAGAGATCCAAGACTCCAGGATTCGGTGATTTTTGCAACTCTGAACTTTCAAATCCCCTGAAGCGCCGAATTGGTGAACTCGCGAAGGACAGTGGATCGACGGTTCGTTGCTTCTCAGCATCCAACGACTGATATATACTACCAAACTTCGGGCTTTAGTATTTCCTAAGCACGTCATCACAGATATCCCAAAGTTTTGAACTACCATAGACCCTCTCTTTCCTCCACATGTCATCTGTGATCAACGGTCATGATGGACTCCGGCCTTCGAGACTCCAGAAGTCCTCAACCACAACTTCTTATGCCTTTAATTCTTCGGACCATGGTATCTATTGCCGCGTGTCCCCTCCCAATGGATGGTGAGGACTTAATCTTCTCTTCGGAGCTTCGAGGCTTTCACTTCCCTCTCCTTTCATTCCTTCTGAACTTCAAAGCGGTGAACCCTTGGGGTCTACTTAGTACTACACATCTAGGTGCTACATGGAAGATTATGAGAAGCAGACATGTGGACCAATCTAAGGGGTGAAACGTGTCAAGTTCTAACTTCCAAATCATCATTTCAAAAGCACAAAACACACTGACACATGTCATACATATTGTGTGTGCACGTCACCGAAGGTGACGTCATCTCCATGTCACTTCAGAACTTTGGGACTCCGGAACTTCGGAAGTCCGAAAGTTCTTTGAACAACTTTTCCCCAAACACCAAACTCCCAAACTACTTAAACTCCTGGGGCCAATGTAGTACAGTTGTCACCAATCAAAGTGGTGACACATGGCCCCACCATTGAGTGACATGTCTCAGGTGTGTTGATAGACGCAAATGATCGTCTTTCAATTAGAAGAATGATTCTGGTTCGAGGTTGTCTAAATAACCCAAGCCATTTAGTATAACTCATCCTGATGGGTTTAATGGCTCCATTGGCCAATCTAAGAATCCTAAAAGAAACAAAAATAAAAGAAAATAAATAAATAACTAATTACTAAATATTATATATACATATATGTACATATGCTCTAATGTGACTGTAAAGGGCGTATTTAAGAAAAATATAGATAACTCTCATTTATATATATATATTATTTACAAGATGCAAGTTTTAATCTAAACTTACTAAACTCAATGTAACAATGTATGTTCTGAAGAAGCAGATAAAGAAAGCACATAAAAATATTTTTAGATTTTTCTTTTATAAGTCTTAAACTAATGGAAGAAAATGTTATGAAACAGAAACATACAGCTAGTCGAAAGCCAAACTTTTACGTTCAAATTTTAGTGGTAAACAAATAGCAGAAAAATGAAATTAAACTAACCTGTCAATGAACTAATAATATACATCCAGACATCTGTGCGATTAGAAAACATTTAACCACCCTTGTCCAGGAGAAAAATCTGCAAGGAACCTTAAGTCTATTCTGAATAAATGCAGAACAATTATGTTGGCAGTTAAATTTAAATTATAGAGAGAATGATACCAATAGTCACCATGATCTCATGATTGCAAGTAATTGCATTAAGTGAAATCCATTAGCAAACATGCTTTCATTTAATCTTTCAATGAAAATTAAAGGAGAAATCTTGTAATTAAAACTGAATAGATGATTATATGATTAATATCTAAAGTAATAGTTATGGACAACGTTTATAGAGGAATTATCCCAATAAAATAATAAATGATGAAGACTAAAGCTATCAAAACTTATTATCATACCAAGATAAACAAAACTTAAATAAAGACACCATCCATAAGAAGCTAAAGCTGAAATGTGTATTGTTGTTCCATTAAAGTCTGTAAATCAAACATCCATCTTCTTCCCCAGTCGAGGATGACTTCATTACAAAAATCTCTAATATTTAAAGAGTTCGGTCAAGCTAAACATCTTATCTTGTGGGATAAGATTAAATCTCAAAATGATTTGATAATTACAAAATAGAGGGTAATATAACCACTCCATATCACACTGTATCTCTCAAAACTATAAAAAGCTTGTTTGTGTTTACAAAAGATGAGCCAAAGAAATGCCTAATAAGTTAAAAAATGGTCCATATCATCATATCACCACCAACTATACGATATCCTGAAAGGAAAAATGAAAATGCAGGAGTTTAGATATTATTCTAACCAATAATTTCCAAAAAATTTGAATGAGAATGAACTGGCTACAGAATCAGTTGATTCTATAGCTAGTTTTATTTCAAATAACAAAAATCTAATTAAATCTACAATAATAGAAAAACTAAAATAAAAATACAACTAAGAAAATCAAACAAATCTTTACCTCATAAATGCATGCTAAATTTGACTCACAAGATCTCAGAGTTAACTACTGTTGTAACATTCTCAACATTCTTTATTATCACGTTTCCAGACCTTTTCAAATGCTTCCCCTACCTTTGAACACTGAACTTTAGACTGTAATTTTCACTCTTTAATGAGACGATCTGAGTAGTGAGTGCTTTGATTTTCAATTGAATGGAAGGTATATTTGTGTAATATTTGTCGATCCAAAACAAAAAAACTTCACACCGTGGATCTGTAACAACTATTTGAGGATATCCATGGTCATGTGTCAGAATGCTACCACTGTTATACGTGGGTTTTTTACCGATTTTAATCCCTGGAAATCCTTGGCTATGCTTCAGTCATGGTGGAAGTTTATTCACATAGTCGAGTTGTTGACTGTTTGGAAGGGTTTCCACTGGGGATTTTATGTTAAGATTAGGGCAGACAAATTGATTCATGCACAGAAAATTCTAACATCTTGTTTCACAGGTAAAAATGGTCAAGTATTGCCTCATGACGAGGGTTTTCCTTCAAAGGGTATGGCTTTTGAATTGAGGGAAAAATGATGTTTCTCTATTAGAGGTTTATCCAACACTGTAGGAATGTCTGTAACAAAATAAAATAAAACAAAATGCTCATCTTAACCGAAACGGGAATTCTGAGAAATTTACCTCCAAAGGTCAAGGCATATCTCTAAAATGATCCAGTTTCTGGGGAAACTACCCAAAAATAAGGTAAAAGGGCCCATTTCCGTTCTGGGTTTTAAAGGGTTTGGTCTAATTCATAGCGGTTTGCTCAGAATCACTCCCGTAAAATTGTGTCTCTAGCAAGCAAAAACGGGATTGAACAGACTGTAACAAAATTGAATAGACCAACTATGGCTTTAGATGGTAGTGGTAGGAGGTAAGCCCAAGATAAATAATGAAAAAAAAACTAGGAACACACCAGGGAAACCATAACATCAACAATGGGGGTTTCAGTCATGAAATTTGGGCATTTCTGGTAATGAATGTTTTAGAGTACAGAGCAGGCTCAAGACCCTAGCTCATAATGAGAGGACTTTCAGATCAACCTTCCAAATAAAATGACGTACAGGGTACAATCTTGGTATGTTAAATTGCCACGTTATGTGATGAGTGTGATCGATTTGAAAAAGTTAGGAATGGATGCATTTTTACAATCCAAATGCAAATCAGAAATTTAAAATCAAAGTTGATTTACGAAGAATGTTAAATGAACAAGCCTAATGCCAATAGCTTCTTGGTGTATCATTCAAATGTCCAAAGTAGACCTTATAACAATGAGCAATTTAAAAAAAAAACATTTTATTGACATGAGATAGGCCTTAAAGAAAAATATCATTCTTAAAAAGGTTTGTATGAACATTTATTCTCATAGGGAAATAAGCCTTAAATTCCACTGCAATACATTCGCAAGTTTCAATGCTTCGTTCATGCTTTCATTCATGAATGAAGCATGAAAATGAGATCTAGGAAAAATAAAAACCTTTTATAGCCCAAGACTCATCTTTCAAGTAGCAATGTTCATATGTTTAAGCGGAGGAAGCTATAAGGTTTATGATTTGTTTCTTTAAGAATTGAAAATATTGTTGGCTGCCAACAATTGTGACTTGCTGGGAGAAGCAGTTATCTTTGTATCATCAATGAGTTTAGGTTAGGATTGTTAGAATGATTGCAGATCAAAGAACAGTTGAAAGACAACAAGCATCTTGACAATCATTACATGTTCTAGCTTCAGACATCTTTCTGTTAAAATGAAATCTGGTGACAAATTTTACAAAATGAGAGCCATGATGTTCAAGTCAATGAATCCAATACTGCTGATAGGTCTATTTCTTCCAGTAGGCATCCATAGCCTTGGCAGGGATGTCAATTAACCCACTCTGACGCCTCTATCTTGTCCAAGAAATTTCAGTTCAAAATGAAGGATGCTTATGACCAATATCAAAATTTATACCTGAGAATTTTCTTTAACCTGACATCTCTTTGCTGCCAACAGTCCTGTTCAGTACCCTGACAAAGTTGTCTTGGAATCATGCATGCATTTACCCATTGCTAGCAGACCTATTCAGTATCCCAGTGGGTTTACAAACACTTCCCACAACTCTTGATAAATTATTCACAATCTGATATAATTTTAAAGACATTATGAAGAGCGGGGTGATGCTGAAAATTCCAGTTTTTACAAGACTTGTTATTTTCCAGACTTTTAATTTGTTCCTTATAACCTTCATCATGAAGGCATCCTTGAGTTTCTTTTTTAAAAGTAGGGACATCATAAAGAGCTTTTAATGATAGTCGTGTCTTCTCATAATTGCAAAGTGGAACCATGAAATCAACTCTGAACAAAAAAACCTATTTAACTAGTTTGTGTTTTAGGAAATTACAGCAGTTGACACTCTGACAGTCCTTGGCAACTATTTTAAGATGAAGCATTATGTTTTCCTTCTTCAAACTAAACTATGACACAGTAATTTTTTTATCCAGAAAGCGATAAAAACAAACAATAATGAAAAGAACCAAAATAAGAAAACAAAAATAAATCAAAATAGAAACAAATGTGTACAAGGGTGAATCTGAAAACATCACATGAAATATCTCTTGAAAAACTGAAAGAAAATAGAAAAATCTTCATCGATGTCAAAGAAGTCCTACTCGTGGTTCCTCGGGTTAGGGTTGAATTTACAATTCAGATTTATTTATCTCTTTACTTTCCATTTAAAATTTTCATAATAATATTGCGGTTTTGAAAAGAAATATTCAATGAAAACCAAAGAGAAAAGGATCATGTAGACTTTCCTGACAACAATCATATTATGGTTCTCATGGTGCATCCACTTGTGCTCATGACTGCATTATTACAAAGAGAAATAGTGAGGAATAAAACTAAAAGAAAACCTACTCCTAAACCTAACCTAACTGCTAAACAAATCATAATAATACGTGAAGTCATGCTTCAAATGTAGCCATCGGAGTAACTCCAATCCTACAGTAGAAACACAATCACATATTACTAACAATAATGGTAGCATATCAAAAAATGACAAAAATATATCATACTCACATTTATCATCATTATTTAAAAACAAGGCAAGTATGATCTTACCATTCCCTTGAACATTCTTGTTGTATGAATCGTCCATCCATTTGGCAATTTTGTCATTATATGGGTTACAAAAATATGAAAGAATTAGATTATGAAGGTTGTGAGAGTTATAGGGACCTGACATAACCATCGGCCTAAACCGAAGTGCCCCATCCTCCTGAAAATTTTCCTTTCGTTCCATATTTTCTCCATCTGGAGGATATAAAATGAGTGTGTTGAAGTTACGTCCTTGGTTTCTAAACAAAATGAAGATAATTTTAATGCTCCCTGGGCACTTTTCGAGATATGAATATTCCAACCAATCTGCAATACTATCATGATACATGCAATTACTGACATGGGATGGCTTGAAAAAATTCACATGCGAGAAATATTTCTGGTGAGAATAAGGTATTAGATTATCAAGGAAAGAATCTTTTAAAAAGGTCGGACCAAGATGGCAAGAACTTATCATGTTTCTCGATTGGAAAATAATTGTTTGATTCTCTTGAAAATTTGTATTGAGTTTAGATATTTCAAGGTTAACTATTTGAGGTGAACTAGATGGAACGACCGATAAAACATCATTGGTAGTAATATTTGGCCGATTATATTTTTCAACCTCAAATAATTGATCATGGAAAAATTTAGATCCTTCTCGAAACACAAA
>SNQJ01S0002509.1:128914-183275 GCA_010110895.2 Picea sitchensis
ACGAAACTCAATGTAACAATGTCTGTTCTAAAGAAGAAAATAAAGAAAACACATAAAAATATTTTGAGATTTTTCTTTTATAAGTCTTAAACTAATGGAAGAAAACGTTATGAAAAAGAAATGTACAGCTAGTCAAAAGCCAAACTTTTACGTTCGAATTTTAGTGGTAAACAAATAGCAGAAAAATGAAATTAAACTAACCTCTTAACAAACTAATGATATACATCCAGACATCTGTGCGATCAGAAAACATTTAACCACCTTGTCCAAGAGAAAAATCTGCAAGGAACCTTAAGTCTATTCTGAATAAATGCAGAACAATTATGTTATCAGTTAAATTTAAATTACAGAGAGAATGATACCAATACTCACTGTAATCTCATGATTGCAAGTAATTTCATTATGAGAAATCCATTAGCAAACATGCTTGCATTTAATCTTTCAATGAAAATTAAAGGAGAAATTCGATAATTAAAACTGAATAGATGATTATACAATTAATATCTGAAGCAATAGTTATGGACAACATTTATAAAGGAATTATCCCAATAACATAATAAATGATGAAGACTAAAGATATCAAAACTTATTATCATACCAAACAAAACAAAACTTGAATGAATACACCATCCACAAGAAGCTAAAGCTGAAATGTGTATTGTTGTTCCATTAAAGTCTGTAAATCAAATGTCCATCTTCTGCCCCATGCGAGGATGCCTTCATTACAAAAATATCTAATATTTAAAGAGTTCAGTCAAGGTAAACATCTTATCTTGTGGGAGAAGATTATATCTCAAAATGATTTGATAATTACAAAATAGAGGTTAATATAACCACTCTATATCACATTGTATCTCTCAAAACTATAAAAAGCTTGTTTCTGTTTACAAAAGATGAGCCAAAGAAATGGATAATAAGATAAAAAATGGTCCATATCATCATATCACCACCAGCTATATGATATCCTAAAAGGAAAAATGAAAATACAGGAGTTTAGATATTATTCTAACCAATAATTTCCAAAAAATTCGAATGAGAATGAACTGGCTACAGAATCAGCTGATTCTATAGCTAGTTTTATTTCAAATAACAAAAATATAATTAAATCTACAATAATAGAAAAACTAAAATAAAAATACAACTAAGAAAATCAAGCAAATCTTCACCTCATAACTGCATGCTAAATTTGACTCACAAGATCTCAGAGTTAAGTACTGCTGTAACATTCTCAGCATTCTTTATTATCATGTTTCCAGTCCTTTTCAAAAGCTTCCCCTACCTTTGAACACTGAATTTTAGACTGTAATTTTCACTCTTTAATGAGTCAATCTGAGTAGTGAGGATTTTGATTTGCAATTGAATGGAAGGTATATCTGTGTAATATTTGTCAATCCAAAACAAACAAAATTCACACCGTGGATGTGTAACAGCTGTTTGAGGATATCCATGGCCATGTGTTGGAATGCTGCCACTATTATCTGTGGGTTTTTTACCGAGTTTAATCCCTAGAAAACCTTGGCTATGCTTCAAGCATGGTGGAAGGTTATCCACATAGTCGAATTGTTGACTGTTTGGAAGGGTTTCCACTGGAGATTTTTTGTTAAGATTAAGGCAAACAAATTGATTCATGCACAGAAAATGCTAACATCTTGTTTCCTGGGTAAAAATGGTCAAGTATTGCCTCATGACGAGGGTTTTCCTTCAAATATCCTGGCTTGTGAATTGAGGAAAAAATGATGTTTCTCTATCAGAGGTTTATCCATCACTGTAGGAATGTCTGTAACAAAATAAAATAAAACAAAACGCTCATCTTAACCGAAACAGGAATTATGAGAAATTTACCTCCAAAGGTTGAGTCATATCTCTGAAATGATCCTGTTTCTGGGGAAACTTCTAATGATGAGTGTAAAAGGGTCCATTTCTGTTCTGGGTTTTAAAGGGTTTGGTCTAATTCGTAGCGGTTTGCTCAGAATCGCTCCCGCAAAATCATGTCTCTGGAAAGAAAAAATAGGATTGAACAGACTGTAACAAAAGAGAATAGACCAACTATGGGTTTAGATGGCAGTGGTAGGAGGTAAGCCCGAGATAAAACAATGGAAACAAAACTAGGAACAAACCAGGGCAACCATAACATCAACAATGGGGGTTTCAGTCATGAAAGTTGGGTGTTTATGGTAATGAATGTTTTAGAGTACAGAGTAGGCTCAAGAGCCTAGCTCGTAATGAGAGGCCTTTCAGATCAACCTTCCAACTAAAATGACGTACAAGGTACGATCCTGGTGTGTTAAATTGCCACGTTATGTGATGAGTGTGATCGATTTGAAAAGGTTAGGAATGGATGCATTTTTACAATCCAAATGCAAATCATAAATTTAAAATCAAAGTTAATTTACCAAGAATGTTAAATGAACAAGCCTAATGCCAATCGATTCTTGGTGTATCATTCAAATGTCCAAAGTAGAACTTATGTTTTAAGATGAAGCATTATGTTTTCCTTCTTCGAACTAAATTGTGACATAGGCATGTTTTATCCAGAAAGCAATAAAAACAAACAATAATGAAAAGAACCAAAATCAGAAAACAATAATAAATCAAAATAGAAAAAACATGTACAAAAGTGGATCCGTAAACACCACGTGAAATATCTCTTGAGAAACTGAAAGAAAATAGAAAAATCCTCATCGATGTGAAAGCAGACCTACTCGTGGTACCTCGGGTCAGGGTTGAATTTACAATTCAGATTTATTTATCTCTTTACTTTCCATTTAAAATTTCCATAATAATACTGCGGTTTTGAAAAGAAATATTCAACGAAAAGCAGAGAGAAAAGGATCATGGAAACTTCCCCGACAACAATCATATTATGGTTCTCATGTTGCGTCCACTTGTGCTCATGACTGCATTATTACAAAGAGAAATAGTGAGGAATAAAACTAAAAGAAAACCTACTCCTAAACCTAACCTAACTGCTAAACAAATCAGAATACTATGTGAAGTCATGCTTCCAATGTAGCCATCGGAGTAACTCCAATCCTACAGTAGAAACAAAATCACATATTACTAACAAGAATGGTAGTATATCAAAAAATGACAAAAATATATCATACTCACCTTTATCATCATTATTTAAAAACAAGGAAAGCATGATCTTACCATTCCCTTGAACATTCTTTTTATATGAATCCTCCAACCATTCGACAATTTTGTCATTATATGGGTTACAAAAATATGAAAGAATGAGATTATGAAGGTTGTGAGAGTTATAGGGACCTGACATAACCATCGGCCTAAACCGAAGTGCCCCATCCTCCTGACAATTTTCCTTTCATTCCATATTTTCTCCATCTCGAGGATATAAAATGAGTGTGTTGAAGTTACCTCCTTGATCTCTAAATAAAATGAAGATAATTTTACTGTTCCCTGGGAACTTTTCGAGATATGAATATTCCAACCAATCTGCAATACTAACATGATACATGCAATTATTGACATGGGATGGTTTGAAAGAATTCACATGCGAGAAATATTCCTGGTGAGAATAAAGTATTAGACTATCAAGGAAAGAATCTTTTAAAAAGGTCGGACCAAGATGGCGAGAACTTATCATGTTTCTCAATCAGAAAATAAGTGTTTCATTCTCTTGAAACTTTGTATTGAGTTTAGATATTTCAAGGTTAACTATTTGAGGTGAACTAGATGGAATGACCGATAAAACATCATTGATAGTAATATTTGGCCGATTATATTTTTCAACCTCAAATAATTGATCATGGAAAAATTTAGATCCTTCTCGACACACAAATTGGGATGTATCAATGGAAGATGCAATTTAGGATTCTTTCAAATCATTTCTTAATTTACCCATAGATAATTGACGAGAATAAAAATTAATATGTTCATGGGTGGAATTATTTCTCTATTTATCTTCTATTCTGTGATCTTTTTGTACCTGATTATATAATGTTGAATTCTCTCCAAGGTAATATGGAACATGCAATCACACAACATTAGGATAAAAAATATCAGGGTACAAGGAATAATATGTAGAATAATTAAGGAGACATAATGCATCTCTTGAAATGATAGGTATATGCATTTCGAAATCTGGTTTTGTCCCCTCTCCTTGCATAAACTCATCATCCTCTTTTGCGTTCTCTTTCAAATAATACAAGACAGTTTTAAGAAACAATGTGGTTCATCGTGCAAGGGAAAAATTGAAGGAAAATAACTAGAGATAGAAGGTTTATTAATAGTATAACTAATGATTTTGTCTCTTATTGATCGATCATGGATCTGTTCAACTAAATTAGGGGCAGATTATAATCATCCACATGATTATCAACTTCACATTTAACCTCTTTTTCTTTAGTTATAAAATCTATGAGAGTGTGAAAACTGTCGTCTTCGACGGGAGGAGACATTGTTTGCTTAGAACGATTAGTTGTGACAATTTCATGTTGTAAAGGATGATGTTGCTCATGATTTGCCAAAATGAAAGAAGTTGACAAAAATTGTGGTGCTTCAAAATATTCAATATCAACATCAAAGTTTGAACCATCTTGAGATTGAGTGTTAGTGCTCAGTTCAGATTGGTTAACAATTAATTGATCTTGCTCGTCTGAGAGAGAAATGAGATATTTAAACCACTGATTAATAAGAGGCATTTCTTTCAAAGGGAACCTAGTACAAACATGAATGAACCTAATTGCAAAATCATCGAATGATTCACCGTTTTCTTTCCTTAAGTAACTTAATTCATCACTTAATTCATCATAATCATAATTGTTAAATTCTGGTAAAAACTCAATTACAAACTCAAACAAAGAATGAATCGAATTAGCTGGAAAAGATTCAAACCAACATTTAACCTGATCTCGGAAAGTGAGAGAACAATCTGCATGTAACATTAGGATCAATGATCTTATGTCTTAAACATTTATAAATAAATTTAGAAATATGGTCCACTGCAGATGTGTTCCCTTTACCATCGAAGGTGAGTTCTGAAAAGAGATTAGTTGTCTTGTTGGGAATAACTGGTAGTGAGAAGTGGAAAGCATGTTCAAACACAATGATTTAGGGAGCCATGGGGAAATTGAATACATTCGAAATAAAATCTTTTACAAGGCCATATTGTCAGTCGACCCTCTTTATAGCACCATTTGTTGACGAGTGAAAATGACTATCCGTCAATTAGAAGAACGAGTCCGGTCTGGGGTTGTCTAAATAACCCTATCCATTTGGTATAACTCATCCTAATGGGTTTAATGGCTCCGTTGGCCAATCTAAGAATCCTAAAAGAAACAAAAATAAAATAAAATAAATAAATAACTAATTACTAAATATTATATATACATATATGTACATATGCTCTAATGTGACTGTAATAGGCATATTTAAGAAAAATATAGATAACTCTCATTTATATATATATTATTTACAGGATGCAAGTTTTAATCTAAACTTACTAAACGCAATGTAACAATGTATGTTCTGAAGAAGAAAATAAAGAAAGCACATAAAAATATTTTTCGATTTTTTTTTATAAGTCTTAAACTAATGGAAGAAAATGTTATGAAACAGAAACATACAACTAGTCAAAAGACAAACTTTTACGTTCGAATTTCAGTGGTAAACAAATAGCAGAAAAATGAAATTAAACTAACTTGTTAACGAACTAATGATATACATCCAGACATCTGTGCGATCAGAAAACATTTAACCACCTTGTCAAGGAGAAAACATTGCAAGGAACTTTAAGTCTATTATGAATAAATGCAGAACAATTATGTTGGCAGTTAAATTTAAATTACAGAGAGAATGATACCAATAGTAACTGTGATCTCATGATTGCAAGTAATTGCATTAAGATAAATCTGTTAGAAAACATGCTTGCATTAATCTTTCAATGAAAATTAAAGGAGAAATCTTGTAATTAAAACTGAATAGATGATTATACAATTAATATCTAAAGCAATAGCTATGGACAACATTTATAAAGGAATTATCCCAATAACATAATAAATGATGAAGACTAAAGCTATCAAAACTTATCATCATGCCAAGATAAACAAAACTTAAATGAAGACACCATCCACAAGAAGCTAAAATCGAAATGTGTATTGTTGTTCCATTAAAGTCTGTAAATCAGACGTGCATCTTCTTCCCCATGCGAGGATGACTTCATTACAAAAATATCTAATATTTAAAGAGTTCAGTCAAGATAAACATATTATCTTGTGGGATAAGATTAAATCTCAAAATGATTTGATAATTACAAAATAGAGGGTAATATAATCACTCCTTATCACACTGTATCTCTCAAAAATATAAAAAGTTTGTTTTTGTTTACAAAAGATGCGCCAAAGAAATGGATAATAAGATTAGAAATGGTCCATCTCATCAGATCACCACCAGCTATATGATATTCTGAAAGGAAAAATAAAAATACGGGAGTTTAGATATTATTCGAACCAACAATTTCCAAAAAAATCGAATGAGAATGAACTGGCTATAGAATCAACTGATTTCGTAGCTAGTTTTATTTCAAATAACATAAATCTAATTAAATCTACAATAATAGAAAAACTAAAATAAAAATACAACTAAGAAAATCAAAAAAATCTTTACCTCATAACTGCATGCTAAATTTGACTCACAAGATCTCAGAGTTAACTACAGCTATAACATTCTTAGCATTATTTATTATCACGTTTCCACTCCTTTTCAAACGCTTCCCCTGCCTTTGAACACTGAACTTTAGATTGTAATTTTCACTCTTTAATGAGTCGATCTGAGTAGAGAGGGTTTTGATTTGCAATTGAATGGAAGGTATATTTGTATAATATTTGTCGATCCAAAACAAACAAACTTCTCACCGTCGATTTGTAACAGACGTTTGAGGATATCCAGGGCCATGCATCAGAATGTTGCCACTGTTATATATGGGTTTTTTACCGAGTTTAATTCCTACAAAACCTTGGCTTTTCTTCAGGCATGGTGGAAGGTTATCCACATAGTCGAATTGTTGACTGTTTGGAAGGGTTTCCACTGGGGATTTTATGTTAAGATTAGGGAAGACAAATTGATTCATGCAAAGAAAATTCTAGCATCCTATTTCCCAGGTAAAAATGGTCGAGTATTGCCTCATGACAAGGGTTTTCCTTCAAAGGGTCTGGCTTGTGAATTGAGGAAAAAATGATGTTTCTCTATCATAGGTTTATCTAGCACTGTAGGAATGTCTGTAACAAAATAAAATAAAACAAAACATTCATCTTAACTAAAATAGGAATTCTGAGAAATTTACCTCCAAAGGTTGAGGCATATCTCTAAAACAATCCAGTTTATGGGGAAACTAAAAGGGCCCACTTTCGTTTTGGGTTTTAAAGGGTTTGGTCTAATTCGTAGCGGTTTGCTCATAATCGCTCCCACAAAATCGTGTCTCTGGAAAGAAAACACGGGATTGAACAGACAGTAACAAAACCGAATAGACCAACTATGGGTTTAGATGGAAGTGGTAGGAGGTAAGCCCAAGATAAAACAATGGAAACAAAACTAGGAACAGACCAGGGCAACCATAACATCAACAATGGGGGTTTCAGTCATGAAATTTGGGTGTTTCTGGTAATGAATGTTTTAGAGTACAGAGCAGGATCAAGGCCCTAGGTCGTAATGAGAGGCCTTTCAAATCAACCTTCCAACTAAAACGAGGTACATGGTATGATCCTGGTATGTTAAATTTCCACGTTATGTGATGAGTGTGATCGATTTGAAAAGGTTAGGAATGGATGTGTTTTTACAATCCAAATACAAATCAGAAATTTAAAATCAAAGTTGATTTACCAAGAATGTTAAATGAACAAACCTAATGCAAATCGATTCTTGGTGTATCATTCAAATGTCCAAAGTAGACCTTGTAACAATGAGCAATTTAAAAACAACCATTTTATTGACATGAGATAGGCCTTAAAGAAAAATATCATTCTTAAAAAGGTTTGTATGAACATTTATTCTCCTAGGGAAATAATCCTTAAATTCAACTACAATACATTTGCAAGTTTCAATGCTTCTTTCATGCTTTCAGTCATGAACGAAGCATGAAAACGAGATCTAGGAAAAATAAAAATCTTTTATAGCCCAAGACTCATCTTTCAAGTAGCAACGTTCATATGTTTAAGTGGAGGTAGCTATAAGGTTTATGATTTGTTTCTTTAAGAATTGAAAATATTTTTGGCTTCCAACAAGGTGCCAATTGGTCCTAAGGGCATGTCAAAAATATGGAAATGACTGACATGGGGTAGACCTAGGTAGGTCCATGTCACCCTAGGTGATGTCATCTTGCCAAGTCATACCCGACACTTCTGGATTTTAGGGATGTCTTATCTTTGAAAATTTCACAAAACCGTCAAACTGCGAATTGGTCCACATCACCCACGGTGACTTCATCATGCCACATCACTTCGGCCTCCGAGACTTCGTTGATTTCTTCACCTTCATAATTTTTCAAAACCGTCAAACTGTTGATTGTTGAATAGGTCAACATCACCCCTGTTGACATCATCATGTCACATCACTTCAACACCTGGGACTTCGGTGATTTCTTCATATTGACACTTTGTCAAAATTTTCAAACTATCAACCATCGATGACTGCCTCTCGTATCTTCTGGACTTCGACGATTTCTCCGCCATTCAATCTCTAATGGATTTCCCTAAATGTTGAACAAAAGAATAAATCCAATGACTCTCCTCCTCTCGAATGATCTACGGCTAAGAATCACTCTGGGACTTCGAAGGATCTAGCTGCTGAAAAACCCACAACCTCCAAACTGTTGAACTCCAAACATGGATTAATCTGAGGACACATATCCCTGGAAAATGGACGGTCCAGATTAGTTCCAGACTTCGAAATTTCGACAGATTTCTCTACACCTTCTCCCGATCTGACGATTGTGGGGGATCTATCTCCTTTCGAACAGATTCAACACCAAAATTCAAATTTATGGATCAATACCATGTCTTTCATGGTTTATCAAACCGTTATACCTCTAATGCTTCTGAACACAACCAAGGTGTTCCCTCAACACCCTCCTAGCACTCTGTACATCAATTCCTTGTGGAATTTTGACTCCAAATTCCACATTCATGGCCCATATATCTTTAGTGTAGAAACCATGGGATCTTATACCATATTGTAACATCCCCCGACCACCGTGGTCAGGGACACACCACTACTTCAAAACCAAAACTATTCTGAAAATCAAATTGTAACATACACAACCACCCAGGCAAGGAAATGCCACTTGAAACTTCCATTCTCTGATATACATACATACATACATACATACATATATATATCTAATCCATTTTAATAGACATAAACATACATCTCATACACATATTCATGTGGAAGCGATAATAAACACATACATGCAATATATACAGGCAATTCTGATAACATTATAACACATGTACAATATACACAACATACAATGAACACATAATTGGTACTTATATTTTTAGGATAATACCTTAGACCACCGACTACGTGTAGACCTTCCATGAACCTCCCAGCCTTAGACCATGCTACTCCAAGCTAACAGTATTTGGTCACCCCTGAGATGGGACTAAACTCCACCCAGGGCAAAGGAATCCTAGGATAGGGTGAGACTATGGAAAGTTTCACAATGCAACATTCACTCCAAGGAGCCTACTTACGCACACTGTTGACAGACTCTCATTCCCCACATGCCTGTCCCACCCCAAGAATATACACCTTCACTATTTCACAGTCCATCGTCTACTCCAATTCCCTTCCAAGGCCTCAACAACAGGTCGGATCAAGAATTTTCAGAGATATTTAGTTGTTGTTGCACTCCCTCTAGGAGAAATCACTTCCCCAACAATCTTTGTCACCTAGAGAGAGTTTCTCATAGGCACGACAACCTTCTTCTTCAACCACAAAACTGAGAACCCGCCTATTCAAACCATAGTAGACAAAAATGGGTAAGGAAAGGGATGGCTTAGAAAATACAGAGGTTCGTGATGGAAGAGGTTCAACAATGGGAAAAATAGCTCTTGTTGGGTGTCTATTCAGTGCGTGTGTGAAATGGACAAGGGATGGAAAGAACTGTGAGTGAAATAGTGAGGAAATATGGAAATTCATGGTAAGAATGATTAGAATGGTGAGAATGAACCCCCACAATGATGGAATTCCCCCACATAAATTTTCATGTATCCTGGATGACACTTGGCTCTCTAGGAGTTCGTTCCTCTCCCCAAAGGAACTTAGGATATCTGGGTTTATTTCCCCAAACTTTAGTAATTTAGGAAATACATTATAATATTCCATTGGGTTAATCCCTCAAGATTATCCCCTTTTTCCTAGCCTCTCATCCCCCTTTCCCTTCCTAGTGGAGCTTAGTCCCCCATAGCTCTTTCTTCATGGTTGGTCTACACACAACAATGTACTTTATAAATAATATGCATAATTACATATACATAAATACGCTCATTGGCCTTAGCATCTAGGCTCTCCGACCTAATAAACACATAAGCCTCACATCTTATAAATACTTGGCTCACAAACCTATAAACTTCATTAAACATCATTACAATTCAACAGGGGCTCGACTTTGGGGTATTATAGGTAACCTAGAATGCTTCTCTTCATTCTCTACTATTGATGTGGATGTTTCTGTCTCTTTAATGTTCTTGTTGATCTTGACGATTTTAATTCTCAATGTGACAACTGCTTCTTCAAGCTTCTAAATCTATTGATCTTATTTCTTCATCATCTGAATCTCCATGACTTCTTCAGTTCTCTTTGCTTCTTCAAGTTGGATCTTCAATTTGATTATTTTATCTTCAATTTGTCTTTCTCATTGACTAAATTATGCTTCATGATTCTTTTCCTTTTCAATCTTAGGATTGCCTTATATTTCATTATGATTTTGTGTCTCATCACTTTCAATATTCAAATAAGGGCATTCAATTTCAAGATGTCCTACTTCTTCACAACTAACAAAAAAATACATACTTCGATTGACTTCACACTCTTCTTCTTTTGAATCTGTCTGACATGATGAAAAACATACATCTTTTTATGTACCTACTTCTTCTTTAGAAATATCCAACATTGTGATGGGAGAAGAATAGATAGTGTTCATCTTATCCCAGAGTTCTTTAGTTGATGCACATTTTCCTACTTTGTCCTTTACTGAATCAGGTAATCCTTCCAAGATAAAATACATTGCTATTTTTTTGTTCCTTTTCCATTCCTTATTGGATGTAGTATTTGGAGGTTTTTTTATAGTGGCGTATCCTATAACAAATGAGTTCCAAACATCATATTCATATACCTGTAAAAATACTTGCATCTTGATACTCCATATTTCATACTTCAAATCCCTCTGACCATTGAACATTGGTGCTCCATTCACTCTCCACATTTGTACTCCATTCATACTATACTCCATAATCTACCTTCCAGTGATTAAACTATTTCTTGAAGGATCGACTTTGATACCAATTGTTGGAATACTCAGAGGTGGGGTGAATCAATATGAGCACTTTATACCACTTTTAACCACAATATATATATTATTTCACTTTATCAACAATGTTCAATAGTTTATCATCATTGTATCATTTATGATAGCATTCAATATATATATCATAAGCTTGTAATCATACGCATCATATCATAAGCATCAACATCACATCAAGAACATAGTACAATGATATTTACGTGGAAACCCAAATGGGATAAAACCACATACTGATTTTTTATATGTCAATAATTCATTCATAGGAAGAACCAACTTCCAAATTCTCCAGCTACAACTGGAACGAGGATACAACCCCCTATTTAAAGGCTCCAACCTAAAGGAAGCTACAACTCCCTCAATTATATGGCTCCAACTAGAAGGAGGCTACAACCCCCTGGGTTCTCTGGCTCCAACTAGAAGGTTTCTACAACCACCTAATTCTCATGCTCTGACTTGAAGGAATCTCTAAATACTTGATTCTTTGACACCAATTGGAAGGAGTATACAACCCCCTTTCATTTCCCCGTCCTGCCACCCTGAAGTATAAGTGTAGACCAACTATCACTACCACTGTCACTTCCACTTCCACTTTCACTATCCCTATCACATCAACATGTAACATGCCATTGTATCGAACCTATTATTGACCAACCTATCAACCTGTCCAACCAATCACTGTCTCATCCACAAAACCATATCCACTCACATCTACATGCTACTCATGCCAAGATCACCAAGAGAATATCTGAAACAATATTCTCAACATCCCCAACACATGCCTCTACCAAGGATGTACCAATATCACCACATAATATCACAATATATGTGTCTCATCCAAGTACAAACTTGTACCATGCATCAACCTGTACCATCAACCATGTACCATAACAAGTGCATCAATCATGCACCAAACTTGTATCACCACATGTACCATAAAAAATGCATCAACCATGTACCAACACCTGTACCATACCATGTGTCAACTATGTACATCAACAACATACCATATACAATAAGATATCATCAATGAAGTGCCTCAACCATATGAAAAGAATATGTGCCAAATGTGTACCAAACATATATCAAGATCACCAACAAGTGCCTCTATCAATGTACCAATACCAATATCAACATCAACCATGCAACATGCCAACTATGTACCTTAAACAAGTGTCATATAACTCATGGTATGCCTCAACCAACTAACATAAACCATGTGTCAATGTATCCAAGATATGTAAAAACAATGTGTCTCAACAAGTAGACCTCAATCAACATGCACCATACATCCAATGATGTTCCTCAAGTCATATACCAAGGCCCCCAAACACATCCCTCAAGCATGCTCCTAAACATCACCAAGCTACAACCTCATAACACAATATACCAAGCCTCAAATAAGCACCATAACCTGTAACCAAACCAACTACTAATGCCTCTAATCAATGTACCATAACCTTTTGAAGGTGTACCATCAACAAGACATACCTCTCAAGTGTATACCATATCATAACCAATCAAGTAACCTTTAAAGCGTACCTGTAGATGAACTAAAAAAAAAGATACGAACCTATAGCTTCTTTACTAACCTCAACAACTAGGTACCAACATTCTTTCTCAATTCTGCAAGTGCCTCACTAGATAGACACTAGATGACCCACGAGGATGCCTCGCCTGACAGATATAGGACAACCTGTGATGGCCTCGCTAGACAAGTTTGGGATGGCCTGTGAGGATGAACTAAATTAGGATTTCCTTAGGTTCTCCCGCTCTCCTTTTCAATACCAAGAATCTCTCACTTCTCTTCCTTCGCTGCCTCAGAATTGTTTGTCAAAAACTAGCCAAAAGATTACAATACTAGACCATAACATTCACAAGATATATCTTCAATGTAAGTGTGTTAGTGTACTTGGGAATGAATCCTTAAGAGTTATTTATACTTTTTATAGGTAACCTCTTGCCTTAAAATTAGGGCTTCTAAAGATTTATTGTTGCAACCACTTTACCCTTTCATTCATTGACATGTAACAAACTAGGTCTTCTTGACCATTATTTGTGTTTTCTAACTTCACAAGGACATACTTCCATATTTTGAGGAACCATGTCATGTTTCAAATATCACCGAAAATGAAATGATGTGTACTATCCATCTATGATAGTATTACCTACAATTACATTGTCCTTCATGACCAAAATCTTCAATCAACTTCGAGTCCCATAACCACACCTTTAGGGATATATGTAGACTACATCAAATGTACCCAACTAACTCACCATCAATATCGATCATACAAATGTCAATCAATTGTCCAACATCTATGGACCTCACTAAGGGTTGACATCAATATCTAAGGGTTGTCATCAATGTCTAAGGGTTGATACCAATGACAACGAACTATCCAAACCAAGTTTCCAAAATCCACAACCTTGTTTTCCTTTTGTTTGATAAAGGATATTCTAAAATAGTATTCACTAGATAACTCACTCCAATTTCATTTCCAAGCATTGAGGTCCTTTGAGGTGTGCATGTGCTTAAGGCTCTTGTGATTGGTTTTTAGTTCAAACTGATATCCCATCATATAATGTCTCCACAACTTTAGGGCCATTACAATTACAACTAGACCTAGATCATGAGTGGCATAATCTATTTCCTCATCCCTATGTTTACATGAATATAAGCAATAACTCCCCCTTACATGAAAATTTCACCTAGATAGTTCTTCATTGCATCTATGCATACGAAAAAGTGTTTGTCCATGTCATGTAGTCTCAATATTGGGCCATGTCATCATATAGGTGATTTTATAGAGAGGTTACTAGTAGTACTTCATGAAATGTATTATAAAAGCATCATACAAGCACACACATGGAAAAGAGAAGGAAGAGAAAAGTAATGGAGAAACTAACAACAACTATGCTTTATTATTTCAATATCTCACCAATATAACACCACTTTCTTACATTCATGATCCCATATTTATACTCTAAGTTAGTTATCAATTAGTTACAACTACTTTACTACCTTGGTCAATCAACCCAACCCAGAAGTTGAATGACTTACAATTCAACTTGTTGTTCCTATTCATCTAATACTTGGTCGATTGGTGGATCTAGTCAACAAAGTTGACTAGGCCCTCCAAGATCTCCCCTTCCATAAAATACTTATTTTCCCCAAAGAAGAGGAATATTTAAACTCACAATTACAAAATATAAAATATTTACAAAGTTTGAGATCATCCAATATTGATCCTTCCTACTGGATTATGTAGGAAAAGCTAAAGTCTTTCTCGATATTTCACCAAATTGTGTTGATTTTCTATATTATATTGGTGGAGATATTGATTGTGCTTCATGGGTCAACATTATATCTGATGCCTTGCTTGCTAGTGGTTGCTAAAGTGTTTGATCAGCGATTGGCTCTAGCACTATTGGTGATCAATCATTGGCTTTGGAACTGTTGGTTGGATTTGTTGGTGATCAACCACTGGCTCTATAATTGTAAACTTTTTTCTCCATCAATTGGTCAACTACATTTTATGGACATGTTTGTTGTGTGTTCAAAGGTTGGTCTATCGAGGCTTCTTCCCTCATTTATTTATTTCTTTAGGTTTCCCTTTTCTTCTTAGACCAATCTATTCCTTGTGCTTCAGACTCTCATGTCGACATCCTAGGTTCAATAAGTTGAGGTTGTGATGTAGATGTGCATGGGTTGAAAAATTCAAATCTTGGTCTTTGTTGAGAGGGTACCTAATGTTTCATATAAGGTGTTACTTTATTTTTTGGTTGATTCAAGGATATTGTATAGATGTGCGGTGAAAGCTATTGGAATCATTTTTCAAAGCTCTACCATTATTCTATCATGCATTGAGGTTTCACTTCTAATGAATTCATTTGTGATAAATATTCCATCTTTGTGGTGATTGGGTTGTCTTGAACTGTTTCCAAGATGGGATTGCATTGTTCCTCAGTTTGTTGAGGTTGTTGAATTATCTAGATCATGTGATCAGTAGATCTCACTGCTTCTAGTTGAAAAAAAATTCCTTCTAGGATCCATTGTCATTCGTTCTCTAGTAGCTCTATATCGACTTGTTTCTATTGGTTTATATGTTTTGTTAAGTCCTCGGAGGCATGAAGGTTAGTCTGAAAATTATTCTTGTATGCAATATATTTCATAAGAATGTACTATACTTTTAATCATCTACATGTGGATGCAAAATAGGTGGGACAATTACCATTACAATATTCATTCTAGATTCCTCATCATTGAGTGCTTCAGTATTCTCTTGATTTCTTTGAACTTGGAATATTCTATTTGTAGCTAAATTTTTATTAGATTTTAATTGGTTGTATCAGCATTGAGAGTCACCCTAATATTGGAGGAGGATAAGCCCAGTACCCATAAAAATGGTTGTGTAGGTAGGTTTATGAGTGGAGGTCAAATGGACAAAGCTCAGCATGAGAATGTTTAAACACAAAAAAATGGGCTAGTGATGCATAAGCAAATGAGGTTCTCATTAACTTGAGTCAGTCTTTTAAGGCTAAAGGTGATAACTAAAGGTGATAAGGATAGATACTTAGTAAGGAAAGTGGACAAGTCTTCCATGAGCATCCGACCTTCAAGCAGCTTGGTATAGAGAAACTCAGGCACAAGAGTACTCTTGACCTCAATTTTAAGATACTGAAATATATCACAAAAACATTATAATCAAACCTCCATTACAATACAACTACAACATCTCATCTAGATCATCCATCCACGAGCATTTCAACATGAGAGGAAATAGAACTATGAAATAAAATACTGAAACAAATCATAACAACATTATAATCAAACCTCCATTACAATATAACTACAACATCTCGTCTGGATCATCCATACACGAGTATTTAAGAACAAGAGAAAACAAGATGATGAAAGAAACTGAATTCTATTAATGAGAAAGTCTCAGGTCTCATACATAACCAGAGAACAACTCTTCTATCAAACTATTAAAAATAGGGATCTCTTCTCCACCATCGACCCCAAAAAAATATTAAACTGATTTATTATACTCATATCAGTGGACAACCGCTGGGAGAGTCATCTAGCCATCCCATCCAATGTTTTTTGTGTGTTCATCCTTCTATCAGAATGTGCCTGTATCCTTCTTTCAAACACAAGCTTAGATGGGCCTGTAAGAATAAAGGTTGTCAGTTCTGTCTCCATGCCATACCTTCCATGCCTTCTATTTATGGAGTGAGTCGAGGTTTCAACTACTAGTCCTTGTCCATTAATTGATTTTTCCTCAGAATCGGGACGAGGTTAGACGACTAGGGGGAGGTCGCATGCTGCTATTGGATATGACGCTCAATGAGCATGTGATTTTGAGGCCATCGAAAGTGGTTTGGACCCACACCACTTTTGGGCCCAAAACTCACCACCTTCCGCTACGTAGCTCTCCCACAATACCATGGTTTAGATTTCGGCCCGCTCCAGGATTTTAATGCCCGAGCATGTTGTGGCGCCGAAATGAAACATGGATGTTTATATGGTAATGATATATGATATGGACACACCTTCTATTTTAGCGCCCCTGCTAAAGTTTATCCGCCTACCAACTATAACATCCTTCAAACTGCACTTAGAGATGGCGCTAAATTGAATTGCACAGGGGATCTCTACTATTGAAAACTGCATCTGCCTGTTTTCCTGTGCTCATGGTGATCACCTGTGACACTTGACAACTTCATGTGATAACATTTTTTTTTCCTCCTTCAGTTGGTATTTCAAGTAGACAAGTTGGTGTATTAACTATTTCATAGAATCTATTTGATCCTCTTGTTCATCTAGTAAGTTGACCTACATATTCTCTTGATCTATTCTTAAGAATTCTTCCCATGTGGATTTCTTTTCTTTCCTTTATGTGAGTGTATTTGATTCTTTCATAGTGTCCTTTAATATCAACATGGTTTCTTTACTCACTTCACTATACAAATCCAATATTTGAGTGTTGGATGCACAAGTTGGGTTGAAAATTTCCTTGGGATTTGTTCTTAGATCTCCCTCTATTCTAAAGTATGTAAATATTTTATGTTTCTTTGTCTTTTCTTGCTAATATTTAGCATGGATTTCCCTTTTCTTTCACCTGTGTGCTATCGATTTTGGTGTCTTTGGTGTTGGTTTCTAGGTTGGTATTGGTTCGAATGGTTTATGTTCTATTGGCTAGTTGATTGGTGGATTATTGGGATCTTGTGGAGTGTTGTGAATGTGTATCATTGGTGTTGTGGATTGTTCCTTTACTTGATCCATCGAATACTCTTCTTCTGTCAAATTTGTTGTCCACTAGTCTACCATACCTGGCTCATTTACTTGTTCATATTATTGTTTCTCCATTAGTTTCTTGGTCATTTCTTCCTCTCTTGTCTTGTTAGTTGGATGATCCGTCAATTCTTGATTGTCTATGTGATACTCATGTTGCCCCATTAGGTCTACAGGGTTGTCATTTGTTGTTTACAATGGTTTCTTGATGACTATAATTTCTCGTTCCATTGGTTGGATTGATATCTTGAATCATACTATTGTGATTCATCCCTTGCGAGTGATTATTGTTGTTCATTCCTTGGAACTAAATTTTGTTCCTCATTCCTTTCACCTCACTACTAGTGTTGAGACTTTGAGGCTGATTATGATGAGAATTGTTAGGAAACGTAGGATGGTGGAATAATTGTTGACTATATAGTTAATTCAATAAGCAATTGAGGTTCCTTAATCTAGACTTTATTTTTTGCTACCATTTTGTTTTTTCTTGGTTTGACATGCTTACGTTTTCTTGTTATTGGTTGACTCCTTGTAGTGCTTGATTCTTTTCGGTGATCTTATTCTTCTCATTTTCTTTCTTCCCTGATTTCCATTTTCTTTTTAACTATGATTTTATGCTCTATATCTGGGATACGTATTTCTTCTTCTTACTCAATTTCTTCCACAAAGGAGGGTCCAAAACTTGATTCAAGAATTTGTTTCTTCTTGTATGCTTGCTATCTTGTTAGTTTACCTTTTTGTTTCATTTCTACAAGCACCTATTGAGCCACATCATCTAGCTTATTTTTCATTTTGTTGTCTTCAAATTCGATATCAGTGATTCCCTATAGCAGTTATCACCAATTGATTTTTGCAAATACCTCAGTGGATTTGACTGGTTTCTTATCTTGTTCTAGATGCTTCTTTTCAGATAAAAAATTTTTGGTGAGATGACTAGGGTGTCTTTGTCGACAAAAAATGGTATCAACTTATTTCTTTTCAAATTCTCCATTTACAAGTGGAAAAATGATATCATCTGTTGGGCTCCAAATATGCCATATTTTCTACCATGTAAAACATCCATTCATCATCTATATTCTCTCACTCTTGATACATTCTATAAACATTATCCCGTCACTTACCACTACTGTAATGAACCTCCCATTCGTCACAACATCAACTCTCAAAAAAAGTGCAATATATATATATATATATATATATTATGTGTGTGCATGTGTACAAGGGTAATAAATACATTATACTTTGCGTAGAAACGCGTCGACTAACATGTCACATGAAATGGTGACAAAAACATGAGGACCCAAGATGCACATCAAGCATCTAGAAGCAAAGAGCGACAATCAACCGACGAGAATAAAAATACTAACTACCTGTCCATCCTACCCTGCAATGGTTAGGACCTCCAAGACACATAAGCAACGCTCAAGCCTAGGTTCCCATCGATTTTGACCATTTAAGGTCTCAGGGCTAGCGACTGTTCTGAGGAACATGGAGGTGTCTACATCCCGCCTGACATAAGCAGACCAAACAATTAAATGTTTACAACCAGGTACAACAATAATTAATGAACATCCACGTCCTCTACAGAAGGCGCAAGTCGGAAGGACTCCGACAACATCCAACAAATGTTAGGACAAGGCATTATCTACGACTCAATTGGAATTTAATTACAGATCAATTACTCCATTTAATTCCCATTAGTTGACGAGTTACCAACCCAACCTTAAAATAATGTACATTTAATTAATTGCAAATCCCCATTTACTGAATCATAATAATTGATTGTACTTAGTTTCAAGGACCTTACGTTTTATATGTTATCAATAAAAATGAAATTACAATAACATTACCATAAAATAACCATGTCATTACTTTTTATATTACAATAACATTGCAATTAAAATAACAAGGACTTTACATTTTATTTGTTATCAATAACAATGAAATTACAATAACATGACCATAAAATAACCATATCATTACTTTTTATATTACAATAACATTGCAATTAAAATAACAATGACTTTACATTTTATTTGTTATAAATAACAATGAAATTACAATAACATTACCATAAAATAATTATATCATTACTTTTGATATTACAATAACATTGCAATTAAAATAACAATGACCTTACATTTTATATGTTATCAATCACTAACATTACATTTTATTTTTATCACAATAACATTACATTTACATATTTCAAAAACAATATATTACAATTACCTTACCCTTACGTGTTACATTAACAATATATATTCATATACATATTTCATAAACAATATGTTCAATGACAATACCTCTACGTATTATAATAACAATATATTACAGTCACAATACATTTACACTTTACTATCACAGTTTATGTTATCAAATAACCATAAAAACTAGCGGTTGTGAGTGCCTGCCAGAAACTAATCAGGCAACTGATGCGCGCATGCCAAAAATCATGCATCAAGTTGGTAGCCATCAATGGTAGCGTTCAGAGACCAGAATCAAGTCAACAATTTCCAATTTGGCAACTGTCGGAATCCAAGAATCAAATTGACAAACTCCCTCCTGAAGGCAGACACATCCAATCATGCAATTCGTAGAGGGAGGATGCGTACTGCATTCGTCAAACGCAACCTTATACAAATTGTAGAGGCAAAATGGGTTAAATGCACGAATTTAACACAGCGCCTAGGCGAAAATTTTATGAATTTATCATAGTTTGCAGGGGAAAAATTGGACAATTTCATTACTTAAAATCATCTTTAATTCTCAGCCTAAAAGGGTGGGCATTATCCTAAAAGTTGGGTTTCACCTGGCGGCTGTCATCACAGAGTTTATTGAAGGAGAAAAAAAATATACAAATGTAATATCACTGAATTTAAGGACACACAGATAAAAGCAAATCCTAAAATACCACTACATTCCGTCAAACTCTGCGTAGAAGAACATTGTTGTTGCGACCAACACAAACACTAAGTTTATCTCAACTACGGGTTCATAGGAAAGTTGGCAGAGTCTGAGTATCAAGGTGATGAGGATTATTAACGGAAATACATAGTCAAGTAATAATCCACGCTGTAAAAAAATAATTCAGCAGAAGGTGAGTGTTATCGTGAGGATTTCACTGCGAGTTCTAGGCTGGAGGCACTACAACACCAGGATGTAAGCCATATCTAGCATCTCATGCATCACCTCATGCATAGTGTAGAGTTTATTGGCAAGTGTGAAATCGTGGTCAACCAGAGGGGCAATTTGCCATCTAACACCAGGGTAATCATTGTACGAATGGTGGTAAATTTCTTGTGTCGAAAATGGCGGATAGTCAACACATAATATCGTTGCCAAGGAAAGTGGCAGAAGGATAACAATTAAATAATTAAAAACGATGTCATAGTTTGTAAAGCTCACTGTGTAATTAAGATTCAAATGCAGTCCCAAGATTTCACATTGCATACAATGGGCGCATTTCACAGAAGGTATAAAAACACAATCGATAATAAATCACTGAGCCTAAATAGAAAATTTCAATAATATAAATGAAGAATGTATCGTTGTGCATAATCGGAACTTGATATAACTATGGAATGCATTAAGAGTTGATCATTCCTTCACGACAGATCTATTTCCCTACTCATAGAAATTAGAAGAACAAAACCAAAATGGTTGGGCATATAGCTATGCCTCTCATAGGCTCACAGTCATCTACAGGTTCCTTTGAAAACGCAACCAACAAATCATTTCCGGTGACGACAATCGTTGGCGTAAGGTGGGAGAACGTCGGGCAGATAGGGGATAATGTTGATAACAAGGGTGACTGTCCAAAAGAGTTAATCACAGCCACAATAATTTAAAAAGGAAACATGGCCATTCAAGGGGGCATCAACAGAGTTAGGTTATGAAGGAGGTAATGCAACACCAGGCTGGTTCATCTAGCAAATACATAACAAGCAGTTCTAAACTTATCCAACGATTAGAACGCAGAATTAAAGAAACATTGCCATCATTAAAATTTCAAGGTCATAAGACTAGACAATCAGCTACCTACTCAATACACATGCAAATCCTATTCATACATTCTAACAACATCCTATCATTCAACAAGGAAGCGTACCGTTGCCCTTTTTCCTGCTCCAGATGTCGTCCGCATGCTCTGTGCCACTCTAACTCGCCGACCATCGAGACCTCATCGGTACGTCCCAGACAACTCTAGGGGTACTCTACTTCCCCCTTTATCTCCCTGAGCCTCAAAGGGGCCATACACTATCTAGAGGGTATGTCTAGCTCCCAGCTCGCCTCACAAGGCCGACCTACCACTCCTCTCCGAGCTGGGAAATCCCAACTCCCATAAGTAATCAGTCAAGTCAATATTCCTGCAGCGTAACGTTACGCTCACAGAAGGTCCCCTTCATCCTTATCCCTCCTCTATTTTATAGAGTTTCCAACTTCCTTTCTTTCCCTAAATCTCATTTAATTAAAGTTTTAATAAAATTTCCTAAAAATTCTCCTTCGTACAAGTGTCACCCATCCCCCACGTTTCTCCATTAATTTATTTATTTAATTAATTAATTGTCTTATTTCCCTCACCCACCTAGAGTTACTCCTAAAATCACTCCTAGGTGTCCCTAGATTCCCTTACAGGTTTTAAAGGCTTTCCCTAAAATGAAATTGCTAAATCCATTTAAAATTAGAAGGTTCTTTAATGCAAATTCTTTACTAAGTTGGTTTCTTGATTTTTACCATGAGTTCCCTTCTTTCCCTCTTTAGGTTACCTCCTTTCCCTAATTTCCTAATTTTTATATTTTCCCTCTTTCCCCTTTTTATTAGAGCTAAAAACGACAGTTGTGCAATTTAACCTCTTTTTCCTTTTATTATTAATTTAGTATCTTTTTAAACCATCAAAAGTTAAAATAATTAATTTCTTCTTTACATTTTATATCCACAGATTTTATTTAATTTCTTACTCTCTTCATTTTACCCAAAAATTTATGAAGACCCAAATTATTACTTAAGTGGTTTTTTATTTTAAATTTTATTACTTTATTTTTACATACATATTTTCTTAAGGGTAGACAAAATTTTACCCCTAGCGAAGTTTTAGACTTAGAACTTAGATTCTGAACTGGGCGACATTTAATTAGGGAAGTTGTTTTAAAAATTTCTTAATGTGTTATTTGTCTTAGGGCCATCTAGGTTCATCCCTCTATCATCATCAATGTGACGTGCCCTTCAAGACACACTAAGTGCTCCGAGGGTGCCACTCACCTCATTTGTTCCTTTGCGTGATGTGCCCTTCAGGACGCACTACGTGCTCCAAGGGTGCCACTCGCCTCTTGATTGATTGGTAGACATAAATAACCCCTGGAGTCAACACTCCGCCAGGTGAAATTGTGGGAGACTAAGGGATTCTAAGGAATAAGGCCCCCGTCGTATTGCGCACCCCTTAGATTCATCGTGAGAGACTGTCGCAGTCTGCCCTCATGGAATCGTGGGTCCTCCCGAACTAGGTAATCGTTAACCTACATTTCGAGCCACGGTGAGAGTGCTAGTAAGTTGTGGCAGGGATGTTGTCCACACCTCTCCCTCAACCTCTCTGGTAGTTGTGTGTGGCCCCTTTACTCCATATGTGAGCGTAAATCATGTCAATAACATGTGTAGGATCACTAATATAATGTCTCAAAATAGATACATGAAAAACATCGTGCATATGCCTCAAGGAATTAGGCAAGGCTAGTCGATAGGCCACATGCCCCTTTCTCTCCACAATATCCAAGGGTCCCATGAACATAAGAGAGAGTTTATCTCCCTTCCCAAACTTAATCAAACTCTTATGCAGTTTAACCTGCAAGAAGACTCGATCGTTGACCTCGTAACTACGGTCGACATGATGCACATCAACATAACTCTTCTGTCGATCTTGTGCTTCTTTAATCCTTTGTCTTATTGTTTTCATTTTCCCTTTCATTTATTGGATCGCTTCTGGTCCCACCAGGACCCTATCCTCAAGTCAATCCCAACTCAAAGGAGTCTGACATGGTCGCCCGTAAAGAAACTCAAAAGGCGCCATCTTAATGGTGCCCTGGTAACTGTTGTTGTAAGCGAACTCTACTAGTGGAAAGAATTCTTCCCAATGCTTTTGCTGGTCCATCACGTACATGCGCAACATTTCCTCCAAGGTTTGGTTCGTTCATTCGGTCTATCCATCAATCTCCGTGTGATACACAATACTAAGGTTAATTTGGGTTCCCAAGGCCTCTTGGAAACTCATCCAAAATCATCCAGTAAACACCAATCCTCGATCAGAGATAATCCTCTTAGGCACGCCATGTAGCCTCACAATCTCACTGATGAAAACTCTAGCTATGTCGGTGCCTCATACGTCATACGCACAGGAATAAAGTGAGCACTCTTCATCAGAGTGTCTACTACCACGAAAATTGAGTCATGTCTCCTTTCCGTTAGTGGCAATCCAACAATAAAATCCATCGAAATAATAACCTCCTATTTCGATTCTGAAATAGCATGTGGTTGTAGCAATCCTACTGGGTGTCTATGTTCAACCTTTACCTGCTGACATTCTAGACATCTGGCCACATAGTTGACTATGTCTGCCTTCATTCCCTTCCAAAAGAATAAGGGTTTAAGGTCTGCCCTCATCTTCGTGACTCCTGGGTAAGCCATGTAAACTGCTCTATGAGCCTCGCTCAGGATCAACATCCTCATCTCGTCGTTTGGTGGTACATAACTCTGACCTTTAAACCTTAATAAACCATCGTTATTAAATGAAAATCCCTCAAATCATGGTGCCATCATAGTGTTTTGTCCGAAAAAACCCTCAACCTCCTTGTACTAGTCATCGTCACGCTGTAAAGTTAAAATCTTTTCTCGTAGATTCATCTGAAGAGGCAAAACCGAAAAGATGCGTGGTCTCCGACTCAATGTATTTTCCACTCTGTTCATTGTTCCTTTTATGTAAGTGATCTTGAAATCATACTCACTAAGCAATTTCGACCAACGTCGTTGTCGCGCGTTCAGGTCACTTTGCGTAAATATGTGTTGTAGTCCACAATGATCAGTCTTTAGTTCAAATTTGTGTCCAACAAGGTAGTGTATCCAAACCTTCAAGGAATATACGATGGCTAATAACTCCAAATCATGCGTCACATAGTTATCCTCATGCCTTCTCGGTTTCCTCCAAATGTAAGCAATCACTCATCCATCTTGCATCAAGACTCCGCCTAAAACTTCCTTGGATGTGTCAGTGCATACCAAGAAGTCCACATCCATGTCAGGGACCTTTAGTATCGGCATCATTGTCAACAACTCCTTAAGCCTCCAAAATGCTTCCGCGCATTTCTCGGTCCAAACAAACTTCTTGTTTTTCTTCTGCAATTTTGTGATCGGATTTACTATCTTCAAAAATCCCTCGATGAACCGTCGATAGTATCTTGCTAAACCCATGAAGCTACGTACTTCTGGGACATTCATCGACGTAGGCCATTCCATAATAGCCTCGACCTTTGCTGGATCCACGGCGATTCCTTTGCCGGAGATGACATGCCCTAAGTAGTGAATCTTTGATTGGTAAAAAGAGCATTTGGACAACTTCCCATACAATTTGCACTCTCACAAATACTGTAGCACAAAGTACAAGTTCTCGTCATGCTCCTCCGTCATACGAGAGTAAATCAAAATATCGTCAATGAACACTTGGACGAACTTTTCCAAGTACTCGTGAAACACCCCATTCATCAAACTCATAAATACCCCTGGGGCGTTTGTCAGTCCAAATGGTAAAACTGTAAACTCATAATGTCCAAACCTCATCCTAAAGGCAGTCTTAGGTACGTCATCCTCCTTGATATGTAACTAGTGATACCCTGATCACAAATTGATCTTGGAGAACACCATCGCACCCTTCATTTGATTGAACAGATCATCAATTCTCGGCAAGGGATACTAATTCTTGATCGTGGCCTTGTTCAGTTGACGGTAGTCAATGCAAAGCCTCCATGATCCATCCTTCTTTCATATGAAAATAACAGGTGCACCCCATGGTGACACACTAGGATGTATCAGTCCCAGGTTCAGCAACTCCTTCAGTTACGTATAAGTACCATAAATACCAAAATACTAGGTTCAAAGAAAGAGACAACCTAGGTGAGGTATATAACAAGGTGAGAAAGACTTGTTGAGGAAAAATATGAGTGCATTAAGGCTCATAGGAAGGTACAGGATATTGAGAAATAAAATGGGGATTAGTAGAAGGAAAAATTCCATAGAAAGGTGAAATAAGATGTAGACATCATGAAAGAATAAGATGATAGAGGAAAATATAAGCAAAGAGGGAAGTTCAAGTAGAATATAGACTACTAGATATGAACAGAAGAAGCAAAAGGTAATGACATGTTGAATAGGAAAGGATCATGACATATGACACGATGAGGAGAGTGTCACAAGAAATGAAGAATGAGGTAGTAAAAGGAAAGAGTAGTAAAGGGAGATGAATACACAAAGAAGTAATAAGTAAGAAAGAAAATCAAGGTAAAGAACAAATAATATCATGTTTTGTGTAGATGAAATAAATCCATGAAAATACATCCCTAATAATTTTAATGGTCCTTGTATAATGTTTGAAAAAGGTCTTAGTCATATGTTTGTATAAAGGATAGATTGGCCCGAAATTAAATTGTATGTACTTGATGTAAGCTTGATGAGGCATGTATTCCACATAATTTGTATGTTGAAAGGTTCATGGTGCTCTAAAACACACTTTGCAGTGTAAGGTTTTTGGTAAGAAAAAATCACTCATCATGAGAGAGAACCTACTAAAGGAAATAAATAAATGACGAGTCAAAAAGAGAAGCTCAATCGTGGGTAGAATCATCGATTTGAGGTAGTCCACAATTGCAACGTAGAGGGTTTGAGGAAGACCATAGTTGACAGAAGATTTGAGGAAATCCACAACAAGCGGAAGATTGGAGGTAGTCCACGACTGACATACGATCTAAGGCATCCAGTGAAATGGTAAGTCATGAAAAAGGGTCTTCCATTGTTGAGCATGAAAGGGATATTGAAAGTCATGAAAAAGGACCTGTAAAAGAAAAAAAACAAAAACAAGATAGGATATAGAGTCAAAGGAAGAGTGGTTCAAAGGATCCAATCTACCAACCATGGCAGTAGTATTCATTAACTCAAGCACACGAGCCCATGAATATTTTTTTCCTTGGTAATTTCATGTAGGTGCATTGAGAGTATGGTTATAGGTAACCCAAAGAAAACATGGGATGATTACTAATGATGATTCAGGGGGATTAAAAGCTACATGTATGAAAAAATGTGATGGAATAAAGGTTGATGAATGATCTTTGAGAAAGGGATTCCTAGAAAACCAGTGGATACAACGACTGGAAACCCATGTATTCTAATGGATGGTAACATTTTTATATGGAATTAAATAAACATTGTTTATGTTTGCAGGTACAATATGGAGAAGATCGAAGATAATGAATGAAGAAAACCAAAGATTGTAGAAGAAAAAGATAAGTGAAGAAAAAGAGGAATGAATATGAATATCAGACCAGTTCAAAGGACCAGTAAAAACACAAATGATTGCGCCACAAGTAATTTTTAAGGGGGAGTTCGATGAAATAATTCCTACTTGTGATTATGAATAATTTCTAAATAATACGATGAAAATGTAATGATGTAGAATAATTCTTTAAGTCTATGTACGAATTAGAGATGAGAAGAAATGAGACAAGTTAGGGATGAAGTTTTGTGGAGAGATTCATGGATATGTTGTGGAGAGAGTTATGAATATGGTTTGAACTAACCCTCTAATTATGAAATAGTTTTTATGGTCACCTATCATTATACAAAGGACCTTTTGTAGAATAGAATGTATCACACAAGAATGGTTTAGTAATATACTCTCCCCTTTTGAGGTTTCTTGAGAATAAAATTTTTGGTATCCCTTTCTTTGTATAATGTATGTGTTTATATTTTGTGAGCTCTAATGTCATCACATACCACACATTCATCCATAAACGTTTTAACATCAGTTTTAAGACCTTCCTTGAAAAATTCCTTTTTGATATTGTGGTACATTTTCAAGAACTATAAATGACCTTCTGTAGGAGAAGTGTGAAATTCCAAATGGAAATTTTGTTTGAGATGGGAATTATTACATTAATATAGTTGATATTGATACCAAGGTAAATCATTCTTCCACCCAAGTTTCTCTAATGCACTTGGGTCCTCTTGTGGTTTTTGAACGATCTTGCATACCTTTTGATATTGCTTCCATTAAATCCTTTGTTCTTCTACCCAATCAGATTGTAGAATCGAAATATCACAAAGAAAACCCTCTATGTCTTATTATTTCCTTGAAAGTTCATCTGTGACCATATTTTGTTTTCCTTTTTTGTAAATAATTTAAAGGTCATAACCTATCATCTTTGTAAGCAATTTTTGTTTCTCTTTTAAATATAATCATTATTCCAATAATTACTTCAAGCTATCATGACCTATTTTCACCTTGAAGTGTCTTCCCATTAGGTAAGGGGAAAATTTCTTAATTGCATGTAATATGGCAAACATTTCCTTTTCATAAATGGGTTTGAATATGTTATTTACTTTAAGTTGGATACTTTGAAAGGGAATAAACCTTACTTCATGCATTAAAATTGCATTAATGCCATGTATAGAGGAATCTCGTTCCACAATATAGATTTTTGTGAAGTGGGATGTTGCTAAGATGGGAGTCGTACACATACCCACAATATTTTTGAAATATTTGGTTGCTTCTTTATTCCAAGAAAATGCCTCATTTTTTAATAACATTGTTAGGTGGGATACTATTTGACCACAAGTTTTGATAAAAAAAATTGTAATATCCTTTCAATCCTAATAATCCTCTAATAGTATTCATGTTTTTTGGAATTTTCCATTCCATCATTGGTTTAGTTTTGTTAGGGTCCACTTTGACACCTTAATGAGATACAATATCACCCAAACATTTCAATTCTTGAACCCTAAAGGAACACTTGGAAGGATTTGTATATCATTTTTTCTCTTCCAATAGTTTTAACACCATGTCAACATATTGTACAAGATCTTCCCAACATTTATTGTAGATTATTATGTCATCAAAAAATACTAACACAAATTTTTTGAGTAAGGGTTTGAAAATAAAATTCATCACGATTTGAAATGTTGAAGGTTCATTAGTGAGGACAAATGGCATGACCAAAAACTCATAATGACCTTCATGTGTTCTAAAGGATATTTTGGGAATGTATTGTAGCTTCATTCTAATTTGATGATATCCAGTGTAGAGATCTAACGTAGTAAAAAAATTCTACTTGCAATTAATCTAATAGTTCATCAATGACAGGAATATGAAACTTATATCTAATGTTAATTTTGTTGAGTTGTCTTTACTATGGACGCAGACACCATGAACCATTATTTTTTGTAACCATCACCACTGGTGAAGAGAAAACACTTTGTCTAGCTTGAATAATGTCAACTTCTAACATTTAATCCATAAAATATGATCTTAATACTTTATCGATAAAATATTTTGTCTTGTACTTGATTGATTTCTTGGATTGTACTTGATCCATAAAATATGATCTTAGTACATTAATGTAATTTTTAAATTTTGATCCCTCATCCTTCATGTCATAAAAAATGTAATGTAGATGGAGAAATTCTCCATTCCTCTTAACCAATATTTTACTTGAGTTCTTGTTTTAGTTCCATAAAGAAGAGGAGGTTTGGTCCTCCTTAGTTCTCTCATCCTTAAGTTTAGGGGTATTTCTTGGAGGTCTATCTTCTTCTTTGTTGAATGTTTTTGTGTTTCCTATTTTTTTGTATTGTTCTATGGTATTATTAGATGTACTTCCTTCCTAATATATTTCCTTACCGAGGATATTCCTCAGCCTATCCATGGGATCTGCATTCAACAAACCTATGACATAGCACATTAATTCATTGGATATTAAAGAATACTTCTAATTTTACCCGATATTGATAAGTACTTCCCCCCAAAAAAAAGTTGAACCCCCCTCCCAATACATCGTTTCAATAATAAAAAAACTTATTTTTACTAGGTATCCCTTATTTATGCCAACTACCCCTTTTTATACCCCTAATACCTATAAAACCCCCTACCTTCCACATGCCTTCTAAATAGCTACAATATATTGTCTCTATTTTTCATAATTTAAAAACCCCCTTTATGAATGAACATGATAAGATATTTGTAGGATTAAACCACAATACAAGACCTAATTGTGAAAAATAAATACTACACTGGCTAATTGCAAAAGAGAGAGAGGAGAGAGAAAAATAGAATCAATATTCACACATGAGAGACTACCAAACCAACTATAATCACAATGTATTAATCCTTGATAATGAGTACAATATATACGACTCTCCACATGAGGATTAATGCGTAATAGGTTGGGATTTCCATGTGCATGCTCAAATTATTACAAAAGTGTGTTCTATATCCATGAAATAGGAAATATCTCCTAAAATTAAGGAAATAGGAATTATCTCCAAAAAAATAGGAATTTTCCTAATGGTGGCTAAAAAATAGGAATTGGCCTAGTGGTAGCTAAAAAATAGGAATTTTCCTAATGGTGGTTTATGAGCCCATCGTTTTGGAAACCCATGTTATTTTCCTATGGTATTACATATAGGAATCCATAGGATAAAAATATACCTACTATAAATAGACATGTTATAAACAAAAATCCTCCTAAATATTAGGAAAAATGGAAAAAATGAGTATGCCACTAAGTATGTAGTTGAACGTGTACCCCAACAACCCCCTTGAAACAAAATTGTGGTGTGCACAGTTATGATTCCTAAAAATATGAATCCATGTTAGGTACTCATGTACAAGTATAAATGCATAACAATTGAACAAAAGTGAGGTAAAGAGGGAAAACCTAGTGGGAACAAAACTCCCCTCTAAAAATATGTATCTAACAAGAAAATAATGATAACATATTTAGTTTCTAATATGATGTATTCGTCACTCCTAGAATGTACCTCAATGAGACAAACTTTTGTTTCGTGAAAGTCTTTGTGAATATGTTGGCCACCTGCTCTAAAGATGGACAAAACTACATATCATTGACTTCATCCTGAATAAATTGCATATGAACCTAGATGTGCTTGGTCCACTACCTATGAACTACGTCTTTACAAAACTTTAAAGTACTCTGATTATCACACCATATTAAATATTAGATGATGAAAATGAATTCCCAACTCTGTATGAAAGTGTTGCAACCAAATAGCTTGAGTAGTAACATTCACTGCACCCATGTACTTTGACTTTGTTGATGATAAATCAATTGTTAGTTGCTTCTTACTTGCCCAACATATATGTCATGATCCAAGGTAGAGGACATATCCAGAAGTGTACTTGTGATTACTACTATCTCCTTCTCAATTTGAGTCTGTGTAACCAACAAGATGCAAGGAAGATACTGCTACATAGTGTATACCAAAACTGGTATTCCCTTTGACATATTTGAGAATCCTCCTTGTTTCCTTCCAGTGAAGCTCATGAGTCTCCTGCATGTACCTGGAAACTAATCCAACTACATAAGAGATGTCTAGTTGAGAGTGTGTAAGATAAAGAATACTCCCCACCAATTGTTAATATATAGTATCGTCAACGAAAGGTGATGCACCGACATCGTCTAGTCTAACCCCTGACTAAAAGGGTGTTGGAGTTAGATTTAAATACATCATATGAAACCTTTCAAGTAGATATTTGGATACTTGGACTGCGACATCTTAATTCTTGAATCATTATGGTTGATTTCAAGACCAAGAAAGTGATATAACAGTCCCATATTTGTCATAGAAAACTTGTCATGCAAAGTGGTCTTCACTACAACAATAGAGGAGGCTAAGCTCCCTGTGATGAGTTAATCATCTACATGTAGAACTAGAAGTAGAAGTGAATCTTTTTTCCTCATCATATACACATTAGGATCTGATATAAATCTAATAAAACCTCCAGAGAGAATATAAGAGTCCATTTTAGCATACCATGCCCGAGGTGCTTTCTTGAGTCCGTACAATGACTTCCTCAACTTGAAAAATTGTGATGGATATTGAACATATCCCTTTGGATGATCCATATATATCTCCTCATTAATAACTCCATGTAAGAATTCATTATTTACATCCACATGGTGTACCTCCCACTTTGTAGTTGTTGCAATAGCTAGAGCTAATCAAATGGAATCAATCTTGGCAACCGGTGCAAAAGTATCCTAATAGACAATGAATTTTACATGTGAGAAACCTTTAGGTTCTCAATGAGCCTTATAATTTGTAATGTATCCATCAAAAACCCTCTTTGTCTTTAAAATACACTTACACCTAACAAGCTTCTTGTTGGAAGGTAGAAGAACTAACTCCCATGTGTTGTTCCTTATTAGGGAATTGTACTCATATTTCATAGCTTCCTCCCAATGAGGGTATCCTTTGTCCTATACATAAGAATGAGGATCTGATACAAGTTCCATATAACAATAAATAGGAAGAAATGACTCCATATTATTAAAATCTTGCGTAGGCTCCACAAACTGAGATCGAGTTATCCATGGATCGACAGGAACACCCAGTAGATCACATGTTGCATGAAGAGTTTGTTGTTCCTATCATGGTCGATGATATGGAACTGAAACTTCTTGTTGCTAATAAAAAATATCTTGTATATCATATTCATATATATCATCATAAATATGACCAGAATAAGTCTCATAAAGTTCTGCAACTATTGGCGGTGGAGATGGAGGTGTGGACTACTCTGGAAGTACCTGTGAAGGACCCTCTTCAAAATTAGCACTCCTTTAAATGAATATGGTATCTAAATTAGTATATAATTAACTGTATCCATTATATCCATTCAATCCATCTATATATTCAACAAAAATACACTCCTTACTCTGATCTTCCATATCTTTCCTCCTATTGAAAGAGATCTTATGCCATGCACGGGAACCAAAAGTTCTAAAGTGAGTGACTTCCAATTTCTTCCCACTCCAATATTTATATGGAGTGACTCCCTTGACTTATTTATGAGGAACTATATTCTCAATTTAGGATGCACATTCGATAGCTTCAGCCCATAAATTTGGAGGTAGTGCTCTATCTTGCAACATACAGTTGGCCATCTCTTTCAATGTCCTATCATTTCTCTTTGCTACCCCATTTTGTTGTGGAGTATATGGAACTGGGTGTTGCGACTCTATACGTGATTTTGAAACAATATGCTCAACATCCTTATTAAAATACTTTCCTCCATTGTCTATATGAAGACTCTTAATCCTCTTTCCTATTTGGTTCTCAACTAGATACTTGAAATCTTTAAGACACTCAAAAGACCTCAGATTTTAATTTGAGAAAGTAGACCCATGTATATCTCTAAGAATCATTAATGAAATAAATAACATACTTATCTTTAATCATCGATGGGTGTGGGAAATGGCCTTTAATATCACTCTGAAACAAATCTAGAAGTGATTATTATCTCCATGCTTTACCTCTGTTGAACTTCTCCTCAGGATGTTTGCCTAGTATGCAGCCCTGGAAAACTCCATCTGTGTACTCAATGTGGGGAAATCCATCTACCATTCAACCCTTAGTAATATGATATAAATATTTAAAACTCATATGCCTAAACTTCTCATGCCACAAGTTGGACTCTTAATTAGCATGTGTTAGAAGAGATACATAATTAGATTTATGAGTGAAGTGAGAGAAGGTGTACACCCTGGGATGGTGATTAACCTCACCAACAAAAAAAATTTAACCATTTGATAAGTCATAAATAATAAATAAGACTCAAGTGAACTCCACCTTCTTCCCTGAACCTGAATGAGTGATTTAATAGATGGAGAGAATATTAACTAAAATATTTTGAACATGGAGTACATCTAGATCAACTCTACACCTACTGCACACCTCTGCAGGAGAATCATCCCCCATGAAGATCGATGGTCAAGATAAAGTCTCCAAGTCTAAGAAAAGTCAATCTGATGAGTCCATGTGATGGGTAGCCCATGAATCAAGCACCCAAGTATTAAAAGAAGATGAAACAAGTAATTCAGGACCATTACCTGTTTTTTATGATGCATTTTTTCTTGCATTATATGGAACACAATCATTGAGGTGATGTTGTTCAAGTGTTTGTGCCATGAGATCTATCGTATTTTTCATGCAAGAATTCTAAGGATGTAACCTCCTATTACAATAGGAACACTTTGTCTTCTACTTCTTTCATTTTGATTCCTTGGAACTTGAACTCTCATATGTGGAATTGTTTTTACCTTCCTTCTTGTTCTCTTCATAATTCTTACCCTTGTTCTTCTCCTTATTATTATTTGAACTTCTTTGAGTTGTAAGTGCATGGGGCTTCGAATTCTTAAGTGCCCCTATTTGGATGAGATTTTCTTGCTCATGGATAAGTGACTCCATGAAATCATCTAGGGATGGAATATTCCATGTAGACCCCATAGATAACCTAGTAGTATGAAAAGAAGAAGTGTAGACAAAATACTCTGGTCTTATTTTTGTTAGAATTGAAAATATTAATTGTTCATTTTTCTTATCAATTCCACAAGCCTTAACATGATAAAGCAAAGTTTTAAACTTACATAAGTAGTCTTGTAGGGTCTCGAAATTTCTTGGAGTCAACACATGTAGATCATTCTCTAGTTGAGAACCTCTTAGATTGTCTTGCTTTCCTATCAAACCCTTCAACTTTTCCAAACATCGTTAGGAGTCTTGGAAGTATCGATATGAAAGAGGAGATATGGAGAGATTCTCAAGTACAATATCATGTAGGCTTCATATACTATCTTGAAGTATTTTGATTTCTCTATGGTTGAAGTAGTCTCGACCTCAGTCCCCGTGGCAATGTTATACAATACCTTGCTTCGAAGTAGAAGTTGTATCTTGGCCTTCCACTCAAAGTATTTCAAGGGTGTCAAGATCACTGAAGAAGATGGCTGATCCATAGTTCTCTATGGGTTGTCAAATCTGATTTATAAACTTACAATAAAAGTGAATACTCTCTCAAAATAATTGCTTGGATACCATGTAGGATTAAACCACAATCAAATACATGATTGTGAGAAGGAAATACTACACTAGCTAATTGAAAAAGAGAGATAGGAGAGAGAAAAATATAATCAATCTTCACACATAAGAGACTAAGAAACGGACTCTAATAAAAATGTATTAATCCTTGATAATGAGTAAAATATATAGGACTCTCCACATGAGGAGTAATGTGAACTTAGTGAGATCTCTACATGAAGTCAACATGCATTCCATAATAGAAAAAATATCCTAGAATAATACTAGATTCCAAGAATGGAACTAAAGTCCTATTTGAGTGAGAATTTGTTAATTATGGAAAGTCATTAAATAAGTGAAGTGAGTTAACTCCAAGTAGTATATGGGTAATGTGCACTTCTCTAGGAGGCTAATATTCTTAATAAAATGTTCTCTATAGCCATGAAATAGGAAATATATCCTAAAATTAAGGATATAGTAATTATCTCCTAAAAAATAAGAATTCTCCCAATGGTTGCTAAAAAATAGGAATTGGCCTAACGATAGCTAAAAAATAGTAATTTTCCTAATGTTGGTTTATGATTCCATGGTTTTGGAAACCAATGGTATTTTTCCATGGTATTACATTAAGGAATCCATCGGCTAAAAATAGACATGCTATAAATAGAAGTCCTCCTAAATAGTAGAAAAAATGGAAAACAATGAGTATGTCACTAAGTATATAGTCGAGCATGTACCCCAACAATATTGGTCAAAAAGGTGAATCCTCAATGAGTCTATTGAATGCCTTTTTAAAAAAAATACACTTTGAGCCTTCATCTATAATTATTTTGCTTCTATGGATCCTAGAAATAGTTCTCAAAAAGATAATAATTATAATAACTAACAATGAGCAATCATGACACTTCCTAGCGAGCACTACTATTAAGACGAAAATAAACAATTAACAAAAGGATGAAGTGTTCCAATCGAGTTCCAATGCCATATGCCACATCACTCATGTATGGTTCCCCAAAATCAAAATCAATTTATTTTATTCTGATACTAATTTCTTTGTGTTTCGTCATGACTTAGTCATAGTCATGCACTTAAATTAATTCTACACTAAAACAATTTTCTCTTTAGATCCAGGATTGTAAGATGAGGATTCTCCATGAGCTTTGTTGGGCCTAAGATATGATTGATTTTATTATATTTATTAGATACTTTTGCCGAATGTATATATGCGTTTTCATGTTTTGGAGGAGTTTTTGAATGGATTTTGTGCCAAAATGCTATGGTCCACACTAGGTATGAATAATTCATGTTTTATGATGATCGTGAATGTAATTCAGTGTGCTTTTATGTTTCCATGAATCTAATTCACATTTTTTGGTGTCACAGGGCAAAATCGCAGCATGTTTTTGCATTCGGCACTCAGTCCGATACTCCATCCGGTACTCAATTCGGTACTCGGTCTGACACTTTGTCCTGCACAAAAATGATGGGCGACTTGGCAGCTAGTGGTGGGTGAATCAGGAACATGGGTTTTTCTCGTGCTTTCCCCCTCCAACTACTGAACCCTTGACAACTCAGTTTGGGTTGTTAAGTTGGGTGATTATTGACTCGCTCCATTTCGTCAGTTAGGGCATCATTAATGTAATTCATTGTTTTTAGAAGAGTTTTGACCCTCCAATGGTCGACCTCTCAATCTGTAAAGCCTATAAATACCACCGTGGTGGTCATACAATAGTTAAGCAATTGAAGAAGTAGTGTGTTAGAGACAAATACGATTTTCCCTCTATTTTGCCATTTTCATTTTGCCAGAATTGTATAAGACTGTGTTTTTAAGTGTTAATAGTGAAATCGCTTTGTTGAGTTCGTGGTGTGCATTTGAGAAGTGACCACGACTTGATGGGCGGCCCACCAGTAGTCTAGTAACTATTCTATGAGTTTGTTTATAAATTACATAGCATAGATGTCTTTTATTTTATTTCCTGTACATGAATGACTATTTTGTTTCTTTGTCATATAATTCATTGTTATAGTTTAACTATTTTAGTTTCCTTTTGCAGGTTAGTATGAAGGCCTTTGTCAATATGCACTAATTTCTTAGTTAGTAGAAACAAGTTTGCAAACTTAGACACTAACCCCCTGTGTGATTAAATAGTAGATTGTATTTTATTTATGCTTTCAAAATCAAGTTTGAAACATAGTTTTAGAACATAATTTTAATTTATGTTTTCTTTAACAAGGCTTCAATGGATGGATAGTATTAGTTCTAGTTTTCATTTGTAGATTTCGTATTCAATTGTTATTTATATTTTGCTTAACTAGTTGTCAATTAATTTGCTCATTAGTTTACTTGTTATATGTTAGAATCATGTTTAATTTCTGTTTATAAGCATTTTCCTTTTTGCAACTAGAATTATTAAATAGAACTAGTTCATGCAATTTCTTTCTTAAATTTAGATTGCAATTCCAATTTGTAGTTAATGATTGAATTTAGTTATGGGTTTGCTTACGCAGTATAGAATGCAATTGAATTTCATAATCTCGTTATATTGTTGATGGTTAATGCATGTTTACATAATCACATGGATATGTAGGGTAATTGATGTTGTTTCCATAATAGCTAAGTTTTCATTGGATTGCCTAATTCACATTTTTCATTTTGTTATTGAAGTCAATATCGAGATTATCCCTCTTGAATTATATTTCATTGTTAAGTGCCATCATGATATTATAAGAGACCAGAGACATTCACACAACCATCAACACTATATTTGAGTTTTCATAGACTAGAAGATAGTTTTCTTGTTGTTGTAGGATAGACAGTTTTCTTGCTATTGTAGGATAGATAGTCTTTTGCTTCGTTAGGTTAAAGAGTAGATTGCTTCTCATAGATTAAGAATTAGTTGTTAATTCTTCTTTCTATCAATTAAGTAGATTTCCTTTTGTAAATTAGAAATAGTTGTATTAAGAATAGAGTTCACTTGTCTTTTATCTTAGTTAGTTGCTTATTTAGTAGTTTTTATTAGTTTTACTTGTTGTAGAAGTTATCCTAGGTTAGTTAGCTACTACCTGCTTTAATAGGTTAATTGCTTACTTGTCTATTCTTGCTTTTATAGTATAGTTGCGTGTTTATTTACTTGCTTTCATAGGGTAGTTGTGTAATTGAATTCAAATAGACTAGTTAAAGTAGTTTGCTATTGCTATTTGTTTATTGCTATGCTTAAATAGTTTTCTCTTGCTTACTTTCATGATCAATTAGTTTGCTTCGTAGGGTTTTTCATTTTCTTTCCTAGAACTATCCATCTATCCTTGGTCCAAAAGTACATAGGTTACCTAGTTTAAGTTTCTTTAGTAGGGTTTGCTCATTAGTAGTTTTTTACTGAATAGATTAGCCCTTAGATAGTCACTTCCTTAGTTAGACTATGCCACTACCATCCCTTCTACCTTGTCATATATTTTTCTACAAATCTAATTTTACTTACTCCGGCTTGACAATTTAATTGAGGGTTTTTAGTGTGTTTTTAGTGCATATAGAACACCCATCATTTTTGGCGTCGTTGTCGGGGAGTTGTCTCAAGGTAAGAAATAGTTAGGAAATAAATCATTTTTAATCCTTAGCATTAGATTGGTGGTGGGGGAAGTTTAAGACAAGAGGTAAGAACCTATGCATCTACTATTGTAGGCTCCCCCAAACCCAATGGTAGTTTTTTCCTTTTGTTAATAGACCTAGAAACCCAATGGTATCTTTCTCTTTTTACTTTTGTTTACTTTTATGAATAGACCTAGAGACGCAAAAGGGAGATACCTTAAATCTAAATTAGACCTTTCAACCAAGGTTCTTTCTGATCTTTTCGGGGGAAGGAGTGTTCCACTCATAAGCTCCGCAGACCGATACTGAAAAGCAGGAGCTAGCTCAACTAAAAGAGCTAAAGCAGTCTCTGAAGAGACTAACATAGGGAGCACTATAGAACAAGAAATTGAAGCATCAATCATATTGGAATAGGAGGCAAGACCACTCGAGCCTTTCGTAGAACCAAACAATACAACCTTTTCTTTTACACCACCACCAGGAGATCTTAAATTCATGGACATCATAGACCCTGAACAAGTGAATATTTTGTTTGGTAGCTCATCCAATGTAATTATCTCTCAAACTGACCCATAAACTTTGGCATCAATAATCTCAACAGGCTCAACTAGAGTCCCAGATAACCAATTAGTAGGAAGACCTTTCCATCAAAGAGAAACCTTGTTCTCTTCAAAAATAAAACCACCTAGGTACTCTCTTTTTGGAAATCAAACCAACATGGATGATCAAGAGGATCATAACAATGTAAGACACGGGGAGGAAGAAGAAACTAGAAACCAAAACGAAACTACCTTCGGGTTTCCAATTTTGGACACCACCCCAAATGTCAACATGAAGAACATCCCTCTCTCAGCACTGTCTACCGTTTATAGTAAAAACAGTGAAGATCCAGACACCTTCATATTTGAATTCGACATCTTATGTAGGAGATATAACTACATACAAGATGCCTAGAAACTAAAACTCTTTCTTTCCACCCTCAAAGACTCTGCACTAAGATGGTTCATGGGGTTGGGAGAATCCAATATTAGATCTTGGAAAGCCATGAAAGACATATTTCTTAAGAAGTACCAAGACTACTACAAGACCAAAGAGTCTCGTAATGACATCTTTAAAATCCAACAGTTGGAAGATGAGACTCTCGAAGAATATATGGAAAGATTTGGTTATATCTCCCAGTTGTCAAAATACCATGACCTCCCAGAGGATGCAGTTAGGGCTCTTTTCCTTAAGGTAATTTTAGAAGAATATATAGAGATGCTTAACCTGATGGCATCATGTGACATCTCCCATAATCCATTTTCTGAAATATATGAAATGTTTAAAAATTACTGAAGGAGTAGAGCCAAGACATGGAAGAATGTTCAGGACACTTATAATAGAAGCTTAAAACCGGTTAGTTTAGGTGGTATCATGAGAGACGATATAGGGAACCTTTTAGAAAATGTAAAGATAGATATCTTAAGCACAAGTGGTTCCCAGTTGGACACCCTCAAAATTAAAAAGAAACAGGAGGAAAATTCTACAATGAGCATATATTGCCCGAGATGCAGAAGGAAACATTCCTCAAGGGAATGCCCATTAGATAACATTTCAGTTTGTGGCTTCTGCACGAAATACCACTCAATTGAGAAATGTCCATCATTTCTCGGTTTATTAGCCATATATATGAGTGGAGATCCTGAGGATTCCTTTTATGCACCTAGGAGGCCATGGAAGCCTAGGAACCAACCCACATACCCAGATCTACAATCTCAAGTTCCACCCTATTACCAACAACAACAACAGTGGAACTCACCAAGTTGGAAAAATTGGTCTACTCAGTACCGACATCCTTTGCCTCAAGGATGCAGAGGAGGACATAACCAAGGAAGCCATCAAGCTCCACCTATCCCTATGTCCAACCATCCTTATCCTCAGTTTCCACCTAACATTTTGCAGCTTCTGGCAAGTTTTGTTCCACCACCTCTACTTCTTATTCCACAACTACAAATGCTACAATATCAGAATGCAAGCTCCCCAAGACTGACATTATTACCAACACAACAAGTTCCAAATCCTAATAACAAGCCCCCTCAACATCTTCATAATGTTGAGATGAAGGCCTTCCCGACATATTTTATTACTCTTGTTCCATTACAGGAAATCCAACTAAGATCGAGAAAAGTTCTAGATAGGCAGAGACCTCCAGTAGTCATCCAGGAAGAAGAAGAAGAAGAACCAACAAACAACCCATGGATGAAACTAGGTGGGAAGATGTTATTATCCTGAAGAACCAAGAACCTAAGATTCCCCAAAATAAGCCTTCACAAAGCACAGAGGACCCTCCTTATCTAGACAGATTGGTAATAGAGAAACCTACCACTCGACCAGAATTTGACATCTTGAATGAATTGAAGAATATTTGTGTCAAGATTCCCCTACTTCAAGCCATTAAAGACATTCCAATCTACAGTAAGGTAGTCAAATAATTGTGTATTAAGAATCCAGGTAGGAAGCAGAAGGACCCTCCTACAGTACACTTGATAAAACATCTTTCTGAATATATATCAGAGCATCCAAATCTAGCAAAATATGGGAACCCTGGAAACCCCGAAAACCCTGTAGTGACCATAACCATTAATGAGGTCTCCATTGGGAATACTCTCATAGACTTAGGGGCATACATCAATGTTATGACCACTACTACCTTGGAGCAATTATAGTTACAACCTCTTCTTACGCCTACCCCAACAATTTTGGAATTAGAAGATAAGACTAGAGTTGTACATGTAGGAATTTTAGATGATACCATGGTTACATTAGCCTCATGGGAATACCCAGTAGATTTTCTTGTCATTCACTCAAAGGACCCTACCGAAGGCCATCCTGTCATTTTGGGAAGACCTTGGTTAGCCACAGTCAATGAATTTTATGGCTGTAGAGAGGGAGAAATGACCATCTCAAACAGACATTCTATCCAGAAGCTCACCATCTACCCTCCATCTCAACCTATCATGGAAAATATATGGTGGCTTGTGTGTCCATACGAGAATGAGGACTGGGAAGAACCCGTATTGAGAAGTGATCATGCATGGGAACTTCAGGAGCACACAATGGAAAATGTGCTAAACTAGTTTATTTTTGCTATCACATGTGTGGATTTTCCACAGTCTTTTCCCCAATTTGAGTACATGTTTGGGGAAGAATCTCAGGAAAAATTTGACCCATCCATCTTGTCTTCGACATATTTTATCTTAGAGATAGATGAGTCTACCATGAATTATACTATTCCCTATGGGATTAGTCTAGGGAATTTTTTACATATAAACTCTAGGCTAGATGCAAACTAACAGAAAAAGTTAGTAAGTATCCTTAAAGAACAATCAAGAGAATTCGCCTGGGAATACACTGCCATGATGGGTATACACCCTGACACATGCATCCATCACATATATACCTAGGGAGAATTAACACCTGTTAGGCAACCTCAGAGAAGGATGAACCCAACACTCAAAGATATTGTCAAGGAGGAAATCCAAAAGTTGTTAAATGTCATATTTCTTTATCCCATCTCCGACAGTAAGTGAGTATCCCCGCTTGTAGTGGTTCCAAAGAAAGTGACCACGAAATGGAGAATTTGTGTTGATTTTCAGGAACTCAACAAAGCCACTCTGAAAGACTACTTTCCTCCTCCTTTCATTGACCAAGTTCTGGATACCTTGTATGGAAAGAAGTATTTTTCCTTTTTATATGGGTACAATGGGTACAATCAGATTCTTATAGCCCCCAGGACCAGGACAAGACTACCCTTACTTGTCCTTGGGGCACCTATTCCTACAAGGTCTTACCATTTGGATTATGTAATGCTCCTGCTACATTTCAACGAGCAATACTAGGGATATTTTTCCGATCTTATTCATGATTGTGTGGAGGTCTACATGGATGAATTCACAATTTATGGAAACACTTACAAGGAAGCCTTAAACAACTTAGAAAAAGTCCTCATCAAATGCCAAGATATGAACCTATCTCTAAGTCATGAAAAATGTAAAATGTTGTTAACTGAAGGAGTGGTTCTAGAACATCATGTTTCATCTTAAGGAATAAAAGTCGATCCTGCAAATATTGAGGTCATCGTCATACTTCCACCCCCCAAGACTCAGAAAGAGGTGAGAATATTTCTTGGACATACCGGATACTACCGACGATTTATTGAAAATTTTACAAAGATTGTTGCACCTATGTTTGGATTACTAATAAAAGATGTTGATTTTGTTTGGACTGAGCAATGTCAAACTGCGTTTGAAACCCTGAAAGCTAAGTTGTTTGTGGCACGAGTTCTTAGAGGGCCCAATTTGACTCTCCCATTTCACATATCAATTGATGCCTCTTACACCGCGATAGGAGGAGTATTAGGGAAGAAAGAGGACCAGCAGTCTTATGCCATTTATTTTGTGAGAAATAACTTGTCCCATGTCGGGTTAAACTACACAGTTACCGAGAAGGAATTACAGAGTACTGAACATGCTTGCTGGTAGCGGGGCATTCTACCTAGCGAGGGTGGCAATATGACAAAAATAAATAATAAATTTAAACTTGTCCTGATGTATGACATTACTTGCAGACAAAGATGACATGAAGTATGTATGTTTAAGCTAACGTTAATGAAATCCATAAACTTTCCATTGGGAACTAACTCTAATACTATCTTGAAACTCTCTTGTCTACCTCTTCTTGTCTATATATAGGATCTCTTTTCATATAGGTGGGGCCATCTTCTAACCATCTCGTCCGACCAATCTGTCAAATTTATCTTTACACTTGACGTACTATAAATATTCGGTTATTGGGGGAACTGAATGGTTTCCTATACTTTTGATTGTGAGGTGTCACAATACTTAGGTGTGGGGGAGGGGTTCATGAGTTGGCAAATGATCATTACCTAGAGAAATAAATATTTGTAAGAATTTTTGTATTATTTTCATGATACATGTTATTACATTAATAGTCATTTTATGTTTGAAGTGCTAAACTCCTATGTGATATAAATTGTTGAACATATACTTAATAGACCACTTTTATCAATTTATTTCTCGTTACAAGCTGTACATTGTAGGTTTGACATTACATCTCTTATTCTTGCTATAGCCTGTTCATTGTAGGTTTTTGACATTACATGCCCTATGAAAGAGAATTCATTAATCATGGTGGGAAAATCAACAACAATGGAGCATTCTACCTCTGCTCTTAACCACTGTGATTGTCAAAAACATGTCAATATTGCAGACTATCCATTACAAGAGGTAAAAATGCATTTAACATAGAGGTGTCATATGAAGTGTTGTATGAGGTGCTGTATGAAGTGTCGTATGAGGTGCTGTATGAAGTGTCGTATGAGGTGTTGAACAAAGTGCCATATGAATTACACACCAGCAATTGTCCACAATTCTAGGTAACAAGGATTCAATGACATTTAATTGAATTGGTTGCAGGTAATTGAGAGTGAGGATGCAAACTTTAGATATGTTCATGATCAAATGTCCAAGTCAAAAGACTTGAACATTGATCTAACTACGCATCATTAATCTTTTCCCCAAAAATGTGCCTTTGAATTCGAAATTTCCCACACAAGGAAACTTGTGCACGCATGTATGCAACCAATTCCACCATAGGCGAATTAAAATACGAGTTGGGTAACCTACTATCCCAATTCACCCTTGCTATTTTCCTTGCCCTGTGTTAAGAAATCACGCTCAGCCTCTGCCATTTCTTCCCCTGTTCAAATCGCGTTCAGCTCGGGCTCAATTTGTGCCATCCCTTGGACCGATCGCACCCTCTCTTGGTGAATTTTGCCTATGTCCATCTCTTCACATCATCACAATGCCCAAGATGTATGAACCCTCTTCCTATGCATATATTTTTGCCATTCCTGAATTTTCACAATGCAGAGAGGTGTTTTTGCACATAGGCTTGGGGCCATTTTTATCTAACTTGCAGGGCCACAATGATGGCATCTCCATGCATTTTTCCCTCGGTTTTGATGGTAATATAGTGTGCGTAGGGTCTCTTTCCTTTGAGGTTTCATAAGAGTCCATTGCTGCAGCCACGAAGCTTCCAAGAATGGGAATTAGATGGTTCAAAAACCACCAATTGTTGCGCTCAAGTTATAACAGGGTTTTTAAGCCCGAATTCCATAACATTTTAGGAGAAAAAATATATTCTAAGGAATGGATAAAGGAGGAAAAGATAAACCCTCTCATCTTCATCACGAGGTTGATCACATGCTAAGGTAGATATTCCACTTTCAAATCCTATCATTTCAAATTGCTAGCTCATTTTCAGTTCAACAAACCTTTGAATTTTCCATTCTACTTTCTAAAGATCTTGGAGAAGATGTCCTCTCAAGTGAGGAAGAATGTAACTAACCCCCACAACAATGTATTTCACCATGGCTTAATCAAACTCCTTGTTCTAGTCGAATTAGAGAAAGAGCGGAAAACTTGGGATGAATTTATATATCAATTTGCAAACCCTCACTTAACAATTAAGACCAACAAAAATCCACTAGCCCTAAGGATTGTCTCTCCATCCAAGCCCCGCTCTCCAAGGAATCCAAATTCTCTTACACAAACCATTTCATTACCAGAACAATACAAGAAGCTTGTTGACACCCCTGCTTCCTCATCAGGTAAAAAGACCAAGACTAAAGATCAAAATAAGCCTATTGTTAACCCCCTTATGCATTCAATATCTCTTAATCCCACACCTAAAAAGCTCCAAGAAGTGGTTCAACAAGACCTTCCTTCAGTTCCCACAAATAGGAGGGAAGCCAATCGATTTAATAAAGGACCCTTTCGAAAGAGTTCCCAGAGCACAAGAGAAAAACCTTATTCAAAACCCCTGCCTGCTTTGGACCCTATCCAAGTGTCCTCCAATATTGAGAGCCCTCACAAGAGATTTAGGAAAGTATCTACAGATGGATTAGAACCATAAAGAAAGACAAAGTCAGATCCTACCTCTCCTTATCAATCACCTATTACTCCTACTTCACCCATGCCTAATCTAGATCCTAAGAATGATAGATTGTCCACATATCTCAAAGGATCTAAGCCTTCCTCCGAGATCATTGATTCTTCCCCAGCCATTGAGAGGCTACAAAAAGAGAATTCTCACCTGCTCCAATAGTTGGAAGAAAGGAAGATAATAGACACACACCTTCATCATGATAATGTAGTTCTCCAAGCAAAGGTAAACTCCCTTCAATGGTTGGTTGATGAGATGACCAAATCCAACCACAACCTCAGAGCACAACTGAAGAAACACAAGAGGCATAAGACAATGTCTTCATAGCAAGGAGGAGAAGCTTCCAAAGTTGATCCTCCTAAACAAGCTTAGTCATGAGGGGTAATTTCTTTTTTTTTGTAGTGGGACCTGCAAAATCATAAGTTTGGGGGTAATGTTGGGCCCGAGATATGATCGATTTTATGACATTTATTAGATACTTTTGTTGAATGGATATATGCGTTTTCATGTTTTGGAGGAGTTTTTGAATGGATTTTGTGCCAAAACGCTATGATCCACACCAGGTATGCATAATTCATGTTTTATGATGATCTTGGATGTAATTTAGTGTGTTTTCATGTTTCCATGAATCTAATTCACATTTTTTGGTGTCACAGGAAAAATCGCAGCATGCTTTTGCTTTCGACACTCAGTCTAGTACTGCATCCGGTAATCAATCCGGTACTTGGTCCGACACTCAGTCCTGCACAAAAACGATCGGCAATTTGGTGGTTATGGTGTTGGCGGCCACTGGTGGGTGAATTAGGAACATGGTTTTTTCTCGTGCTTTCCCCATCCAACTACTGAACTCTTGACAACTCGGTTTGGGTTGTTAAGTTGGGCGATTATTGGCTCGCTCCATTTCGGCAGTTAGGGCATCATTAATGTAATTTGTTGTTTTTAGAAGAGGTTTGACCCTCCAATGGTCAATCTCTCAGTATGTAAAGCCTATAAATATCACCGTGGTGGTCATACAATATTTAAGCAATTGAAGAAGTAGTGTGTTAGAGACAAATACGATTTTCCCTCTGTTTTTCCATTTTCATTTTGCCAGAATTGTATAAGACTACGTTTTTAAGTTTTAATGGTGAAATCGCTTTGCTGAGTTTGTGGTGTGCATTTGAGAAGTAACCATGACTTGTTGGGGGTCCCACCAGCAGTCTAGTCACTGTTCTATGAGTTTTTTTATAAATTACATAGCATATATGTCTTTTATTTTATTTCTTGTACATGAATTGCTATTTTGTTTCTTTGTCATATAATTTGTTGTTATAGTTTAACTATTTTACTTCCCTTTTGCAGGTTAGCATGAAGGCCTTTGTCAATATGCATTGATTTTGTAGTTAGTAGGAACAAGTTTGGAAACTTAAACACTAACCCTATTTGTAATTAAATAGTAGATTGTATTTTCTATATGCTTTTAAAATCAAGCTTGAAACAGAGTTTTAGAATGGAATTTTAATTAATGTTTTCTTTAACAAGGCTTCGATGGATGGATAGTATTAGTTCTAGTTTTCATTTGTATATTGTTTATTCAATTGTTATTTAGATTTTGCTTAACTAGTTGTCAATTAATTTTCTCATTAGTTTACTTGTTATATGTTAGAATCGTGTTTAATTTATGTTTATAAGAATTTTCCTTTTTGCAATTTGAATTATTAAATAGAACTAGTTCATGCAATTTCTTTCTTAAATTTAGGTTGCAATTCCAATTTGTAGTTAATGATTGAATTTAGTTATGGGTTTGCTTACATAGTATAAAATGCAATTGAATTTCATAATCTCATTATATTGTTGATGGTTAATGCATGATTACGTAATCACATGGATATGCAGGGTAATTGATGTTGTTTATGTAATGGCTGAGTTTTCATTGGATTGCCTAATTCACACTTTTCATTTTTCTATTGAAGTTAATATCGAGATTATCCCTCTTGAATTATCTTTCATTGTTAAGTGCCATCATGATATTATAAGACACCGGAGACATTCACACAACCATCAACACTATATTTGAGTTTTCATAGACTAGAAGATAGTTTTGTTGCTGTTGTAAGATAGATAGTTTTCTTGTTGCTGTAGGATAGATAGTCTTTTTCTTCGGTAGGTTAAAGAGTAGTTTGCTTCTCATAGATTAAAAATTAGTTGTTAATTCTTCTTTCTTTCAATTAAGTAGATTTCCTTTTGTAAATTAGAAATAGTTGTATTAAGAATAGAGTTCACTTAGTTAGTTAGTTAGTAGATTTCTTTCTTTTATCTTAGTTAGTTGCTTATTGAATAGTTTTTATTAGTTTTACTTGTTATAGAAGTTATCCTAGGTTAGTTAGATGCTACTTGATTTAATAGGTTAATTGCTTACTTGTCTATTCTTTCTTTGATAGTATAGTTCCTCGTTTATTTACTTGCTTTCATAGGGTAGTTGTTTAATTGAATTCAAATAGACTAGTTAAAGTAGTTTTCTTTTGCTATTTGTTTATTGTTATGCTTAAACAATTTTCTCTTGCTTATTGTCATGATCAATTAGTTTGCTTTGTAGGGTTTTTCATTTTCTTTCCTAGAACTATCCATTGATCTTTGGTCCAAAAGTACTTAGGTTACCTAGTTTAAGTTTCTTTAGTAGGGTTTGCTCATTAGTAGTTTTTGCCTGAATAGATTAGCCATTAGATAGCCACTTCCTTAATTAGACTATACTACTACCAACCCTCCTAGCTTGGAATATATTTTGCTACAAATCTAAGTTTACTTACCCCGGGTTGACAATTTAATTGAGGGTTTTTAGTGTGTTTTTTGTGCATATAAAACACCCATCCAGATTTTGTTTCATTGTAAAATTTAGTGTTTAAATGATCCCCAAATGATGCAATATTAAAGAAACAAATCATTGTTTGGTCTTAGACTCTCACTTAACTCTATACACAATCCCAAAGATAGCCTAAAAAACCCTCAAACCCAAATTATTTTTTTATATGATTTTAGAAGACCTTTTTTATTAAAAAATTAGTCTATAAAACCATAATATAGGACTCCCTATGCCATCATAAAATCACAACAATGATTACATGTGCATTATGTAAATTCTAATGACAAAAATCAGCAAGTTAATATTTTGTCATACACTTAGCAACCTAGAGATAATTATCTTGCATGAACTCCGAAATGTCTAAAACCCACATTTAGAGATTTCCATAAGAAAAAATACACATTTCTAAGTAACTATGAAATGAAAATAAACTAAATGAACAACATTCAATCACCTATGAATAACTCAGAAATTTAGGCAAATGTCAGGGAAAACCCTAATGTGGGGAAACCCAATGAGAGAGAGAGAGAGAGATATCATTTTTCGGCATCAGGAAAATACATATCAACATTAAAATCACAATTCCAGCAAGAAAAATCCACTTACAACACACTAAAAATAGTCCCAAAAATTATTCCTCATAATTTGTGCCAAGTCCATACTGTTATACAACCCTCCCATAAATCTATACCTTGAAATACATGCACACAGTTAGTTGTATGGAATTCTCTGTATGTCCCAGCAATAGCAATAAAAATGCTCAAAACAACCTCGAAAACCATGCCCATCCTTCCTCAATTTATGTTCCATCTTCCCCTTGTTGTATGGACTATACGGATCCATATAGTACGGCCTCCAAAAGTAGAAAACCGACCCAACACTCAAACATAAATTCCTCCTTGTGATTTGTGCTCTAGATTTCTTGGGCAATGTGCCCTCTTTGTTTCTCTCTTTACTCTCTCAATCTTACTCAAAAAATATCTCAAACTCCTTCTCTCAATGTGTCTTGCACACTAACCAATGCATTCTTTTATAAATATGAAAATGACATTTTCCCTCAAAAGTGTCTTTTCACCTTCCCCAACCCTAAATCCAAAGGCCAAGATCTACTCTTTCCTACATAAGATCAAGTGCCATGATTCATTCCCTCCAAATAAAATCACTTAAAATATTAAATTGCATTTCACTTTATTACATAAGTGCACTTTATGAAATAAAGTCACTTTAAAATTAGAAGGTACACTTTATTAAAAAGTAACTTTAATAGAAGAACCACTTTACAACTTTATAAAAACCCATTACAAAGTTAAGTGCCTTGTAGTGTCAACATAAGGTAACATCTTCATACAAGACAAAACACGTGGAGTACCTCCCGAGTTAAAAAGATAACACTCCCTCTTAGCGAGGGATGTAGTCATTGTCATCTCCATCATTTCATCCCATCACATTGTGCTCAGTAGGATCTCCCTCTGAACCTAGAGCCATCATCAACATATACACATAACTTGAACTAGAGTATATACTCCTGACAACTACTTGGAACCTTGAGCTCTTTCGAGAATCCACTCCACCCTGAGCATTGGTTCGAGCACACCAACTGAGCCTTTTGTCGGTGCTCAGAAGAGACTCGCTCTCTTCTCTTAGAATGAAATAATGAATCCTTGGTACCATAGCAGTATCAGGAGCCTCCTCATGCTCCTCATTCGACGTTGAATCATACACTGAAGGTTGTCCTTGCAACATATACAACCTATCCACCTGATAACCGATCACTTGTAGTTCTACCTGGTCCACTCCCTCCCTGTAGATAAAGATATTTGCCCTCTTGAACAATGTACAATATACTACATCCTCCAAGGCTAAGACTGAGAGAAATTTAACCCTCAACCCTGGAACAAAGAGAACTCCATCAACCTCCAGGAATCCTTCATACTCGAGTTGGATTCTAACCCTCCCAACTCCACATACATATTGCCCCATACCACCTTCATTTACCACCTGTCAGTCAGGACCTATCTCTTTAATAATTAGGAATACTCGCTATATTCCCATCATGTGGCAAGAGGCTCCACTATCCACAAACCATTTGATATCACCTCCAAATCCTTCGCTATTGACACTGGAAACTAGGGTAACCAAAGAAAATTGCATGTCATACTTGGAAGAAAAATCCTCCATGGCCGTTGTAGCAACTATCTTAGGCCCCTTGGGTTCCTTATTCTTCTTCTTCCTCTCATGACAATGATAAGAAAGGTGCCCCAACTGGTTACAACAGTAACATCTGACTTTACTAAAGTCCCTCCTGAAACTTCCTTTCTTATTTCTCTTTGTAGTAAGAGAAACATTCTCATCAGTTCCATCTGTCTTCTATCCACTACTCTAAGATCCTTCTTGGATCTCGTCCTAAGTGAAATCATCCCACAATTTTCTCCAATCTGGAAGATTCTCACGACCCACCACACACTTCACGAAGACTTCCTATTCTTTGGTGAAGCCTTTCAAGGCTATCCTCACCAACCCTGAATCTGATATGACCTCTCCAACAACATCCAACTCATATTTCACTTGAGCTACTCGGGTAAGATAAGAAGAAACACTCTCCTCCTTACCCATCTCGGTATCATGTAGCTTAGCCTTCAAGGCCATCTTCTGGTTCTCATTCTTCGCCTCAAATAAGTTATTAAGTGCATCCAAAATCTCTTTGGTTGTCTTATTCTTAGCCAAAGTGTGGGATAAGGTTATCCTTCACCCCATCCAGAATAATCATCTAAGATTTTTCCTCCTTGACCTCATGAAAATACAAAGCAACAAGATCTATTGTGGGATCCACAACAACAAAACTAACATAGTTCCAAATCTTGTTCTCCTTGAGAACAACTAACATCTGGACCTTCCACTACAAATAGTTGGAAATGTCATCCAATCGATCCACAAATCTAATACATACAGCCATATTCCCTATCACGGCTAAAGGAAAACAATCACAAATTCCCCCCATTCAACCTTGCCCAAAAATCTTGTTGTTCACTGTCACTCAGAGCACAAGCTCTTATACCGTGTAAATTTTAATGACCAAAATCAACAAGCTAATATTTTGTCATACACTTAGCAACCTAGAGATAAATGTCTTGAATGAACTCTAAAATGTCTAAAACCCATAGCCAAAAATTTCCATAAGAAAAAATACACATTGCTAAGTAATTATGTAGTGGGAATAAACTCAATGAATAACATTCAATCACCCATGAATAAATAAAAAATTTAGGCAAATGCCAAGGAAAACCCCAATGTGGGGAAACCCAATGAGAGAGAGAGAGAGAGAGAGAGAGAGATCTTATTATTCAGCTTTAGGAAAATACATATCAACAACAAAATCACAATTTTCAGCAAGAGAAATCAACTTACAACACACTAAAAATAGTCCCAAAAATTATGTCTCATAATCCATGCCAAGTTCATACTCTTGTACGACCCTCCCATAAAACTATACTTCAAAATCCGTGCACACAATCAGATGTAGAAACTTCTCTGTACGACCCAGTAGAAGCAAGAAAAACACTGAAAAATCCTCAAAAACAATGCCCAACCTACCTCGATTTTCATGCCCTCTTCCCCTTGTTGTACGAACTATACAGATCGTACAAATCCATACAATACGGCCTCCAACAACAGAAAAACGTCCCAACACTTAAACATAAATTCCTCCTTGGGATTTGTGCCTTAGATTTCTTGGGAAATGTTCTTTCCTTACTGCCCTCTTTCCTCTCTCAACTCATAAAATATCTCAAACTCCTTCTTTCAATGTGTCTTGCACACTACCCAATGCTTTCTTTTATAAATCTGAAAATGACATTTTCCCTCCAAAGTGTCTTTTCATCTTCCCCAACTCTAAATCACTTGGAATGTTAAAGTACATTTCACATTATTACATAAGTGCACTTTATGACATAAAGTCTTTTTAAAATTAGAAGGTACAGTTTATTAAAAAGTCACTTTAATAAAAGAACCACTTTACAACTTTATAAAACCCCATTACAAAGTTAAGTGCCTAGTAGTGTCAACATAAGGTAACATCAACATACAAGACAAAACATGCGGAGTACATCCCGAGCTAAAAAGATAGCACATTCTGGTGTACAAAAAAATCTTAAAAAATAAGTCAGAACAAAAACCCATTCCATTATATAATGATCAAAGTGTCAACAAAGTAAAGAAAGGAAATAAATAAAACATTCACATATGCAATAAGACTAACATGAATCCAAAACCCACACTCATCCAAGCATCCTTTCTCCATATCAACTCTATTATAGAAAATGCAATGAAAATGATGATATAATAAAGAGGAAAATCAGTTTTAGGATCATTGGAATTACAACTAACATTCTCTTTCTCTTTTTCATAATTGTAAGGATTTATATAACCAAGAACCCTCCACAAAACATAGACTAACATCAATAATAATAATAAAATAAAGGAAATAGTTGCAAAAAAGCTAGTCCCTACCTACACCTCGGACACAAATAAATCATTATAAATTACAAATAAATGATTAAAAAAATCAAAATTAGTATTTACTATGCCCAAAGAAATTGAAGGTTGGCTCTTTAAAAATTAGCATGTAGTTTTACTATTTATTTCATCCACAAATAAATCTTTATAAATTTTAAATAAATTATTAAAAATTTCAAAATTTCTTATTTTATATGACCAAAGAAATTGGAGGTTGGCGCTTTAAAAATTGGCATGTAGTCTTATTAACAAGTAAGGTTTATGAAGAGACATATTACAGGGAATGGAAAATAAGATTTATAAAGAGACATATTCCTTGTTGTATAATGAATCCTATATTACTTTTGTGTAATGAATACCCTTTTAAGCTAACAAATCCAATCGTCCATCCAAATACTCTATTCAATGTAGCACACACGTTGAAAAGGTGTTTAAGAACTAAGATTGGGGCATGTGGAGAATGTTAACTGTTACAACCGTTAACTAATCCGACGGTTCAGTTCAACTATCAGACGGTTCAACTAACCGTCGGTTCCCCTGTCCGCATCCGCCTATAAATAATGTATCCGCATCAATTTTTTGCAGAAGAAAGATTGATTTGTGTTCTCTGTGTTCTGTGTATATTTTGGAGTTTAACTTGGTCTGTTACAGTGGTATCAGAACCAAGTTAATGAGAACCGCTGAGAAATTGTGAGAGGCGGATCGTTCTTGCTGACCGGATCGTTGCTCTCCATGGGAAATTGATGTTGGTGTGCCGGAAAGGAGAAAGGGNGAGAGAAGGAATGCTACTGGTGAATTTGTTGGCTGCTCCGAGGAGAAGCTTGAATTGCTTAAAGGATTGGAACAGAAGGCGGATCTTTCGTTGAGCATGGCGTGGAGCACCCACGTGAGAAGAGGGTGTGGAGCGTTGATCTGAAGCACAGAAGTTATCTTTGTTTTATTTAATGGCAAGAAGAATCTAGTTCATCTTTGTTTTATTTAATGGCACAAAACTTCACTGGAAAATGTGACCGATCTGTTTTATTGAGAAGCTTCAAGGTGTTAATCCTACGCGTACCCTTATGCCCTGCAATCTCCGTTTGAGCAAGAAACATCCGCATAAAAGAAGGAACGTTGGCAAAAAAGAGAAACTTCGACTTGGACGGATCTTGGAAATTAATGAGGTGATCTTCATTTTTATGATTTTATAAACTTCCCTTTAAAACTCCTCTCAAAATTATAAAAGGTTATATGACGTCATTTCCAAAAGCATCATATGGAGAAATAGTTGAGAGGCATATAAATTTATGGTTCCACTAATTTAGCCATCTTTGGTTTATAGAACTTTACATTTCTTAAAGAACATTAAAGTATGGAGGGTTAATTTTATGAAAGATTTTCTAAGATTTTGGGAGTAATAAGTGTATGAAAGATTTTCAACAAGTTTTTTATTTTTGGGAGTGATGAGTGATTTCATTA
>SNQJ01S0002509.1:184612-216131 GCA_010110895.2 Picea sitchensis
GTTTGTGGTCATCCTAAAACCACCAGATGAGTTTGTGGTCAACCTTAAACCACCAATTTAGTAGAAGACATCAATTTCTGCTATTTTCTTTTCAGAGTTCAGAGAGCATCTTCAGCCAGCCCTCTGAATATTCGCTCAACACATGTGATTGTCAAGTAGTGGCAGTTTTTCAGGCAAGAACGAACTTCGGATTAAGGGGGGAATGTTAATTGTTACAACTGTTAACTAATCTGACGGTTCGGTTCAACTAATAGACGGTTCAACTAACCGTCGGTTCACCTGTCGGCATCCGCCTATAAATAATGTATCCGCATCCATTTTTTGCAGAAGAAATATTGATTTGTGTTCTCTGTGTTCTGTGTATATTTTGGAGTTTAACTTGGCCTGTTACAGATAATTTACAACAAGATTCTCATGCAATTCTTCGGTGTTTTTCATTGGAGCACTTGTCGGAGTAAGGAGAAATGGTCGAGCACAACTTCGCTTCTCCTCCAAGGTGCATATACAGGAGAAGATAAGTGTTGATGTTTTTTTTTTTTTTTTAATTGAAACTATGTGATCTTTAATAGTAGATGTCTATTACGTTGTTGCATAGAGACCTTTTGAGGTCTTCATCGATGGATTCAAGAATCCAATCAAGTATAACGGTTGTTGGAATTGGGTAGCGATCAATGCGAGCTCAGTGGGGGTGGATGGAAATGGGCATTACACTTTTGTTGCATACATACTTGACTTATGGAGAAGATTTATCCCATTATGTTCTTTCAAATAAAACAAGTTCTACCATTCCTCGATATATCCCACCCACTCTGCACTATCATCTTTCAATTGAAGTGGAATGGATTTTGGGGAGGGATAACTCTTTATCTCCTCACCAAGATTTCTCTTCTTGTGAAAGAGACACATAGCTTGTGAAAATGCTTGTATCCCTACCGCCCTACCAGCTAGAGTCAGTAGATAGGCACCTCTCCAAGTTACTTATAGGGGGGGCATTGAGACTTCCATGGTCCAGACATTCCCTTGTAGAATATGATTGAACCGATGGTGGCTTGGGTCTCACTTGATGGTGAAGATACAAAGGCATAATCAATTTCCATATCCAACAATGAATTACCCGCACCTAGTGAATGTCATGTCCATTCGCAAGTGGGTTTTTCTTAATTATCCACCCTTCATGTCGTAGGCTCGACGTCACTCCTTGTTTCCTCTACGCATTTGTGTATTTTGACCATAGGAAGTATGGTTAGTTTTTTGTTTTTGGTTCTCCATTGATCCAAGGAATTCGAAAAATGTCAAGGCCACCTTTCGCTCCTCCAAGGAAGCCTCTAAGGCTCAGGTCACAGCTTCAACCTTTGTCGCTGATATGCAGTAGCAGAACGTATTACACTAATAGCGGGAAACCATGTACATTGTACGAATGATGATTGTGCATCAACGCATTACACTAATGGTGGGCAGACTGATATGAAGTAGCAGTTAGGCAAGATAGCGAACTGATAAATGCATTTTTAATTGTCATTTGAGTGCCTAAAAGTTAATAAACCTCACCTTATTTTTATACGTCGTGCATAAAAAAATGCAGTTATTAGAATGCTCCCAAAGATGTGTACAAAATTATAAGAAATTTATAAATAACCAATATCCTTTAAAATATTTTCGCAGGCAGCGTACGTACTTTTCAATTGCAGCAATAGGAAGGAAGGGATTTTATATCATCAATAGAATAGCGAACAAGGAAAGGACTGGGAAGGCTCGACCAATATGACTGGATAAGTGGTACGGGCTCACCAAAGGAGGATCGTAGCGGTATGGGCGTAACTCCCTCACTATGGGCTCGACAAGATGAGTCGTATGGATCATATGATGGTATGCATGAAGAGAAGAGAAGAGGAAATGGGGATTCTCATTCGGGCTCAACAAGATGAGCCTTACAAGAGTCATTATGTTATACCTCTTGATAAAAATAAGAACAAAGATAATGGCTCAACATAACACCTTCTTGTAGTAGTTGACGCAGCTCTATCAAATGTACTGAATTGATGTTGCTCTGTCATTTGGAGTGAGTTACTCCTGGCAGAGAACATCGTCGTTGCTCATTGCTCCATAATTCATTGTATGTTACTTGCATAAGAACACCACCTTGTTCATCATTCACCACCTCGTTCTCCCTTAAGGTATATTTTCTCTTTTCTTCCCTTGTTTTTCATACAATGCAATTGTATTGATTCGAGTCACTATTTACAGACATTCAAGGATCAATATATCATGATGTTTGGATGGGAATAATAATTAGTATAAAATAATGGTTGGTGCAAAAGAACACCATCGCTTCTCCTTGTAGAAGAACACCATCATTGCTCTTTTCTCCATCATTCGTTGTAGGCTTCTCCTTGCACAAGAACACCACCCCGTTCTCTTGAAGGTATATTTTCTCATCTCTTTCCTTTTTTTCATAGAATACAATTGAATTGAGTAGAGTAGATGTTTGCAAACTGCCCAAGATCAAGATAATTATCATGTTTGAAACTTGTAAGAGAAGGAAGGACGCTAGCTGCAATGCCACCTCGCAAGCTCTGCAATGTGAGTTTTGATGAAGCGAGTTGTGCTACAATGAAGGTGAGGGTGAGGGTGAGGGTAGTAAATTCATACTAGGTAGGTTTCAATGTTTCAATTTTCTTTATTTTTAAATGATTTTATGAATATGATAAATACAAAAATATATTCAAACATGGTAATTATGTCTTATCACAATGCTTCCACAAAATTCAAAAATTTTGAAAATAGATTTTATTTAAAAAAAAATGTAAATATTGTGGAAAGGGGTTAATTAATGGTTTTCCAAATCTTTTACCAAACTACAAAATGCAGCAACTAATAAATCAAAATGTGCCATACTAAAAAGCTAGAGTCCCTCCCTTTAGAAAGATATTGATATTATTCAACTTGTTCAATTAACAATTAAACAACGTTTACCCTTTAGGTGATTTAGTTAACGTAGTAAAGAAATTAATGAATGTTTACCCTTTAGGTGATTTAGTTAAAGTAGTAAAAAAATTAATGAGATCCTATTAAATGCCTTCTAAATAGGTTTAATACATATTGGAGACAAAGTAAAAAGGTAAACCATATAGGTGTAACATTTCCTCCTTTGTATGGAAATATTCCCTAAGTATTCAAACAACTTGGATTAGCCTTTAGTATCATGGGTTTTATCATACATTTATGCTATTTGTTCATATTTGATTATATTCAGTTCACATTTTATACCATAATCAAATCCATGGTACAACTATCAAAACATTAATAAAATAAAATACTAATTTAATTGTATATTATAAATTGTTAATCACATATAGAGATCAAATCCACTATACAACTAACAAAACATTAACAAAATAAAATACTAATTTAATTGTATAAAATTGTATATTATAAATTGTTAATAGCATATAAAATTGTTAGTGATGTCATCAATGCTCCATTACACTTTAAGATTGATGGATATAGAATGGTTGGTTATGGCATCAATGCTCCATTACGCTTTAAGATGGATGGATAGCCTGTTTTATGATAAACAAAAATTTTAAATGGAAAAAAGTTGGATTTAAATTTTAACACTTTAAGATTAAAGGATAACTTGTTTTTATGATAAACAAAAATTTTAAATGGAAAAGAAAAGTTAAATATTGATGCATAGATTGTTTTATCATAAACAAAATTTTAAAGTTAAATATTGATGCATAGATTGTTTTATCATAAACAAAAATTTTAAATGGAAAAAAAATTAAATTTTTTTTTAACAAAATATGTTAAAAAAATTTAATTTTCTTCTTAACATCATAAAAATAAAATTTAGATAAATGAAATTATTATCGATCAATTTTGATTAAATTACATACCAAAATTTCTCTATAAACATTTTAGTTCTCCCTATTCCTTTCGAGAGAAATGGAATTGAAATGGAATTGTTGTAGACTTTCAACTGTAAAAGCTAAATAGAGAATAGTCTTTTTAGCTCTCCCTATTCCTTTCGAGAGAAATGGAATTGTTGTAGACTTTCAAATGTAAAAGCTAAATAGAGAATAGTCTTTGTTCAATATGGTCATTTAAGCTCTTTCAAGATTTGTGTCTTCGTGGAATCTAGCATGTTAGGACCTATCTTAAAAACAACTCTCACCTAGGATATTCAGAGATTATGCTCGCCCGCACTGAAACACCTTTGGACATTACTTTCCATCAAAGTTGGGATTTGATTTGGGGTGCACAATACTTTCCATCAAAGTTGGGATTTGATTCGGGGTGGAGAGAGTGTATGAATATTTATAATCTTTAATAAAATAAAATTAGGATGTTTTGGTTAGAAAATAATAAGTATATGAAAAAATGAAAAAAATAAGTATATGCTAAATTTTTATAGGAAAAACTAATCGAAGATATCTATGTTTCTTTGATCAAATCTAGTTAAATTAAGCTTTCACCCCTCACCTCTAGACACATTATTATTAAGTATCCTACATTTATTTAAAGGTTTCATTACATGCATTCTAAAGGAACAATATCTTAGTCTACCAAAACCATGGGCTCAAAAACACCATTGTTGACATAAAACTTATTTAATAACTTATTTAATTTAGTTTCTCTTTTACTTTTTTATCTAATCAAGTTTAACCCAACAGTCTCCCCCTTGAAATTAAATTAACTGGCCCTAATTATCTAGGTGGTTTATTCTATCATGATTATTGATGTCCATATAAAAAGAAATATATCTATTAATTACTATCTAAAGAAATTATTTTCATTTACATGATTCATCAACATGTTAGACTCCCCCTTAATCATAACTTGGTCCTAATCATCTCACATTTTGAAATAACTTCATGCATTCCTCCTTAATGGAAGATTTAACTTCTCATATTCAAACATAAAGGTAGAATAAGAGTACCTAATACCTATCTAAGAAGTTCATTCCACAGCCCATCTCTGTGCATGAGAGTAATGACTCCATGTGTTACCACTCTACATATATTTATATGCATAAATAAAAGGGCTTACAACAAATCTGGGAAATACAACCGACTTAAGATTAAGCTTTACAACCATTCATGTACAAGAAGCATTTGAACACAGAGTTTCAATCTCAATCTGCTAAAGAACTACTTCTTACTTTTTGTGTTCCTCAACCCAATCTGAAACAAACGGCTCAACTCACTGCTCTTTACAACCCAATCTGAAACAAACGGCTCAACTCACTGCTCTTTACAATGGACCATAATTTATCTTGAAAAACCCTTATGAAAAAAGCTAATATTTTTGTTAACATGACCAACGACCTCTATAACGACTATAAACATAGTCCTCTATAGACAGACACAGACCCGTCTAACCTGTTTGATCCACGCTGAATACCATAGACAGACGCAGACGCGTCTAGCCTGTTTGATCCACGCTGAGTATGCGCGAGGGCGATCATCAGTAAGCATAATCTTATCCCGAGGTGAGGTTTTCAAACAGTCCATGTAAAAATCTTTATTTCATATAATATCAAAGATCGCAAAAGTGTTTGCAGGAGAGTTGATCTCCTTACAGTTTTTGTTGTTATAAGTGAGGTTATTTGCATGTACGGTCACTCTGCACAATCCCATCTTTAAACGTAACGTAGTATTTTAACAGTGTATCGTCTAGGGATTTGACGAGTAAAATTTAAGGAGGTATACATACTCTATTTCTATGGATTATATATTTTCAAAAATAAATCTTTTAATACGTGAAAGATAACAGTTTTTGTTGTTATAAGTGAGGTTATTTGCATGTACTGTCACTCTGCACAATCCCATTTCTAAAAATAACTTAATATTTTAACAGGAGTGTATCGTCTAGAGATTTGACTAGTAAAATTTAAGGAGGTATACATACCCTATTTCTTCGATTATATATATTCAAAAATAAATCTTTTAATACATGAAAGATAACAGTACAACCTGTATCCATGGAGGTTTTTTGACTTTAATGTTGACCACAAACAATTTTGATACCATGTAAAGTGGGGTGATGATAGCTATTGTCCAACACTATCCCCAAGCTCTAGTCTATTGTATGATTCGCAGTGACGGCGTGGGTTTAGTGAGATTTGTGTGTCACTGTGTGTCCATACCGAATATCAAAATGGAATATCCGTTTCTTTTCCTTTGCATATATTCGCTCGGGAAAATCTCTTATGAGGAGCTGTGAGCAATATTACTGTGTCCACTGCACAAAAAACAGCATCTATCCCGCTGAAACACGGTACAGCTTTAAAGTCGTATAAAATTGCAATCACTGCATTTGCTAAAATATATTCCATACTCTCAAACCGTGAGTACGGACTGACTGTTTCAGGGAGAATAATTTAAGTTCACTCTCCTAGTGTCTGTGCCCGTTTGCATTGCCCTACTAGCGAGTCACTCCATGAGGTAGGCCACCTCATTCTAGAAAGTGCAGTGAATGTTGAAGCCAATGCTGTGATTATCACAGTTGACTCTCCCCTCCTCAGTGATTGAAGGACAAGCTCTCCACATTGAACATGGCTATTTTCATGGAGAAAGCATTGTCACCACCAGAAGATGAAGGTTAAAAACCACCTTATCATGTGACTAATTGGAGTCCATCCCATGAATCACATACAATTTAAAAACACATTTTATATAGAAAAAAAAAAAAAAATCTTGTCACCAAGGCAATCTAGTCCCATACAACTAACCAACACATATTTATGTACAGTGTATTCCCAATTAATATTAAGAATAGAAAGAAGAGATAATCTGATTATGAATGTAAACAATAATTCGATTGCTGTTTGGTTTATCTACTAGCCCAGCCACTTAACCAGTGGCTGATGAATGTTTAGAGAGGCTCGACACCTTGCTGCTCGACATCTTCTTGTCAGCTATCTTGTCGCTCAAGTCCATCTTGCATTTTGCTCTAGCTTATTAGTTATTAGTGACAAGTAGGTTAATTAGGTTAATTACGAGGAAAGGAGTACACCTATTGACAATGGGCAGATTTAATAGGGGTTTAGTGATTAATAAGTTTTATATGGACATGATTAAATATGGCTGGAATATTCTTAGTAGTCACACAAAATAAATGGCTGTGATTTCAATCATTAACTTCCTAGCTATTATAAAGACATCGGTTTATGTGTTTACTTTTTTACATTTACCTAATCATATTTAAAAATTACTTTGATAGCTAACTGATTGCCATGTAAGTGATTAACAGAAATTAAAATATTAACACCAAATAAATAATACAATTTATTTGTTAATCAATAATACAATTTAATATACTATTTTAAGGATTCTTTTCATCTTATCAACCTTTCGGCGTTGATCAACCACAATTATATGACTGTGCTAGTAAATATTCTGTGTTAATTAAGCATTTTAATTATTAATTGCAGTTTTCCATAAATTTGACAAGTAAATTAATTAGGTTAATGAATAATCTGTATTAATTAAATATTTTAACAATTAACTATAAAGTTATAAAATGACATGAGAAGGGTTATCTGTGTTAATTTTGAATTTTATTGAATTTTAATTTGCAGAAACCAAAAAATATTCTTCTATGGTTAAATCTCACACACATTTTATATTTTTAACTAAAAAAAACTTATTAATTTGAAAGTTTGATATTCTTCTAGGTTAAATCTCTCAGATACATGACATATTTTTAATTAAAAAACTCATTAATCTGTAAGTTTTCCATAGGTATACCGATCCGTGCTTAATAAATGCACTATAATGGAGGAAAAGACATGACATCGCGGAGAATCAGTTAAGGGAAGATTCATAGCATTGTTCCATATGCCTGTTTGATCGCGAATCACGATCTTTGAAAGTATTTGTTGTGTTCTCTATGGTGGAATCTGCTTTACTGTTATCATGGATATCCCTTCTGCTAAAACGACTTAAATACCCGATATTTCTCTTGATTGGTGTCAAGGAGGAGTAGCAAATTATTATGATTTGTTGGTGTGGTGACCATTTGCGGTGCAATTCTCCTTCGGCCGGTAGGAATGAGGGCTTATGACCTTCACCAAATGCTATGGAACATTCAGACTGTTTTCCTCGCATTGTTAGAAAACGTGGCTGGTACATTGTCTTTTCAAAAGGTAAAATATATACTATTGATAATAGCAATGATATGCCGATGCTAATATATGTTTTTTTTTTCCAGCATTTGTAGATAAGTTTGGTCTGAAGGCGATTTTCCTGGGGGTGAGTTTTTCGAATATTTATTTTTTTTGGGCGGGATACCTTTTTCAGTAGTAGGCAGAACTTGGTCTATAGGATTCTATGGTGGATAGCTATTTTAGCAACTGGTTTTTAGCTGTTTTTGGTGTTTTTACATGGCATGTCTTCTTGGGGGGTCCACAGGACGGTAACACTAGTATCTTCATTCTACTTAGATTTGAAGTTTAGTACTAGATGGGGGTGTCGAGAATAGCGGGTGGACCGAGGATTTTTGTCTTGGTTATGCCTCCACTGCTTTAAGATGCTCTTTTTTAGTGGGTTTTCCTTTTTATCTCATCGATTTGATGGCATATTTCATTATTAAAGCTTTAATAATTATTGATTCGGGTGTGATTTGGAGGTAGGGACCCATGGAATGTGAACTGATTGTTGCTTCAGAGCTGAAAGAGTTTTATTAAGGTGGTGAGTTTCTAGGTATGGTGCATGAGGTTAGTTCCCTTATGGGCGTTTCAGACGAGGAGGATTGGGAGCGGGAGGGTCTCTTCAACACTGTGGATGAACTATGTAAATTTAATACTGGAGAGAGGCATTTATTGGATCCTTTACTATCGTTGGTAAAGACGTTTCCTGTGATATCTCCACAATGCATACCAAAGGATAGCCATTCGTGCCTTGTTGGTATCAGCCTTGAACCAGTTTTGAAACCTGTGGAAGCTAGTCCAAGTGTTGAGCATTCTTAGAAGCAAGGTGGTGCGGGGTTTGACACCGGTTATCCAAAGCTCGGTATTGATAACAAAAGGGTGAACACCTGGTCATCGACATAACCTATCTCGGTAAGCTCTCTGAGAGGGACTGTGAGTGTAAAGGATTCCTGACATAGGAATACTGCAAGAGCCTGGAAACCCAAGAAGGCGTGTCACCGCCTTGTAATAGGGATGGACGTGGGTCTGGAAGAGACATGTCAACTTTCTCTATGCACTCTGGTATGTAGATTTGCATACAAATCTATGTGTAGTCTTTCCTTTCCAGATTGGATGAAGGAGGTATGGTTTCCTCTTATAGGTTATGTGCCGAGTTACCTGACTCTTCCTAGCGGGTGGTTTGGGCTGATATTTAAGATTTTGGAGGATGTTGAGGTTATCTTAAACAGGTTTTGCGACTACAAGGGAGTAAGTTTAATGCTAAAGTGATGGTGAACTTGGTTCGACCCTGCAAATGAGTACTTTAGTTTTAGGCATGTTTGGGTGTTACTACCCGGTTTTCCTTTAAACCTATGGAACAAAACTGCATTGATGGCCACAGGCAACCTGGTTGGCTTCTTTCTAAAGATTGACGAAGCTTGTCTACTTTTGTCAGATAAGCGTATGGCACGGGTGTTAGTAGAATTGGACTTACACGCCAGTATGATGGATTCTATAGAACCAGATTGGTGAGGCCATGTTATGGTGCAACGTATATATTATCTAGGTCTACCTTTCAACTGTTCTTCATGCAGGAGAATGAGTCATTTACGAAAAGATTGTCAAGTTGGGAGTGGGTTTTCTGATGCAGAGGAAAATCTGGAAAATAGTACAAAGGACCTGTATATGAATGAGGAAGGCCTAGAGGAGCCGAGAGTGTTGGGCGGATGTGAGACTGTGAGCCCTGAAGATATTTTGGGTGTCGAATCAGACTCCCTCATAGGTAAGCTAAAATATTACTGTCCATATTTTTTCTCAAAGCTTTCTTTATGGGAACGAGACTTCTTGGAGAAATCAGTCTTGTTACAAAGTACATCGTTGGTTGTTAGTGATAAAATTGTGGACCCCATGGACAATGAAGCTCCCAACTATGGTGATGATAGGACTCCTATGCCTCAGTATTTTATTGCTTCTAATTTTTCATCTCCTATAGCCTCTTTGGTTCTCTCCACCTTGGAAAAGAATTCACCGTCCTTACCTCCTTCGACACGTCTCATTTCAGAACCGTTACTGGATTCAGTGATTGACACCTTAATTCCGTCTTTGAGGGAGACTACCAACCCCATACCCTTACAAAAGTTTTGGGGAACAAATTTTTTTGTAAACTCGGGTTGTGTTATAAGGGGTGAACCGAACTCTGAGGGAGAGGACCAGGGGAGAAAACTATCTTGGTCGAGGGGTATGGGTTCAAAAGTATCTCCTATAAAAACTAGGAGTGCTCAAAAGAAACAAGAGCTTCGTCTATCTACTATTTAACAACCTTATACTACAACTTTGGATTTGGGAGCTCTTAGAGGCATGAAATCCCTGGCTAGGGATAAATCATGATCCTCCTCTCTATGAATATTAGAGGGGTGGGAGGTCCCCTTAAATTTACTTCTATGTGTGGGTTGGTATCCTCTACAAAACCTGATATAATCTTTCTACATGAGACCCTAGTTGATGAAGAAAAGTCTAGGAATTTTTTGTTTTCTTTATGTCTTACCTGGATGTACAGTGCAGTGAGATTTGTGGGGAAGTCGGGAGGACTTCTGGTGGCGTGGAATCTAAACATTGTTGAGCTCCAACCTTTATTGTGTGCTGGTGGTATTTTATTGACAGGTATACATATCCCTGATAAAAGAAGGATATGCATGATTAATGTTTATGGACCATGTACTGGCCGCAGACTTTTTTGGGAACATCTAGAAGAAAAGGGACTGCTAGATCAGAATAATCTTATTCTCGTGGGATATTTAAACTTTTTTACAGGTGTAGATGAAGTTTGGGGGGTTTCGAACTTGATTGATTCACATGCGACATTTTTCATAGATCTTTTTACAAAGCATCATTTAGTGGATGTAAAGCCTTCTGAGGTAGTGCCAACTTGGCACAATAGAAGATATGAGGCAGATGGAATACAAAAACGATTACACAGGGTTTATGCATCTAAATCGCTTCTTAATGATTCTGATTTATATAGATCATGTGTGGAGCTCCCATTTATATTCAACCATTCCCCTGTGCTCTTCCAACTAGATTATGGTATTAATTATGTATCTTATCCATTTAAGTTTAATCCAGTGTTGTTGAAATATGAGTTCTTTAGTGAACTTGTCCGGGAAGATTGGAGCACACAAAAAGATTCATTGGTAGAAGTTGCACAATTAATATTGGTGAGGAAGTTATTTAGACTAAAAGAAAGAGTAAAGAGGTGGATTGCGGTAAGGAAAAAAATTGATCTTCAAACCTGTTAACGCTCTGTAAATTCCCAGAGGTTTTCAGGGTAGAAGAAATTTACAAGAGGTAACTTTATCCAACCACTTCGAAACTGGAATCTAGCCCTACCAGTTTCAGAGAGGGATCTCTCTGTATGATTTAGCTCCGTTTTAACTTTAAGATATTAGGCTAGTTATATAAAATTAAATAAGATTGAAAAGGTTTGTTGTTTTTGTTAAGTTGGTTGAAGGGGCTTTACGCATCCATTAGGCTATGGGGTCTGTATTATAAAGATATAAATCTAAACCAGAAACAAAAGATTCTTTCACAGGGAAAGATAATGCATTCGTTGGATTCTTTAGCAATAAAGTGATGAATAACAGAAAAGATGAGAATATCAATTAAAATGAAGAAGCATTTAAGAATTTCTTCATTGTAATATCAAAAGATAAACATTAAAACCTTTCAAAGTCGGAAAACAAGATATACAAAGATAAATCCTGCAACATGCGTTACTTTTGAAAGATTAGATTAGAAAGAAATATGACAACTGAGCGAGAAGAACATTTAACATAGAAAAGAAAACATCACCCATGAATAACACACGAGAATCCGGTGAAACGTCTCTTTGTATTACTGGAAGATCTCTTGATAAAAATTACAGTCTTTGTAGCTTGCAGGGCGTAAAGATCAACCCCTAGTACTTCAAAGTTTAAAGTATTTATAATCAAAATTACATATGACCCTGTCATTAAAGATCAGGACGTGGCTAATCTAAATTTAGCTAACTAACTTAACAAGATACAAAAATTTAGGAAATTGCTTGATGATGTGTTGAAACATCATGATGATTTTGGGGTGAACCATTGGTGAGGCCTCTGCCCGACCTCGTCTGAATGGATAGCTGATTAGGCTTGGACACCTCATCGACTACTCGATCAGATTGCAAAGCTCTTCCCATCGAAGGTGACTGGGAGTGACAACTTTGAGTAATCTTTGGTATACTTCATCCATCTCTGTGTACATGGAAAAAGTTGGCTTGATGATGAAAATGTATTGGATCTCATGTTGTACACTGATGTCTAACTGTAAAGAATCTAAGCATGCCTTGCCCGTGATACTGCCTTGTATTCCTGAGAATTTTGAGCTATCCTTAGCCACAGTGGCTAGTTTCTTTTTGTAATCGGCAAGCGTCATTAACTTGTCATTTATAACTCTCAAACCAAGAATGTCTTTCTTCTGCAGAGCTTCGATCTGGCTGAAAAATCTTTGCACTCTTGCGTCCATGGTATGCACCTTTTCCTCCATCTATAGAATCAGTCCTCTCTTGGTCAGGACCCTCTTGACCTCAAGGATGGTCTCTGTCCTATCTTCAATCTTCAAATCTTCTAACTCCTCTCTAGTTTTGGAATTCATAAATGTGATGATCTCAACATCTTTTGTGGGCATCTCTCCCAATTCTTCTCTTATCTGCTCGATAGCCTGTTGACTTCTTTGCACCATCTCATTTCGCTCGAACATGATTTGTATCATCGTCCATATTTCATTCATGGACTTGGTGATATCCATCCAGAGACTTTCTTTGACCTGAGTAAGTGTTTTTCCCACCACTGTTTGCTTTTGAAACTGTTGTAATTCATGTTTAAGCTTGTCTGAAGTTTGTTTCTCCTTGGAGTAGCTGGTTTGGAAGGAAGATTTGAGTTCCTGAAGGTTCTGAATCTCCTTTTTAAGTCTGCTAATATCTGTCTCTTGCAAATTCATCTCTTCCATGGATTTATCCAGTTCAATTGTTTTCTCCAGGGCTGTCAGTGGAGTTGTCGAGCGAATTCTTCTACAGACGTTGTGCTCACTCCTGTGAGTCGAACTGCGCTCAGTGGAATGACTTCCATGGGCTTTGACTGTTCCTTCTCTTTCACTAGATTTTCCAATTCCGCTTCCATTTCCTTCAACCGTGCATTTTGCTCCATGATCACCTTGAGCATCTCATCCTTTTCCCCTTCTGTCTCTGCTATTTCCTTTGCTTGTGAATCTTATGTTGGTGGTAGTTTCAACGGTTTCCTCAGAGATGCTATATCAAAAAATTTCTTTTTGAGCATCTCCTCAACTGCTTTCACATTCGAGGGATCGTATCCGATCTTGAGGACCAGTTCTTCCAACTTCTTAATCCTGTTATCCTTGGAAAAGGATGATATTTTTTCTAACTTCAACTGCATCTGGACATTTCTCAGAGATACCTGTAACTTTGAGGCAGCAGTAGAAGCATTTGCCAATGTGGATAAAACCATTTCTCCAGTTTGCCTGTGTAGATCCATTTGATCAGCTAGATGCACATCTTTAGTCTGAAATTCGAATGTTTCCTTTTTGTAATCGGTGATTACTTTCGGGTATGGAACCTGTGCTTGCAGAAACACCATCTGCATTCTACCCTTCTCAGTGTCGAATGCATACAATAGTCTATGTTGTGCAGTGGATGTTTGCTTCCAGAACTTAGCATAGGTGATGTTGGTCAACGCCTGATTTTTCTTTTTGATCAGATCATACTTCTAAAAAATACTCAATTTTGGTCCTGTTTTGCTCGGCTGGTTGACTGGTGGAGTGTCTGTAGGATTTTTGGGCAACATTGTAGTCATGATTTGTTTGTTGCTTGTACTATGGAGCGACCAATCAACCTCCATAGTTGTAGTGGATTGGAATCCCTTTTCACTAGCCATGCCAGGTGCTTGACTAGTTTTTGGCCTCTTGGTGTGTAATTGGAACTCTTCAGATGATACTTCGATGACGGAAGGTGAAGTGTCCTTCCTAGGCCTTTTCTTCTTGGGAACCTGTGGTGTAGTCATCTATGAGACCGAAAGGTCCTACTGTTCTGTCTCAACCAGAGTGTTTGGCTCCCATTCTGTCTTGTCTGTGAACTTCTCTATCTCAGGCTTGGATGTATGAACATATGGGATATTCTTATTTTTAATCCTCATTTCTAAAATTGTCTCGCAGGTGTCATAATTCCATATGAAGCTAACAAAAAACTTCATCTCCTTTAACAGTCTATCTTCTTCCTCCCCAGCGCCTTGGCTATTGCAGATGAATGATCTTATTTTTCCTTTGATCCTAAGTTGTTGCTTCTTTTTCAGAGACACAAATGTATGTCGTCTGAGTTGATCATTTGCCTTATATACTCAAGGTAAAATATTCTCACGGGAAGATACTTGGGTAACTTGTATGGAGCCAATTCACACCCATACACTCTGATCTCTGTGTGGTCCTGGTACAAGTACCAGTCTCCCATTTTTGTAAGGTCTGAAAGGTGTAGGATCCTCTGAATTTCCTTTTTTATTCTTGGCTTGGGTCTGCCACTAAGCATGCTCACCGATGGGTTGTAGAACTTCTCGATGAACTGCTTGAAACTAAATTCTGAAGAGTTTTGTCTGAGCGGTGAATTCTATGTTGTTACTGCCTACGACATCCCCTCCTTTTCCATCTTCTGCATTGGAAAGGAAAATTTGTCCTCTTGGAAGAAAATGAACATGTATGCCAGTATTGAGGAATACTGGAACATGCCTTCCATGGAGAAATATGAGAATTTCCCATGAATGTTGTCCGCCAGGAAAGTGTTGTAGTCGAACTGAGTGGTGGGTTTCTCATCTACAGAGAAGATGGACAGAAAACCCAATATGGGTTCATCCACCCATTGATCCGAAAAATACCCTAGCAGGGCACATGGCGACGAGATGAATTGGTTTCCCTTCACTGAGAACAAGGGTGAAGGATACGAGGGATTTGTAGTGGGGAGCTAAGCGGCCTATGGGATAAAAAGTTTGAAAATCCGAGCTCTTTGGGGGAATGATAATTTATGGTAAAGTTTTGTGATGATTTCAAGGTTGAAAGGTGAGGCGGATTTGGCTCTGGGTATCTGCATCATCTGATCGATGGCTTCTGGTGTAATGAAGAACAAAGTTTCTCCTAATGAAGAAACTATGGCTCTCTTGTCGGGGAGGTAATGATCCTGGTATTTGAGGACGAATTCGGGGAAATGGTGAACCTAGGGGAACATATACAAGGGAAGGTTTGACTCCCACAGCCTGATTTCATCACATTGGTCCAAGAAAATGTCCTTTAGCCATGACTGTAAATCTGCGAAGTCGAACTCGCATCTGGTGTCCGTGATTAAATGGTCTTTGTCGGCCAGAGGGATCCTGTCGAGGTTGACAAGTGGCGAGAGGAAAGGATTTACCTCACCCTTTGTTTTCTTTGATTTTTGCTCCATCACTGTAACAATACTTGGAAGTAAAACAAAACGGTTAGCGGGGCTGACTGTGGCTTTGGGCGATTGACTGTAACGGAGAGGGAAACGGGGAAAAATTCTCTGGTGCAGCAACAAGGTAAATGATGAGGGAATGAAGAGTGAAGGTAGTATTGATCAAACGGATACCCGTTGGGCGTGGGAGATAGGTCATCAGGTTAATGGATAAGTTAGACAATAATAAATGGCCAATGGGTCGTTTAGAGTGTGAGATGGTAGGTGAAAATGACTGAAGAATACGCCTGGGTGACGTGGCAGGTATTGATTGGGACTTGACCATGGTGAAGGGACTTGTAAGAGGGTGAGAGGACTGATAGAGTAATGAGATGTGATCTTTAGGGGAGAACATGGAAAATGACATCATGGGGTGATAGGGTATGTTAGACCATGGGAGGCGGTGGAATTCTGACCCAATGGATTCCTGCCACATAGAGGAAAAGGTGCCCACCAAAAAAAAATCCATTTCGGACCCTCCCCCTTCGTTAAAAATAGATCGAACGGGGGGTTCTAAAAAACACCATGAGTCGTCCATTAGTGTGCCTGCTCTTGGACTATAGATCTATGCGCGATATTTAAACAACATTCTGAACCCACGAAGACCCCACCATTAAAATAAAAATGGTTGAAGTCAAATATCAATCTAATCCAAGTGAATCCATGAAGCGAACATCGAGCCATTCATATACACCCTTTTGTTATCTTTGATTCCCGGGCATGCAGACAAGGTAGAAGGCAGTGTCTGAGGAAAAAGACTTGTCAACCCGTGGATTTGAGTGTAAACATATGAGTTGTTCATATATGCGTTGTGCTTAACTGTGAGTCTTGAAAGGCATATGTGTAAACTTAGGATAAGTGCATGTCGTGGGTTTTCCCAAGCTTTTAGTCCGAAAACTTAGGATAAGTGCATATCGTGGGTTTTTCCAAGCTTTTTCGTGTTTTTGGGTTTTCCCAAGATTTTCCGTGTTTTTATCACCAAGGGGTTTAGACATCAAACCTTTTAAACCTCAAAGATATGGTTTAACATTGATCATTATTCTTTTTTTATTGAGATAAAGAAAACTACCCTATGTTCTAACCTAATTACCTATCACAATTAGCCCGGATTAAACTGTTCGACTAAGCAATTACTCTATCCTGGGGTTATCTGACCAAGATTAGGCAATTTGGTCAAATTTATTCACTAACTAACCTAAATCACTTGGCTAAGATTAAACATTTTAGCCAAGCTTATTCACTACTCCTATCAACATCAATTTAAAAGAGTTTGGCCATGCTTGAACGGTATGGACCAAATCATTGTTTACTGCATGGGGATTTATTGAATTTCTTTTATGCCCTCTTTTATTATTTCTCTTTAGTTTCTTTTTCTTTTCTTTTCTTTTTCTCAAATTATTTGCAAAATGGAAAATCATTTGACAAACAAAAACACTAAGGAGATAACATTTCAGTCACTAGTTGATCCTATAAATTATAGGGTTATAACAAGACCCTTGAAAATATCGAAGAAGAGATCTCCATTCTCAAAAAGCAATTTTAGAACATCAAACATTTGATGATCCCAATCCACCCCTGAAAGTACTTGAGACTGAAAGAAATAGATTGCTATAGGCCGATGAGGAATTATGGCGCCAAAAGAGTAGGGCTACGTGGATACTTTCGGGGGACAAGAATACTAAATTTTTCCATCGGTTTTCTAGTTTTAGGAGGAATAAAATGAATCTATGGGAGGTTAAGGATGAGTTTGAACAAGTTCATACATGGAAGGAGGCTATAAAGGAAGAAGCGATGAGACATTTCAGCTCCTTTTATAAAGATTCTCATAATTTGATAGTGGATCAGATAGCTTCGATTTTCTTATATCCAAGGTTGGTCACAGAGGAGGAGGTACTATGGCTTGAGAAACCGTGCACGAAGGAAGAAGTTCTAGAGGTTCTAAGGGGTTTCACTAAGGAAAAGAGTCTTGGTCCTGACAGGTGGACAATGGAGTTCTTCTTACATTTCTTTGACTTGATTGTTGGGGATTTATTGGAGGCAGCCGAAGATTCTCGTTTATCTGGTATGGTGAACAGATCCTTAAATTCGACATTCATCTCTCTTATACCCAACATAAATGGATTGGATTCCTTTAGTGACTTTTGGTCGATCGCATTATGTAACCTCTGTTATAATATCATAACAAAGATTATCGCTAAGCACATTAGACCTATCTTGTATCATACTCTCTCTGAGGAACAGTTTGGTTTTCTAAAAGGTAGGAAAATTATTGATGTTATAAGTGTTGCGTAGGAGTGTATACACAACATCAGGGAGAAAAAGATGCAAGCTATGATCCTCAAGATTGATTTAAATAAATCTTATGATTTCATAAGCTGGGAGTTTCTTAGGCTAGTTGTTTTACAATGTGGCTTTGGGTTGTTGATGACCAAGTGGATTATGGGTTGTATTACCACAACTACATATGCAATCTTAATAAATGGAGAGTTAACTGGTTTTTTAATAGTGGCATAGGTCTCAGACAGGGGTGTCCGTTGTCACCTTTTCTCTTTTTATTAGTTATGGAAGGATTGATCTTAGCTATAAAAAAAAATCAAGAGGAGGGTTTGGTGTCTGGTATCAAGGTTACAAGACTTATTCAGATCCTCCACCTACTTTTTGTTGATGATATACTCATTATGACCAAAGCATATGTTACAGAGTGGATGTAATTCAAAATATTTTGTCTATTTTCTACAGTCCAACTGGACTGTTGATAAATGCGCATAAAACATCCTTTTATCAGTTTGATGTGCAACAACAAGTATTGGATTCCTTAAAAGAAATTTTTCATTATAGTATTAATAATCTTACTGATGGTTTTAAATATCTTGGTTATATTTTAAAAGCTGGCAGCTTCAAATACGAGGATTGGAACTGGCTTATATCAAAATATGAAACTAGAATAAGTCATTGGTGCAATAGATGGTTGACTATGGGGGGTCGTCTTGTATTGATCGAGGTTGTCTAAGAAATCCAACCAGTTTATTGGCTAGCTCTGGAAAATATTCTTTCTTCGGTTCTCCACAGAATTTGCCAAGTAGTCTTCAATTTTCTATGGGATGGGAAAGGAAAAAGAAAGGGATTCCATTTGTGTATTTGGTAGCTTATAGCTCGCTCGAAGAAGTATGGGGGATGGGGATTGAGGAATTTGTTTAGTTTCAGTCATGCCGTGGCAGCAAACATCCTTTGGTGGGCTTTGATGGTGGATGGTCTATGGCACCGAGTTTTAAAAGTGAAATATATTCCTTTGTTTCAGTGGCATGTTCGCTATAGATGGTCTTGTTGAATGGAGAATTAGGATCCCAGACTTGGAAATATCTTCAAAAATACTTATACATCTTGTTTCATTGGCTTTCATGGTATCCAAGCTCAGGAACATAGATAGTAACTGGAAAATACCAGATACTAGGGATGGGAGATGCAACTCTTCTTTTTGGATACTTGATATTGGCTTTAAATCAGCGAGGATTCTATAATTTATATTAGGCCAACATAATTCCTCATCTGGGTATGATCGAGCCCAATTGGATCACCAGTGTTGAATTGGAGTTAGAGGGGGCACTAACAGCATAATGGCATGATTTTCGTAGTGCAATCATAAACAGTGGAGTCCAACTACTGTTGAGACTAGATGAATTGAAATGGACAGGAGGAGACTCCTCTGGTAGGATATCTGTTAAAAATTCATATAAGGCAATTGAAAAAAAGAAACAAGTTTTTATGATTGAAGGGTGGAGAAAATCACTATGGTCCTGGCACTGTCCTTTAAAAGCAAAACTCTTTACTTGGCTAGTGGCATGAACCAAAGTTATTTCGTGGGGTAATATAAAACAAAGGGGGTTTGAGGGTCTAAGCTACTATTCTCTGTGCAAGAAGGATTCAGAAACTGTGTTCCACTTGTTTTTTGGATGCCCTTTTTCATGCGTTGTCTAGGAAAGAAAAAAAATTCTTTAAAATTTTTGGGATTGTGGTCTGGCAACACCATACGTGAGCATTTTAAAAACTGGAGATTGCAAAATATAAGCTATCCCACTCTTCTGACTTTCATATGCTGGAACATTTGGTTGGAAAGGAACCACACCATCTCTGAGGAAGGGTGTCCTTTTGTTCATAAGGTGTATTTCTTGTCCTTATCTATCATGGGAGTATATAAACCTTCTATAAGAACAAAGAAGATGAGGAGGATTCCAAAGAGGCTTGTGGTAAGGGGCATGACTGACTGTTTTGATGGGGCAACCCTCGCATCAGGTCGAAATAGTGGAGCAGGAGGGGTAATCCGGATCAACAAGAACATAATTTTTAAATGATATATTAATTGTTGTCCGGGGACAAATACAAAAGCAGATTTTCTAGGAGATTGGGCACTTCTCAATTTAGCTATTCAGTATGAAATTTCAGAGATTTATGTTTAAGGAGACTCAAAGATATTCATTGAATCGCTGCGAGGCAAAGGTCGTCTTCAGGTGATTACTTTGGAGTGCTAGAAGGACAGAATTATTGATCTTATAAATATTTTCCAAGATATTACTTTTCAGCATGTGTACCGAGAAGAAAATATTGATGTGTATAGCTTATCAAAACATGCACTCCTAAAGGACCCTGGGAAAATTGGATATTATCAATGTTGTTGGGATCATGAAGGTTCGCATATGTTTTTAGATCTTTTCTAGCCTGTGTAGTATGCTTTATTTTTGTTGGGAGTCTGTAAGGGAGATAAGTAGGATTCTTGGGGAGGCTCTTGGGTTTTCTGGTAGTCTTGGATTGGAGATGCAAGCTAGGTTGGGTTTTGTGGAATTTACTAGTTGGTTGGATGTATCCTCGAGGCTAGTGATATTCCTTTCGGATGTATTGGGGTTTCTTGGATGGTGGTATTTTTGTAATGAACAGTTTATATTTCAAAATGAATATAAAGTGAAATTTTCTGTGGAAAAAAAAAAAAAAGATAAGTTTGGTCTAGCATTTTTTTTTAGCATGGATGACTAATCTATATGTTTTATTTTTTTTACTTTTTAGCATTTGTAGATAAGTTTGGTTTAAAATATCATTAAAATTTTAGAAAATTGCAGATTTTAATAATTGAGACTACATATTCCGAGTGTTTTGGGGTTTTTGAAGTCACTGATTCCAATAATAGTTGTTGGAAAATAAAAAAACATAGAACATTGTCATTATCTCCTCATTATCTCTTGCATTTTTTTTTGTTTTTTTTCTAGTAATGGTCTGAAATTTATTTCCTACAAAGTTTTAGAAAAATACATAAAAACATTGTACATACACATCTAAATAGAGGGTTTGAATAGTAAAATCGTTTCATGCTTCAAGGATTTAAGATTGGAAAATGGGCATATGTTTGAAGACTTACTTGTTTTGGTGGAATATTAAAGAATAACCTCAATTTCATTAGATATTGAAAAATGCCTTCCAAAATTATTTTATTCAACCCCCTCCCAATACATCTTTCCAAGAAATCCCCAATTTTTATTAGATACACATTTTTATAATCCTAAATATTTTTATTAATATTTTGTTTACTCTTATATACATACATCACTGTGAAAATAAAATATAATGTTTTCTTTACTCTTTTTACATACTTTCTTTTTACATACTTTCTTTTTACATATACATCACTCTGAAATAGGATAAAATATAATGTTTTCTTTACTCTTTTTACATACTTTCAATGTAAAATATACATCACTCTGAAATAGGATAAAATATAATGTTTTCTTTACTCTTTTTACATATTTTCAATGTAAATATTTTCAATGTAAAATATGTGGACTGATTAAAGTGAATGTCAACTTCCCACAATTGTCTTAAAAGACATGTACAATTAGTAATTTCGTATTATTTTATCTTTTATTATAATAAAATAATTATTCTAAAGGAGTAGAGTTTATTTAATAGTATTTTGTTTATTTTTGTTTACACATTGTTAATATTTTGATATGATTTATAAGTTCAAAGAATAGGTTTCTACATTTTTTTAGAGTGTACATTTTAACAATCAAATCTTTATGATTAAATAATCTTTTATTCCACAAATAAAAAAGTTTCATACAATTTCATATCTTAACTTAAACATAATCTTAAAATTAAATTATTATTATTATTATATATACTTTCTTATTTTATTTTATCTTAACTTAAACATAACCTTAAAATTAAATTATTATTATTATTATATATACTTTCTTATTTTATTTTTCTTATATCTACATGACATTTTTGTAAATAAATTTTTATTTTTTATTTTTATGTGATAATATTATTATACATGTTCACAATTAACCATAACAATTATCCCGAGCTTAACATCATAGCTTAACAAATAAAGTTTTAGTCATCAATACAAGAAAATCCTCAACATAGATTAACCACTCTTACTCACGTTTAAATCATTGCATATCACTCTTTATATTGTTTTCAGTCATTGGCATGGTTAACCGATATGTATTTTCATTTAGCAACCGCCCACAATGGATGCTTTTAACAGAATTTTTTTCTCATGTGAGGCCTACAATTTGTGTGATTTTATCAATCTACTCCTAGCATCCCTAGTGGCATAGAAATTTTTTCATGTGTTTTCTTCTTGCCTAGTGGCATAGACACTTTTTCATGTGTTTTCTCACTGCCCATGGGGTTCAACACCATGAGGGTCAGCTCGAACCCAATTTTTAGGCATTTTAATAAGTCAGTTTAGGTAGAAGGCCTTAATTTTTAAGTAATTCTATGACGATATTCTCTACTATTAAGTAATCAACCAATCATTTTAGGTAATACGTCTTAGTTTTTTTGGAATTGTAGACTGATATTGTCTACTCTTTTTCATTTCGATAGTAATTAGCTAACCAAGTGACTAGGAAGAGGAGTCATTGTTCTCTCCTGTTTGTCACATGGATGATTGGATTCTTTCTTTATGTATCATCACACATGGATGCCTAACTTAAAGAAGTTCATTTACTTTTATTTTTCAAAATCACACATAAGTGATATAAAAGACATCTAGTATGTTATTTTCTTTGTGTCCAAAATAATCTTAGTGACTAAGAAAAATATGGGTAAGTGAAATATCTCTCTTTGTAATTTTTTATTTGTAAATTAAAAAAAAAAAAAAAAAAAGAATTAATGAGGTGGAATAAGAACCCCTACATTTTATATATTTTGGATCTTTGATTTTTTTGCAAATTTTATTTTAAAAATAGTGTAAATATTTGTAAAACTTCACAAACACCTAGAAATTAATTAAGCATAATAAGGATACTTCAAAGTTCACATACTTTACAGTTTATCCAATTTCTTAAAAGTTTAGCAAATTTGTTTAAAAGAACTCTTATGTCAAACATCATTGCTTTCCCATGTGAAGCATAGACATAAAGGAAATAAAGAGACTTATTTATCTTAAGTATGCTCTTCATCCTACACTCATAAAGAAACCTTGGTGTTCTTCATTGTACTCCCATAAAGCAATATTGGTCAATCAGAAAGGGTGGGAAGTTTGAAATATCTCATTTGTCATCCCACAAAGTAAATCCATTGGTTCCTGATGCTATCTTAGTCCCTGAAAATCAACTCAAGTAACCATTAGACTTAATTCCTCTATTGGAGGTCACAAAGAAATTGATATTCTAAGTTGGGATTGTGGGGTTAGGCATGTAAAATTTTTCTCATAGTCACTTCTCATTCGAAACATAAAAGTTTTCCTAGAGATCTTGAAAAACCTTTACTTTAAATGTGAAACATCTATGACATGGAGATACCTTATGTGGTTATACATTAGGGTCAAGTTGTTTATGTTAGTCTCCTTGAGCCACCCATCTTACTTTTTATTATGATCCTTCACTATTCAAGGTTAAGAGTCTCTTTCTCACACATGAGAAAGTTATCTTAGTGACCAAATTTAGGATTTCATCCTAGGTGACATTTGTGGGCTACATTTTCACCTAAGACAAATAACGTTAGCCATTGGGAAAAATTTTCAGCTGCATAAAAGCATGCCCCTAATAATTTTCACTATAACTGAGTCTTTCATACATTCACTAGCCATCTTTAATGTATTCATGCCCAATCTGTTGAAATCATTTAGAAGGCCCAATAACATTTGAGTGGAATGATTATTAGAGTCATAGGACACATGCTTTTATTTTTTCAAAACCGTTGAGAAAAAAATGCATTGTACGTCAAAGCATATGTCATGATTTAAAGTGAAATACATCAAAAAGTTGTTTCACCATAGGTACATATATTTCACTTGTTCACATATTTTCTTTGATTAGATCTCCATTTTATTAGAATTGTTTTAACAACCATCGACTTCAAAATCACAAAAAATAAACACAAGTAAGAACCATTGAGAATGCTCAATTACCTTGATGTTTCTGATGGCTTAGAGGATTTCCTCCAATGCCAAGAAGCATTCCTAGTCCCTTTGTTTCAACAACTAGACCATCATCAAACCTCTCCCACTCATCTCTGGGTCTAGCATTGCAAGGATTAGTTATTCTCATATCATTCTTCTTAAGATTAGTTTCCTTTAGACCTCCTCCATGGAGGTCATCATCCCCATTAGGACCAGTTTCTCATCAAATAGGCCCAATGTTAAGTGTACAACCAACAACACCACCACCATGTCCATCTCTTAATTTACCATATATGGCTAGTTTAAAACTCTCAAACTTGGTGAAGCCCACCAATAACCCCTTTTTACATGACCCATATTGATCACCCATGCTAACCAAACTCCCGTCAAATATTCCAAAATTCAAAGGAAGACTCGACAAGGACCCAACCAACCATGTCATGACCTTTATTTATGGTACTTTTCCAATAGCATCACATACGATTCCATACATATTAGGTTATTCCAAATAACCCTTATCAAGCCATTAGCCAAGTGGTACATTAGTCAAGAAATAGGATCATATGAAAACTTTGAATCATTAGCTAATGCATTTTTGACGTTTTTCTAATTATTACTTCATCATGACATGGGATGGGAAATACTTACTATTTTTTTGAAAATAGCATCCACGCACATTATAGATCAAATCCATGATTTGTGTCAATGGCATAGCTCGTGTAAGATCAAATAAAACACAAAATCCTCTTCGATTGGGTTTTGAAATCCATCTTTCCCTTAATTTCCAAAGACACAATCACCTCCATGACTCAGACATAGGACAAGGCCATCATCAAAGCACAACCTTTTGACGTCATCTACATAGTGTGAATATTTATACACGTTCATCCACAATGACCCTCACTCTCACCCATTTGAAAAAGAGACTACTAGGACATCTCATTTAGTTGATGGACTCATAGGGTTAATGACCCATATCAACAACTCATACAGAAAATGATTCCCCTATGGAACAAATCATTATGGAAATCATTACAGTGAATCTAGCACCTCTTAGAGTGTTAATAACAATTCATATGGGAATCAAAAAATTCCTTACACCAATCCATCCTATAGGAAAGGTGGAATCAATCCATCTCACCAAAGGCATGTCATGCCCCCCTCTAGCTTACATGCTTTGAAGCATGTGCATGGCCCCTCATGAAATAGTGAAAGTTGTACTGGAGGTGGGTCGACATCCTAAAACATATACAATAGCCCCATGTAGGAAAATCCTTACTACTCATTCCTCGTCCTCCATAAATCGTTATCACAACATCAATCACTAGTATCACACCAACCAAAATTCTAGGTGTACTAGAATGCACTAGCAATAATATGGGTACCATGACACAAAATCCACTTTTACACCATGTCATGTCCATTTAACTCATAGGAACCCCTTTCCTAAAGTTAATTTCACTTAATAAAGTCGTAGAACCTTTTCTTTTTTTATGACTTTTCCATTTTAATTTTAATTAGAAAAGGAAAACAATGAGAGAAATTTCAAAATGTTTCATATAAAAGTAATAGGTATTCCCCCATCTCATAATATCATTCATTTTTTCCCTTTCATTTTCATTATTTCTCTCCATTATCTTCATTCTCTTCATTGTGGGTGTTTTCCACTGGAGTTGCTTCATATCTTATGAAACCATACTTTCTTGAGGAGCTTTTCCTTGTAGTAGCCATCATCTACAACTATCAACAAAGGAGAGACCAACAACATGCTCTAGTAACTCAAAGAACCCTCCAAAGGAGAGGCCACAAGGAGATCAACATATGCTCCACAAGTGATGCTATAAATCCTTTTCAGTTCGATAATGGATTATCCATTCATTCTTTGACGTATTTGATGTTATTTCTTCTTTATTTTGAAGCGTTTCTTTATGTTCGCAAAAATAGATTAGATATTAATGAATTTGTCGATTTAAAAACTAGGTTTTTTTTATTTTTTCTAACATTGTTTCTGTAATATTGAAGCAACCATAAGATCTGTAGATTTTCTCACCTTGTATGTAGATTTACACCAATAGAATGATGACTCCACTAGGGATCTAATCTGTTCTATTGATCCCTAGTTGTGGGTGCATGGGTAAATTGTTTTGTACTTCCTTTTATTGTTTTTTCTAAGTTTTTAGGGATTTATAACTTGATGTGTCTTTATGCATCATGATTGTAGGTGACAAGTACATGAAACCCTTTAGGAATAATGTATATCCAAGTTTATAGGTTCTTGAGACCTCCCAAGTTCCAACACAAAAGCAAGGGGAACTAATGTCACGAAGTTGTAAGACCCTAGGTTCAGTTTACTCTACCAACAAATCATGTAGACACCAACCCTTTTAGCATAACCTCCATGCAAGTGAAGTCTCACCGGATGAATATATTGGGGTTGTAGGAGCCAAGTTTTTGTAGGGACGAGCATATGGGAGGATATCGTCATATTCATTCCTACTTATCTACCATGTGCACAATATTATGTGTCTCTTTTCCCTTGATTCATTAGTAAACATTATTTTTGCAACACCATTGTGATTCACATTGCAACATAAACTATTCATTGTAACATTCATCATTACCATGCACCAATCATCTAACAAAAAAATCTAGATCTAGTTATGCATAAATATAACATTCATGAACAATCACACAAAAATACATTCAGACAAAGAATTTAATGTGGCTCACCCAATCCTTGGGATACATCCACAATGGTTGGCTTCTTTATTATTCTTCGTGCAATCATATCAAGCTTGTGCACTCCACTTACAATAGATACATCATGATATCCTTCCCCATCCTTCCTAGTCGCTCTACAGTGCAAGCCTCTCTCTGCAAACCCTCCCTAAACCTTCAGACATATAATCTCTTTCATTCTCAGTCTTTTCTTATCCCCAAAACCATATCAAAAATCATGATGACTCATTTTTCAGGTGTGCTTTTCATGCCTTTGCACTTGGATGTTGTTTTTACATTCCTGACTGTTATTTTTCCTGATTTTGCTCATCTATCCACTTTTGCATACCTTAATGTTGTCCTTCCTTATTTTACATGCACCCTCAAAACTCAATTATTTGAACTACATGTCCAACAAGCCCCCAACACTCACTTGTGGCTTAGCCCAAGTAACCTAATCATGTTTTTTCATGCCCCTCCATGCTTCCATGAACTTTTGGAGGGTTTCCTTTGTTGTCACGACTTCTTTCTTGACACCTGCTTCCTGATCCAAAATATCCTCTACGACCTACGTAATCAAGGTCATGTGTTTATCCTTGGTGTCATGTGTTTCTTTCTTTATCATGTTCTGTGCAACAATCAATTCCCCTATTACCCTTAGTGCTTCATCCTACAGTGGTACTAATCGTTGTTGGATAATCTCTTGTTGTCCCCTTATCTATTATATTTTAGTGCATGATTGTATTTTTTCTAGGATGGTCATCATTTACTTAGCTGATGGCAGCATACTTATGTTCTCCAAAGACTTCGACACCTTTTACTATGCATCCCTTAATCTAGCTTCCACATCCCTCATCTCTGGATCTTCCATCATATTTTTATAAATATGCGTGCTTTCCTCACATAGCTTTGTGTGCTCCTCATCCAGAGTCTTAATACTTTCTACTGAGGTCATAATGGTTCTTTCTCTTTGTTTCTTTTCCTCCAATGGTGTCCTTGGTGTTGTGTGCGATTCTAATTCTTCGATGCTGGTGCAAAATCCTTTAATGACTTCCTTGATTTTTTAGAATTATTCTTCAAGTGTATATTCTAACACCATCATAATTTCTGGAATATCCTTATAGAGTTTTTGGATGGCCTGTTGTATTCACTCTTCATGTTGCTCAACATCATCCTTATCCTTTAATATTATCTTGGAATTTTCCTTAGCCTCTCTCTTCTCCTTCAATATCCTTTCATCATTTTCCTCAGTTGTGCTCTTCTCCTGTAAAGAAGTTGTATAATATTGTTGCATATATGTATTCTTGATGCAGGAGCATCGCTAGCACATCAAGTGAGCCAACGTGGAGTGGAAGACAGATGGACAACGCCAGCACAAATTTTGGAAACACCTTGATATTTGTTGCACCAAACATTAATGTGTGAAATTAATGAAGCGCACTTTGTATATTGTAATGGACCTTGAGCGGATAGCTCTCATCCTTAGGTAGATAGTCGGCATTTAGTAGATTTAATGTTGTTAGATAGGAATTTAATTGTAGATTTGATAGCATAGAGTCCAAGAGGGAAACGGGATATAGACACCCTCATTGTATCATTGTAAGATTTATCAAGCCAGAGATTTCAAAAGAGAAGAGCAGGCAGAGGATTGTATGAAGAACACCCATGTACAGACATTTGAATTAATAGAAGAAAGCTTTGATTCAAATTCATGGTTTTGCGTTACTTCTTTGTGTATTGATGATATGCTTCGTGAATGTTTGATTTCTTGTTATGCATTTGCTTTATATATGTTGTGCATGTGATTTCATGGTTCAATCAGAATTCTAGAAGGAAAAGAGAGAATGAGGTTCAATTGTTTCTCTATCTGAGCCAGGAGATTCCTGCAAGGTGTGCAGTCGAATTCATCCGCAAGGAGTGCGTTGATGAAGGCTCAGTAGTTTAACTTTTGTTCTCATTCATACAGAAGTGGAAGTGGATTGTTGAAGCAGTGCAGGGAGTGTGCAGGCTGAAGAAGAAGTCTCAGTTGTAATCTGAGAAAAGGAAATCTAAGACTGTTGCTGCTGGAGTTGTGCAGAGTCGAAGGGATTCAACCCTGGAGAGTTGTTGAATGATTTCCGCAAGGAGTGCAAGCAAAAAGACTTCTTTCTAAGGACCTGGAGTCATGAAGGAAGCTCAGGAAAGATAGAGTCTTCGAGTTCATCGAAGGACTTATCGGAAAAGCATGTTTCAAGATTTCGAGCAAGTAATGAATATTGGAGCACAGGTGAACAAGTTTTGGAGGAGAAAAGACTTGTTTCAGTGCGTAGAATTCTCAGGGAGAACGGATGGTCGAGACCCTCCGAGGAGATCTCGCGAAATTAAGAGGATCGTTGGATCTCAAGAAGGTACATAAAACTTATCGGCACAGTGCGAACAGGTTCTAAGCTCAGGAAAAGACAGAGCCGTCGATCCAAGTTGGTCAGGGTTGTTGGATTATTCACGAAGTTCGCCCATCGGGACCTCATGAGAAAAGCGTCGAAGATTTGGCAGTGGAAGTCGCGAGGCACGAGGTCACGAAACAGCGGAGTGGCGAGGAGGCTGTGAGCCGTCCATTTGAAGAGGGCATGTGGTAGAGATCGAGGATCTCGCAACCTCGGAACCTCACGGGAAAAGTCTTGAGAACTTGGTCAGGAAAATCGCGAGGTCGGGAGGGAACGAGGTCGCGAGTTTTGACACCTTGGACCTCGAAAGTTGACGAGGAAGTTATTCAACCTCGCGAGCAGCGAAGTCATGAGGGAGCGAGGTAGCGATAGCGCGGAAGTTCCGAGAGAAGTGACGAGTGTGGACGGGTCAAGTCACACGTGCGCATCGGAGTTTCGGTACCTCGGGTATCGGAAGTTGGAGAACCAAAAGCTTGGTATCACAAGTAGCGAGGGCGCGAGTAGAAAAATCCCTCCGGGGAAAGTCAGCGAGTTGACTGACCATCGGGTCTCGGGGATCCGAGGGTGTAGCACTTGACTGTTGGACTCGCGAAGTCGCGAGTTCTGATCCTCCGAGAAGTTAAAGAAAGAGGATCGCGCCACGAAGAGAATTTGTGGGTAGGAAGATTCCCGATAGGGAATTAGGAGAACCCTTGAGTTCTTCAGGCCGAAAAGAGAAGAAGGTTTTGTGTGAGCAGACGTGCCCCTGGGTGGCACGACTGCATTAGAGTGGTATCAGAGCGAGAAAATTTCTCTGTTTTCTGTAGTAGGGAAAAGGAGTAAATACACCATGCCTCCCAGAAGAGAGAGACAGTCACCAGACCCAGAAGACAGGGAGGTGCGAAGAAGAGGTAGGTCGGGAGGAAATCCAGAAATGGAAAGACAGATGAGAGATCTCTGAGAAAGGCTTGAGGAGATGGAGACATCTCAGAGACGTGGAGTTGGTGCAGGGGATCTTAGTGATTCCGAAGTTGAAGAGGAAGTTGGACATGAAGAAGAGGTCACAGCAGAGGATGCATCAACCGAGCGGTTGATCAAAGCCATTTCCAGAATGGGTGCAAAAGCCAAAATGGAAATTCCAGTCTATGAAGGAAATGTGGATGCAGAGGAGATGCTAGATTGGATTAGGGCTCTTGACACCTACTTCGATTATGAAGATATCAAAGAGGATAAGAAGTTCAAGCACGTTGTTATGCGCTTGAAAGGACATGCAGCGTTATGGTGGGACGAGCTTCAAGCTGATAGGCGCTGCAAGGGCAGGCAAAATATTAAACGCTGGGATCGAATGATTGCGAAGATGAAAGAGAAGTTCATCCCAAGGGATTATAAAATTACTCTGTTCAGGAGAATGCAGAACCTGAGACAGAAACTGATGACAGTGAAAGAATACACCAAAGAATTCTATCGACTGAACATCAGAGCAGGTCATCGGAAGAGCGATGATGAGAAGGTTTCCAGATATCTGAATGGTCTGAGATACGACATTCAGGATGAATTGAGCATGGTAGCCATCCGAACGGTAGAGGATGCTTATTAGATGAGTCTGAAATCCGAAGAAAAGCTGAGCCGAAAGCAAGGACAGTGAGGGCGAGGAAGAAGCTAGCCAAGGGGGAAAGCAGTTGCCCAGGATAAATATCAGAAGCCCAAGGAGGAATGGAATAAACCTCAGGGTAGGATAGAAAGAGGTGGTACCTCATAGAAGGGACCATACATGGAACAGAGAGGGTAACATAATGAGCAGAAGGGAGATTATGCTGACGCAAATACTTTTCCTCGTACCAGGGGTAGAGGAAGAGGCCGAGGTGAAGTAATCACATGTTTTACATGTGGGAAGAACGGGCACAGGTCATTTGAGTGTCCGGAAAAGAAGAAGGATGGAGGAGAAGCTCACATCACTGAAGCACAGAAGCGGGATGTTGAGACCAAAGATGAAGAAAGCGGAAGATCACTTGGGATTCATAAAGTCCTTTTGACACCAGAGAAGGAGGTGGACAGTTCAGTTCAAAGGACCAGACTGTTCAGGATAGCTTGCAAGACCAAGGACAGGGTATGCAAGGTTATTGTTTATAGTGGAAGCACAGACAATCTCGTTTCAACCGAGATGGTGGAGAAATTGGAGCTGGGGATGACTGATCACTCGAGTCCATATAGAGTTTCACGGCTACAAAAAGGACAATAGGTGAGTGTTACTAAACAGTGCTTGGTTGAATTCAAAATAGGAGGATACAATGATAAGATTTTGTGTGATGTTATTC
>SNQJ01S0002510.1:13984-32925 GCA_010110895.2 Picea sitchensis
CCGGATCCGGATCCGTATCGGAAACGGGGATCCGCGGATCCTGAGCTTGACTCCCGCGGATCCGGTAACATAGCTGGCAACCTTCGAGGTCCATAAATTCTATTGTAGCAAATGAAGAAGAAAGGGGAATGAATTTTCACTTGTAGATATGGATTAAAGGCAAATGAATTTTCATATGATAATGGTAGTGAAAAGAACTTCATTCTGAAACCATAGTGAAAAAGTTGGGCCTTGACACTACTCTTAATTGTCAACCTTACACCATCAGTTGGATAAAGGAATGGGAAGAGCTTAGAATGACCATAGTGTAACTTGCCCTATGCTATTAAGCCATTCGATGATGAAGGGCTTTGTAGTGCCGCTCCACTTTTGGTTTCTAATGCCTTGTTCTTGAAACCCTATCTATGGGATAGACATATGATAGCCAGCAAGAAAGACCAAGAGAGGTTCTTGAATGTTTGACCGAGACTCTAGTTTCTTTGGTCCAGTCTCCTAAGAAGATTGCAACCTATTATTAATAATAATAATATGCCATTAAGGGTCACAACCAATGTTGCAAACATCGGCATCGGAAAAATATCGCCGAGGGTCTGAAAACAAAAATATCCGCAACATCGGGGAAAATATCGGAAAATATCGGAAAATGTTGTAAGAATGAAAAACAATATTGTAAGAATGAAAATATCGGAAAATATCGCGACCCTGATTTTTAATATAATATCTCCAACATCGAGACCTGTCAATTTGTACACATACCGTCTCACATAGGTCATTGTAATTCATTCAATTCAATCATATCTTGTTCATTATTTATATATTATTTATCCTATATGGATTTTAATTATTTGTCCTTATGTTGGATATTCCTCAGTAAATGAACTACTGCTCATTTCATTTGGTATCAGAGCCATGTTCTAATTACAGCTTTTGGCCACATTTTTTGCGAAGCCTATTTGATCCGGCTCTTAGCTGCACATTTACAAAATTTATTAGAGTTTCCCTCATCCCTAGGTATTTGACCCAAAAAACTGGCGCTGTTGTATTTGACATCAGTTTTTATTAACTATTGTCTTAGAAAATTTATTTATGTTTTTGGTTGTACTCATGCCATGTTCTTGGAAATGTTGTTTACTGGATAAAATTAGTAATACGTTTTATATTTTTGTGATCTGTACTTGCTTTTACAGTAAGAATTTTTATTTCGGATGCAAGCCAGCTTTTTCCTTGTTTATGTTGTCAGCATTTCAAAACACTTCCTTCTTTTATTGTTTTGTTTTTCTTTATTCTTTCTTCTGTTCCCTTATTCTTCTAGAAATCTTTTGCAGTGATATTTCCTGGTTCAAAGAAGCGGAGCAGGCGATTCTCGATGGGGCTCCTTATAAGCGCTCTTGCAACAGTGGGAGTTTCAATTCTTGTAGCTCTAATGTGTTTTTGGGGTTGCTTTCTTTATCACAAGTTTAATAAAGCTCAGAGGAGACCAGCATTGGATGTTAATGAAGGTACATATCATGTGCATAGTGTTAGTAAAATATATCTGAAATCCAATAGTGAGAATATACAGTTTAGGAGCTTGAATATGAAGTGCAGATTGAATGGTATACCATTTTACACTTTCAACTAAAATACCAACACAATAGCAAAATATATCTGAAATCCAATTAGTGAGAATTTACAATTTATGGGCTTGAATATCGAGTGTGGACTTAATGGTATGCATTTTTATGCCTTCAACTAAAATACTGAAGTGATGTCATTAGTCATCTGATTGATGATCCTGTTTGATAAAGTTTGACCATTCCGTCTTACATTAATTTGTATGGTGGCAGGTACTTCTGTGGTTATATTTCACGGGGATTTGCCTTACTCTTCAAAAGACATTATAAGAAAAATAGAAATTCTAGACGAAGAAAGTATATTAGGTTCTGGTGGTTTTGGAACAGTTTACAAGCTAGTGATGGATGATGGTAATGCCTTTGCCTTGAAGAGAATTGAGAAAACTTCGGTAGGTTCTGATCGGGTTTTTGAGAGGGAACTTGAGATTCTTGGAAGTGTCAAACATCGCCATCTTGTGAATTTGCGGGGCTATTGTAATGGTCCTTCGGCAAATCTTCTAATATATGACTTTCTACCTGGTGGGAACTTGGATGAAATGCTTCATGGTAAGTACTTTTCTATCAAACATTCTGGAGTTGGTTGACCATTCATTAACTGGTAGAATTATTTTCTTTTTTTAAAGCATGCATCTTATGTTAGATTAGAAAAGAATGATTTCATTAGAGTAATCATAATTGACTAGGTAGGAGACAAATTGCCTCCCTCTCCTAACATAGGCAAGCAAAGCCAACAAGTCCACCTTAGTACGAAACCCAGGAGAATCTATATCTTATCAATAATTTCATTCTTGCTTTCATTTCTGTGGCTTTATCAGATTTAAATGCAGTGAACTCTGCAACGCTGGCAGATTCATCATAAAAGCTTGCCTTGCACCTCCACCACCAAATCAGGTGATTCCTGTTAACCAGATAGTAGTCCACATGTCCCTCACTTGTCATTTGACCAGCTGTAAGTCTCCTAAGATTGCTTCATTTCATGTGAGAGGCCCAACTAGAAGAGTTGCATATTCAAATGAAACTCATGCCCAAAAACCTCTTGTAACTCTACAACCGCAAAAAACAGGAACAGGCTTGACTTTTTCCTCTGGGTGTATTATACACATCAAATTGGGCAACCCTGTAGTTCCTAGATTCAACTATGGAGGGTCCAGGATCTGTGTTTTTGTGGAACTGGATCTCAATCTACATGGGATACATGTCCAGTTTGGAAATGCTGTAGTATCTGCTCAAGATCTGCTACTTCCTTGCCAAAAATGTCAAGCTGGTGGATCGTCCAAAATAATTATTTTAAAATAAAATAAAAGAAAGAACAATAGAAAAAGGTGAAGCATGGGGCCCTAAATCCTTAACATTGCCTATAAACTAGCCCCCTTAACCATCCTAAAACACACAAATATGAAATTTTCATTGGAGTCTGCAGTTTGGAGCAAAATATTGATATACATATATATATATATATATATATATATGTATGTATATTCAAGTGAAAAAGTCATATTATTTCTAATCAGAAAAGATAACAAATTCAGCCCAAGGTGCCGTAGAAGATCAATTGGATGAACCGATACAAATATCTCCAATCATCACTAAATGAATTCTTAGTTATAGAGGCACCATATGGAAAACCTTGCACGATTGCAATGATAAAAACAGGATGATCCTGCCCAAGCGTCTATTACAATTTCGAAATTTATAATATAACTGACAGACAATGGGGGCCCCTTCACAAGGTACGAGGTAACACACGTGTTCAGTCATAAAGACTTGAAATCCCAGTTGGTCCCATATCCAACCCAGCCATAAATTGAATTTTTATTTTCATAAAAGCGGCAGTCGGCTTGGCCCTGCAAGGAAACCCTAAAGCCAGTGAACCACTGGAAAAGAAAAGATGCTGGAAAAATAAAACTAGCACCCATGCTGCTTAGCACCCCATTTCCATGCAAATTAGGTTAGCCCTGATTTATGAAATCTGATTTTGACAGCTAAGTTTTGGTTTATCATCATTCAGAGCCTAAAGGCTAAAACATATGATGTGAAGGAAATTCTTGTTTTCCATATAGCTTGACACCTTTGTTTCCATCTAGCCTGTGTCCTAACCACTCCACCTCCTATTAAATGTTTCTGCTATTGTGGAGTTAGCCTTTATCGTTTCATGTAGGTTTTCTTTGGTCTCATAGCAGAAAAGGGGCTTATCATGACACCACTTCCAGTCCATCCAAACAAGCCCATCTAGTTGCAATTGTAGTTTAATAGGATTTGAGTTTAGAATTAGTTTACAAAATTCCAGGAAGATAGTTTTGTCTGAAGCTGCAAGGCATTGGGAGAGTTTTATACCCCTCCTATCCAACGCATTTCTTTTTATCCCACAAATCCCCCAGTTCCAGGATACATTTGTACGGAATCTTTCTTAGTTTTGTTTTCAGCTTCAAGGCATTGGGAGAGTTTTATAGTTCTCCTATGCAACACATTTCTATATATCCTACAAATCAAACCAGTTGCGGGATACTTTTGTACAGAATCTTTTCTTTGTAGACTGAGGGAATTATCCTTAATTGTCTAGAAATTAAAGCGAAGGCCCATATAAATTTTGCAGCGTAGTCCCATCTTTTCTTTGTCTTCTGAAAGTTCTAATACAACTCATTAGAAACAATCTGTCAAGCTACCAAATCTTTGCAAGAGTTGTTGAACCTGACAACTTGAAGGAACTGGCTTACCCAGCCACCACATTACATTAAAAAACCATCTGACTTTGTTATATGTGTGGCTATCTCCAATTGGTACCAGAGTAATATTTTCCATGGAGCCGCTCCACTGAATTCATTATTGTCTTTTCAAATTTTAACTTACAATTACCATGCTACCTTCCAGCTGTCTGCCATCAAGACTTGTGTGCAAACATTAACAATCATTTACTTTGCATGTATTTTTATTTCATGCTTATCCACAGTTACTTTGATGAGGACTTGAGAAGGTGTTTTGCTGATGTATGCTTTTTAATGCAAAGCTATCAAAGGTTATTGGAGTTCTGGAATGGCTTAAAAATTACTGCTGGAATATTGTATTTTCTTCTTTTTGAAGAGAATTGAAACAAATCCTCGATATACAGTTCTTGTTTTATTTATGGAACTTTAGATCCAAGGAAGGTCCAAGTCTTAGTGTCTTTCATTAGTGGGACTGTTAAGATTCTCCGTAAATGTGTTAATACCTGGTATTTGTGGGGCCATCCTAATGCCCCTCATGGATGTTTGCTGATGTACACATCTGTCTTTCTAGTAAGGGGTGCTTGTGTGAAGTTACATTAAAATTCATGGTTAATAGTTTCTTTCTTTTGTTTTTAGGGATAATTTTTCTAGTATGAACAATCCCATATGCCAGGATAGCTGCTGCCAATATGCACCTTTTTACCTAGCAGTGCCTCTATGGAGAATTTTTCATTTTAATCTTGCTTTCTTTGAGTTTTATTCGTTCTTTTTTTTTGGGAACGATTTCTAGAATGAAATAGTTGATTCCCCGAAATTGATCCATCCATTTGTCCATGAAGCATCACCAAGGGGCTAGGAGACCTGACACTTTACTAGCAAGGTGAAAATACTTTTGGAGTAACCACAAAAGCTAACAAAAGGGATATCTGTTGACATCATCATCACACTTCTCCAAAGTGCTCGTCATTACTGTCGAAGGCAAATATCCAACACAATCACCAACTAAACCCAACTGAATGAAGGCCAACCTTGACGTCGACATAGTAATGGAGGATAATGTTGAATAGGATGCTGAAGAAGACAACAAGGATGGAAAGTTAAGTTTGATGATAATGAAATTGAGGATGACGTGGAAGGGAAAGAGGAGCAAGAGGACGAGATTGAGGAAATTCAAATGATAGAGATTTTTCCATGAAGAAGATGCTAAACATCAAACTGATGACATTCCCTATCCCTTAAAAGGATAAGCAAAGGAAAACGAAATTTGAAAATTTTGTTGGTCGCTTTGATAAAGACATTGCTGAAGAGGATTTGTAGAAAGTTTTTGATGAAATGGGTGAAATCAAGGAAATACAAATATCTAAGAATCTTGTATATCAAAAGAATAAGAGATTTGTCTTTATATCTCTAGAGACTACAGAACAAGCAAAACATGCCTTAATTGAATTGCAGAACACACAAATGAGGGAAAATCATTGTCGTGTGATGCCAGGGGAAGATAATGACTCCCTTTACTCGGGCAATATTTGCAAGACATGGACAAAGGATATTGTAAGAGAAAAGTTGAAAGAGTATAGAATTGATAACATTGAAGAAATGGCCTTAATGGATGATTGGAAAAATGACGGGCAAAAGTTAAAACTGTGGTTTTGGATTCTTAGAGTGTACTACTCATCAATAGGCTATGAATGCGTACACACATCTGGAAAATTGAAATGTATTAGGTTGTGATAGAACTGCAAAAGTTGCATTTGTAGAGTCGGCCAATCAACTCGAGGAGGAACTAATGGCACAAGTAAACATTGTGTTTTTTGATGGGTTCCTTGCATCTTGGGATGAAGAATGAATTAAAGAGGAACTCACGAAATATGGTGAAATTGAGAAAGTGTTCAATTGTGAAATGAACAAAGTTCATTTACTAAGGATTATCCAACATAAGAACGACAATTAATTAAAATTCATATAAGACAAGTAATATACAAATGATGAATAAGATAGACATTACAATGCCATGTGATGGTGTACTTATAGCATTGACTAGTCTTAATGGTTGATAGGTCATGTCCTTCATTAGGTTATCTCTTTTAGACATTACAATGCCGTGTGATGGTGTACTTATAACATTAGGTTATCTCTTTTAGTTAGGATGTGTCACTTCAATTATTATTATTATTATTAAGTAATATACAAATGATGAATAAGATAGACATTACAATGCCATGTGGTGGTGTACTTATAACATTGACTAGTCTTAATGGTTGATAGGTCATGTCCTTCATTAGGGTATCTCTTTTAGTTAGGATGTGTCACTTCAATTATTATTATTATTATTATTATTGTTGTTGTTGTTGTGTTATTGCCCAAACTAGCAGTTTTTCAAGGTCTTAGACTGCTATGGGAGAAACACAAGGGATAGGTGCCCAATGTCACCACGACAACTATCCTCTTCCTGTTCAAGCCCAACTCCCACTCTCAAAAGGCTTTGGGAGGCTTCCCTATAACACAATACAATCACCTTACCCAACCGATTAGTAGTTCGGTGCCTTAAATAGCGGGCTATGGTGAAAGGATTAGGAGTTAATTATTTTTAATTCTTGCTGAAATAAAGTTATTGCAGAAAATAGAATGACCAAACAACAAGCTAACCTTACCCTTTACTTTCCAAAAAATGATACAAATGAAGTACAAGAGAAAGGGGTAACGATCTTACCACTTTTTCGGATGACTAGCTATGTGAGTACCTTGACCAAAGTGGATGAAAATGAGTAATTTCCTTGCTGTCCTGTTAAATCACACCTGCAAAACACAGTAAAATGCAGAAAACAACAAGAAAAATGGCCTTTTTGGGCCTCCCACAAGTGAAAAAATGCACTACTAGATCACTATATCTGTGGGTAGGAAGGTTAGGGCAACGAAGTATAAGGGTTTACTAAGCCCAATAACTTTCAGATCTGCTGTAAATTTAATTTCCAGCAAACTTAAAATTACTTTTGCAGAATTGGGGTTCAAATCCCCCTAGGGTCAAAACCCAAATTTGCTACAACGAATAATTTGAATTGTTGGGCTGTTTAAGCTCTATAGTGACCAGAAATAAAGATATACAATGTAAATAAAATGTGGAATTGAAATAAAAGGGTTTGGAATGATAAAACCCATGAAATACACCCTTTTAAGGTGTCCACCAAGTGTAGATCTGAATAGTTTACTTGTTGTTTTACTGCAGATCTGCACACTTATTCTCAAATAAACCCTTGTAAAAAATGTTAAATAAAACAAATAACACAAGGGAATATTTATCTTGGGGTAGGGAGAAATCCCATAAGGGAAAACCCCAAGATCTACTAGCTTAATCAAGATAAAATTGAAACACAAAGCTAGGGTATGATTTTTTTTGTCTTTTTTGTAATAAAATATGATTGAGAATATTATAATTAAAATGGTTGAGGAAATTGAGAGATTTCTCTGATCTTTAATTCTTACCTTATGATGTCTCTGGTTTGTGCGATTATGGCCCCGCGAGCTTAAGATTGGACGGAGAGATCTCTAGACAATTGGGTTTGGAATGGAAACACTATCGCCCCCAATGCTAGAGATTTTACTGATAGGTGGGTTCTTCCTTGGATCTTGCTAGGAAAGCTCCTCTACAAAATGGTTTCCAAGATACCAATCAACTTGGGTCGAAGAGATAATAGACCACTTGGTTGAAGCTACTCCCAAAGGAGTTGGTCCAACAACTTGGGTGTATTACCCTTGGATCCCACAAAGAGAGTAAGGAGACGAAGGCCTATCTTCCTCCCTTCCATGTGATTATGTAGCCCCTCAATGGATTGATTGAATATCTTCCGCAAGTCTCTTAAAGAACCCCTGCCAAGAACACAATTACAAATATCCAAGACCAAGAAAAACAAACATTACAACATATAATCCACAGTGACACAAGAGAATTGAGTTCTATAAAATGGCATTATGATATCACAAAGTTTTAACAACAAAAATGAGAGGAGTAGCTAGCCTTATATAGTTAAATTTGTAACGGCTAGTTTCTAACTCCCTCATTAAAAATAATATTCTTGGTTTGCACATCCACAATTAGTTGGAGGCTAAATCACTTGACAATATTTTTTATTACATCAATCTTGGTAAAAAATGGGATAAATCCATTTAAAAATCACTTGACCAATTTATTTAGTGGAGGAAATAAACCTAGGGAGAAGAGGAGGCTCTACCCATTGCTTGGAGGCTCACTCCCTTTGTTGTGGCTTACTCTTGTGCTATAGAGGGAGCCATTAGGAATGAGGGTGCATGAGTTTAGGAGGGAAGGTGCATTCTATGGGGGAGGGCGCATTTACTTGAGGAGGAGGCGCATTCTTGGAGGGAGGGCGCATCAAGCAAAGTGGGAGCTAATTCTTGGTGGGCTCTATCTAGTAGAGAGCAAGTACACTTCATGAGAGGTTGAGGGTGCTTGGCTAGGGAGAATCCATCTCCTTGTTGAGTTTTACATGAGGAGGGGGCGCACTTGAGGAGAGGGGTGCACCATTACTTGGAGGAGGCTTTCTTGTGAGGAGGAGGCTACTTCAGAGGCAAAGACAAAGACAAGGCAAGTTCAAAGGCAAGCAAGAGCAAAGGATCAGGATAAATACAAAACAAGCAAAAGGAAGAAAGGCTCACCAAGGCAAGGGGCGCCTTACTTCACAAGGCTTGTGGGGAGGTCTTCAAGGAACTTCAAGGCATCCAAGAGTGGTTGCTATTGTACCAGGTTCACTTGTATATGTTTCCTGTGTTGTACATTTTTCTTTGAGGCCTTCTATATATATATATTTGCTCCAAACTGGTTTTCCTCATGGGGGGGTTTTTTCAGGATCATGTTGACTAAAAATCTATGTGTCAATTTTATGCATGCTTAGAAGTGCAGATCAACATTTTAAAGTTAAAGATCTAGAGGTAGTGTTATTTGTTTTGATGTATATTGCATGTGCTAACATTGAGTAAAGAAAACAGTTGCAAGGGCACCTCAAAAGGGCACTTAACAATCAAATATTGAGCTGAAAGTTTGGTGACTGTTTGCTGTCCTAAAACAGCAGCAAAAGACAGCCACAGAGTTGAAACTTAGAGCCATACTAAGGTCAAACACAGACCTTAGATGGAAGCCTCATAGAACCTCAGAAAATCTACATGGCTTTAACTTGCATCCTTGGGCTTACAATGGTGTAGCCAAAATGAAAACTCTAGGGTAACTCCTGGAGAGGTAACAATTATTATTATTATTATTATTTATTTGATATTTTTATGTTCATTACATTGCCTATCCCTTCAAAGATGCTTTGTTCTCAAAGCATTTTATGGAAAAGCTTATGGTTTTGTTCTAGCTTGTAATGCCTTCTCATAATTCTCTATTCTTGAAGCTTATGATGGTTGATGATACAAGACAATATGAGTTACGAAGTGTTGAGCAGAATTGTCATATTTTGAAAGGGTCAGACCACCCTAATCCAATTTTCTGCAAAAATGTGTGGTGGCGATTTCTGTGACTTCGAGAATGATAAGATTCCACACTTGAGCTTCTCTTCAATATAATAGGATCGTCACTTACTTTTTCATATTGATTTCATGGGTGGTCTCAAGGTATCCTTGTAACATGATTTTTTCTCATCACACTTGTAATGTTCTATTGGTTCATTCTTGGTATTATATATTGGTCATACAATTGTGTCGCTTTGTTGATCGTTGCATTAGTAGAAATACTTGGATTTGCTAGGGTCTGTTTATAATATATACATTGTTTGTACTATGTCTAAACATATCCCTACTTCAAATGGATTTGCATCATTCTGGTTTTTGATGTTGATTGAATCTGTATTGATTCCTTTCTGCAAGGTTTGGATTTTTACATCTAATGACTTCTCTATTTCAATAGGCAGGCTCTGTCATTGTTTTTTATCGACGACTAATTCTTTGTTGGCGAGTTGATTTACTTTTAAGATCTCGATTCTCTAGTTACTCATCTTTTAATGTTTCGATTTGTTCAAGCAACCTTTGATTAAGGCTTCTTAGGCGGGAACTTTCTTTATCTTTTTTCTGATAATTTCTTCTCGAGATCTTGATTCTCATATTCTAATTTATGATAGCATTGGTTCGTATCCTTTGATTTGATTTGTGCAAGTAGTTTTTGTCCATGATCTTTTAGGAGGGAAATTTCTTCATCTTTTTCTAGTAAGCTCTTGTTGAATTTCCTTTGAGATCTTAAATTTGTGAACCTTGATCATTTTGTTGATATTTTTCTATTTTGGTTTTTAAACGATAAACTTCATTATTGAAGTGCATCTTTCTTCTTTGGAATCTTCTAATTCGTTTAATAAATCTACACATTGCTCTCTAAGTTAGATAAATGCATTAAACATTGATGCATTCGTGTCTGTCGTCATTGATGCCATGCTTACTATATGTATAATCTTTTAACGATATTAAGTGGATGTAGGGAGTATGAAACTTCTTCAATGTGAAGTTGGATATCCAAACTTTGAAATATTTTTTTCCTTTGATTCCACTAATTAATAATAGGAGTTTGAATAGTACTATTAAGCTATATGCTGAACTTGGAATATAATAATATATCACCATACATAAATCTTTTCTAACTTTATTATTTCGTTGTTAAAAGTAATTTGTTGATTGTATTTTTTTACATTTATTACGACCTATTCAACCTGTTATCGCACAATATGTACTTGCCCAAAGCCAAAGGCAAGTGAGACAAGATTGGCGTAACAATGGGATGACCTATCACTGTCACCTCAATAGGAAATCCCTTTCTTTTAGGAGTAAGGAAGAAACTATTCCAAGGGAGGCGTCCCTAGTGACCTAAAGGGCTGGTGAACTGAGACAAAGATAAAGATATCGCCCTCTCACTGGTCACTCAGGTCAAATGATATCATAAGGTTTGTGTCTCAAGGTGATGAAGAAAATATAATAGGTGAAGTGTACCTGTCTGGAACAAAACAACAAAACACACACACACACACACACACACATATATATATATGGCAGTTAAGTACAAAAATGATATCTAAGCTTCAAGAGAAAGTAAACCGCTGAAATATATGCTAGCTGATATAAAAGTGCAGCAGTTAATAGGTTTACAACAGCAATAACAAAATATGTAACAGATGCAAAAATACTCTTCAGAAAATGCTTTAAAAGACAATAGAAATATGGCATTTAAATTATAGGATGATAGTAACTTGTCATAAACAAATTCTGAAGTATTAAGCTAGCAATGAATGTGGATTATGCAGAAAATTTGTTGCTGTAAGATGGATGTAGCAAACAATTATAACAACAGCAATAAAGTTAGATTCCCAGGCTAAATTAGTGTTAGTTTTGGTTAGTAAAAGCTAGAGGAATTAAGGTTTGAGTGTTTGTTTGATCCCTCAAGCAAAGAGAGGCGAAGACTAGTGCCTTTAAGGGGTTATGGAGTCAAGAGTTTAGCAACATTCACTTGGAGTAAGCAACAATAATGATTATACTTATCTAAGTAAAGGATGAATCTAAGAAGAGTAGCACCTTAAGTCTTCTAGGATCCAAGCTTTAGACAGGTGAGCTAACTAGAGAGTAGGCACTTCTAGGCACTAGCGCCTTCCTCCTCCTTAGACTTATTGAAAAATATATTTAAATGGAACAACAATTAAACAAGGGTTTTAAAGTGCTAGCACTTTAGGGCTCTAGAAGCTTGTCAATGTTAATCACTTTAGCAAAGTCTAGCAAATATAGAGCAAAGAAGAAGCACCTTATGTCCTTTACTCCTAGGGTCTGTCAAGCAAGCAATTTCATAATCTTTAACATGAATAAGAAAATATTCCATAACTATTCAAAATGAAAATACAATTGCAGATTTACTTACTTCACCAAGAATAATCAATCAATAAAACCCTAGATTGCCAAGTAACTTCACCAAAAAATGATCCAAGTTGCAAAATTTAGCCTCCAAGACAAGTGCGCCTCACTATTTCAGCCAAGAATTCCCAAATAGGGCGCAAGTTTCAGACTTCTCTCTTCCAATGTGAGAGTTACCATAAAAAATGAATGTCACTTTTGTGTATTTATACAAAATTTGACCTAAAATTAAATTTATTTTAAAATATAGGGCCGACCTCAACAATTCAGCCCTTAATTTACAAATGAAATAAATTTACATAAAATATCCCTAAAGAAGGTGATGTAAACTCTTCTAGGGTGATGTTAGGTCTCCCCAAGGAGAAGTTAGGCTGCAAGAACATGGCGCTAGGCCTCCAAAGGCCTCAATCTCTATCCACACGTGCCACCATCATCTTCAAGGAACCCTGTCGTCCTGGACTAGAAGGATGGCGTCTCAACCTTCAAAGGCTAGTGTCCTGGTTCATGGAGGGAGAAATCCCCCCCTCCCTAGTCCTACTAGAGTTCCTCTAAAGGAAACAACCTCTTCCTTTATTGCGCAAGTTGGTCATCATTGTCATTCCCCGAGCCTGGGGTCTCAACATCCATCCCTCGGCTCCAAGCCTTCATGAAGGTATGAACTGGTCATCTTCTTATGAATACCTGTCCACCAGGCAAGGTCCTGTAAAGACAAATAGGTACGCCCTCCATGGGTCTATGAGTCACAAGTATCATAGCAAGTAAATCACATCTAATACTCAAACCACCCGAACGTGTGCATTAAACCCCCCTAAACCAAACAAATGCTCAAGGACGTTATACAATTTGCCAAATTTAGGTTTGGAAAGGGTCTTGTTGCCGTCCTTATAGACACCTACAAGCGTGGAGAAGTCTCCAACCCACTTGGTGTGTCCTTGGAGGCATTGATGACTAAACCCCCCTCAACCCTCAAACCCTAAAGATGACTAAAACCCTAAAAGTGTGCCCTCCTTGACTTTGTGCTCTTACCTTTGATTGATGCCACTTGGGGCTCATCCAAGAAGGGTCTCTCTTGCCTCCCAGGTATAAAAGAATGCCTACCCCTCATTTGAGACATCTATTCTCAGAGCAACTCCACTATCCCCAAATCTCTCCCACTCCTCTCTCTCTCTCTCTCTTTCCCATTTCTTCTAGTTTTGCTGCAAGTATTTGCATGTAGATTTTTTATGAATAAATGAAGCTTTGGATGAACACCGTCTTAGCATTCCGAGTCTTCTTGATGTTATTATTATTGAGGTGATATTGCTTTGTTTCTAGTGTTTTTGCTTGTTAAGTTGCCTATGATAAAAATATACATTTACTGTTCAGATTTTTACATAACATATGTGCAAAGTGCTAGATCCAAGGAAGAATGAGTCAAGCAAGCCATGTATCATCATCAACCATATGCGAAGTCATCCAAGTGATACATCTTTAGGGTTTGAGGGTTGAGGGGGAAAGGGTGAAAACACCTTTTCCTATGGTCAAACATTAAGTTGGACACCAAGGAGGACGAATTTAGGGTTTAGGTGGATTTTTCACTTAAACTTTTTACTTCCTAAATGTCAATTAGCAAGGGGGATGCACCTTTAGCTAGGGAGTACCACTTTAAGTTGTTGGCTAAGCAATGGGGGGTTGGTTAAGTTAGAAAATTGCCTTTCTAACTTAGGAAAAAGTTTAGGAAACCTTTCCCACTCTCTCTCATGTCTTTTTTCTCATTTTACAATTTTTGACATTTTTTACTTAGCCAAATTAAAGCAATTAATTGCTGACTCCAGACTGACTTGGACTCCTCATGGACAATGACCTAGCAAAACTTGTCCAATTGAGCTGAAACTTGGTCCAAGGGTGTAGGGGGGCTCCTGCCATTTCTTTTGAGTACCACCCCTATCAAAATCCCCTAGGACCAAATTTTTACATTTTTACATCAAACTTAATTAAAAATACCATTAAATGGGTAATTTTAATAAATTAAAAAAAAACTATTAAAACTCGACAGAATTCCGCAAGACTCTGAAAGATGTCTAGCATGGTCATTTACAATATTTCTAGATCCTAGTCACCCATTAGGATCGATTATTAGAACGCCTTTCACCACTTTGGAGGATTATTGTGAGTGAAAAACTCAAGGGTAATTAAAAATTACCCGAGGATAAAAAACACTCGTTGAAAGGATTTCCTTAATGATAAAGTCCTTGGTAACTAACTAAAATATGACTCATGGTGACTCATTACATTATTATCCCATGCAGGGGAGCGAACATTCCGATTACAAAAAGACGTGTCGGGGCCAAATTTGCCTTGTAGAACTAAAAGTCTTCAAAAAAATTTGTACCCCAAGGTACACAGCTTCATGGTACATGGAGTTGACCCCTAGTCGAAATAGGTGGTAAACAGGTCTCAAGGTGCCCTATTGGGTCCATCACTCCTAGGTGCACGATGTTTCGTAGGTAGAACCTATCCTAGCCATGTGTGTATGTGAGATGGTGTGGGGGTAAACCTTTGGGCATGGGGTTCATGACATATGAGGGTTTGTATTGTCTTACTTATGGGTGCCTTTGTGGAAGGTGAGTTCCCCCTTTTCCTCAATGCAATTTTTTCAAGCCCATTTATTGCCATTTTCTTCTTCTTAGCTCTTTCTTTTATTTTTCTTCATGTTTCAAAGAATTAGTTGGAGGTCACTATCTTGGCTTGGTGTCCAGATACGACAGTGTCATTCACAAATACCTCGTGGAAATGAGAAGGTTGGCTCGTGATGAGACCCCCTTTCCCCTTAGTCATGCAACTAAGAGCCACTACACTGGCTTGGTGACCAGATAATGGTAATGTCATACTGCTAAATACTTATGATCATGATAAGGAGGCTCGTGATGAGACCTCCTATCCACCAACTAACACCTTGAGTATTCATTATCATTTATTTTGTGGGTCCCCTGTTCTTATAGAGAAGCGTTTCATTGCTTTCTTGGGGATCCTTGGGCGAAGCATCACAAAGGTTTATGATTGGATTTTATCTCTTGCTGGCTACTTTTACCCTCTGGTCCTTTAGCCCCTTCTTCCCATGAGATAAGGTACAATCCCTTCTTGGGTCAGTACACCCGAAAGTCCCAAAAGGTTGGGGAGATGGAGGGAATGAAGTATGGAAAGTGAAAAACGTGGTAGGGAATGGACGACAACTCTTCAAGGAACCACCTAGTAGCAACCTATTCCTAAGGGTAACCGACTTACTAGGACACAATGACACCCACCAGGTTTAAATAAGGCAAAGAGCATAAATTCCAAATAAATGTTTTGAAATCAAGAAAGATCTTTTGCAACATGCTCAAATGCTTCAAATATTAGAGTGATACTTACCATGATACCTGGACTCATTACCTCATGGACCAAGACCCACTTCCTTTTGGGACTAGGTCGGTGTGGTGGACGCATGCTGCTGGTGATGTGTAGGATGCATCAAAGAAAAGAAGGATCCCTCCGGGGCTATGCTCTGTCCATTTGGCTCTCGACACTCCATGTCTACAACGTGTGGGCCTCGAGACATGATCTCCTTAGTTATCCCTAGGTTGGGGGGTAACACAACCAATGGTCATGACCCTATAATTCCCAAACTTAGTAACTTCAACCTTAATAATTTGACTTGGATTTTGAATAAATGTAATTTTAACGATAGTGGGAGGTTTTGGAATTCAATCTCTCACGTTGGTTTCTCGATGGACCAACCCTAATAAATATGGCTTAACTTGATATGGTCTTTTCCTGTCGAGCTATCACGACTTCAAATTCGTGGCACAATTATTGTGGCTATTCTTTTCTCACCCGTTGATAGTCACTACTTCAAATTGGCAGCTCGATTGGTGGCTATTATTTTCTCATTGAACCTTAATAATTTGACTTGAATTTTGAATAAAGGGAATTTTAACGATAGTGGGAGGTTTTGGAATTCAATCTCTCACGCTGGTTTCTCGATGGACCGACCCTAATAAATATGGCTTAACTTGATATGGTCTTTTCTTGTCGAGCTATCACGACTTCAAATTCGTGGCACAATTATTGTGGTTATTCTTTTCTCACCCTCTGATAGTCACTACTTCAAATTGGCAGCTCGATTGGTGGCTAATATTTTCTCACCCGTTAGTAGTCACATCTTCAAATTGGAAACTCGATGGCAATTGGACGTTCGAGGAAGGTGGAGAAAGGTGTGACAATACAATGTATGACAACTCACCCACAAGGACAATGAAATATCCTTGATCCTTGGATTTGGATATTTATTGCTACTATTGGATGTTCTGCTGTAGATATGATACTCTGGGGGCTTCTGGATGCGTTTCTTGGGTTTTTAGATGTGTTTGTTTAGTTTTATGTTCTCATGCGTAGCATGCATGGCATTGTTGGATCCATAAATAACTCATTGCATTTTAGTAAATAACAACAAATGCTAATACATGGAAATACTTGAAATCAATCACAAAATGCCTCAATTAGATTGTAACAGAGATAAAACTATCCTACAGGACCAAGGAAAACAAGTAGAATACCAATCTATAATATGTGTCAACAACATGCAAGTCGAATCTACTACATGCATGGAAGGAATGATGCATGCAACTTCCAAAACCAACGAAAAACTGAGATCTGATAGCTATGCTCCTCGGAATCTGATGAAATCTGTTTCATCATTACATCTTCGACATCATTATCGACAGGATGGAGTCTAAAATAATAATAAAATTTATCCATATGAAAGTCAACTCTCTCCCCATCGCTACCAGTGAATTTAGGGAGCCATCTTTCGGATATCGGGGGCATTGGTCGTGGGTATCCTGGGATTTTGCTCATATCTAAAGGCTTGTAGTTCCCGGGATCCCATTGTGAAGTCATTGTTGGCTTTGTCATCAGTGGAGTCGCCAGATAATTTTCTCGAAATTATCAAAAGATAAGGGAAAACACCCTAAGTGGAGTCGCCAGGTAAGCTTGTAAGATAAAATTCTAGAGGTAAGGTTTACCGAAAAAATTTCGTCTTTGAGGAGAACTGACTCAGTGTTCCTCGGCAATGACGCCAAAATGTTATCGCACAGTTTGGAGAAAGGATAAAAGGTTGAGGTTTGAAGGCCAAACTGGCGTAACAGGAACCAATCCCACCCAATGTCACCACAATGGGATGGTTCTTTCTCTTTTAGGGAGGTGAGGCCCAGGGGAGACGTCCTCGGTGACCTGGGGTTTTGAAGAGGCAAAAGTCTAATGAGACAAAGATAATATTTTCTCCCTTCACAAGTCACCACCCAAACAGATAGTCCCGGCTAAACAACCATAATGAAGTAAAACCCAAAAGGAAGAACACCTGCCTTGAACAAAGCAACAACAAACTGATATGTGCAAGCTATTTTAATGGGTTAGTACTTCACAAGATTATCTAATAAATATGCATGTATAAGCAATATGGCAATAAATATTGACGAAGTCAATGTTTATCAATATAGCAATGAAAATAATGTCACTTCACCAATAAATACTGGAACGATGTAGCATTTAATATAACCAATCAACACTTCATTCAATTAATGCCTAAACCATCATTCAATTGCTCTCGTCAATGTTTATCAATATAGCAATGAAAATAATGTCACTTCACCAATAAATACTGGAACGATGTAGCATTTAATATAACCAATCAACACTTCATTCAATTAATGCCTAAACCATCATTCAATTGCTCTCAGAACAAGATGTTGCTGCATGAAAGATGAAATAACCAATGATGGCGTCAACAACTTAGGGTTAGTAGGTTAGGGTTTAAAATTTAAAGTATTTAGAGAGTTGTTTGATCAACTTCACTTCAACGTTAGAGGATTTTCAAATCAGTGCCTTAGGGTTTAATGGAGTCATAAGTGAAGGACGCAAGAGTTGAAGGAGGCAATATTTCAAGGACTCTAGAGGGAAGAGTTTTGAGGTGTTGCAAAGGCAAGGCCTCAAAATCAAAACCCTAGGGGAGAGAGGCTTACTCCGGTGTTGCTAAAGCAAGGCCTCGTGCTCTCTCCTCCTCCTTGGGAAAACGGCTAGCTCAAGAATAAAAATATAACCCAAACAAGAGGGTTTGATGAGGTGAGGTGTTGCTACAGCAAGGCCTTTTAGCTAACCCTAGAAAGAGTTCGACCCTAGTGTAGTAGACCTAGGCCAGGGACGTCTCACTCTTCTTGGCTTTCAATTGGTACGGCTAGCAAAGAGGAAAAAAAAAGGAGTGTAGCTACGGCTTGGCTCTTTCTTCCTTCTTCAATGGCTGAAAGTTTCTCTATCAGGGGACATGAGACAAGGACCTACTTGTGTGCTTATCACCTAGGGTTTTGATTCAACAAAATTCATAAACACATGCAAGAAATTAAACTTACAACCATTCATTCAAGAAGTTTTGCAGAAAAATACTTACAATTCATCAAGAAATAACCATGCAAATCCTAGTTGTAACACCTTCGTTAAAGAGAAACACCATAAATGCCAAAAAAATCACTTCCTTCAACAATTGCGCATCACTTAATCCAACCAAATACCTAAGAGAGGGCGCAAATTTCAGTCCTCCTTATGGAGTGAATTAGTTGTGATGATAAAATGAGGATCAAAATCCTCAATATATACTGTATCAATGACCTAATTTACTTTTTAGGTCATAAAAAGGTCGACAAGGCCATAATATCAAAATTATACT
>SNQJ01S0002510.1:46310-80740 GCA_010110895.2 Picea sitchensis
GCTAGAGAAAACAGAGAGCTGGTGCTCTCAGCAAGTTGCAGCTTGCAAAACAGAGGTTGAAGCCTCATTATGAGTTGGTGCTCATAGGTATGATAACGTACAAAATGTAAAGAATACTTATCATATAAAGAAGAGGTTTTTACCCTTTATGGGTTTCCTCAAGAAATATCTGTCTCTGTGTATTCCTTATGTGTGAATGATGTTGAATGTTCTATTGCTTACTTCCCTACATTATGGTGATTGTCATTGAGTGCTCTGTAAAGAATTTAAAATAAGCATAATTGTTTAAGCACGGTAACAACTGATTCACCCCCCCCTCTCAGTTGACCAACAGGTTGAACCTAGACAGGTACATTGGATGGAAGCAAAGCATATCTTATGGTACGGTTCGATATGGATTGAGATATGTTTCGGGTGGAGATGTGAAGCTGCAGAGATATATAGCGTCTGATTGGGCAAAGAGTGCAGTGGATCAGAAGAGTACTTATGGATGTTGTTCTAGTCTAGGATCAGGTATGATCTCACGATTGAGCAGAAAGCAGACATTAGTGGCACTCATTACATCAGAAGCAAAGTATAGTACATCAGAAGTAGAGTATATCACAGCAAGCGTGGCAAGTCGTGAAGCAGTGTGGCTTCGAAAGTTGTTAGTCGAGATAATTGTTCTAGAATTGGAGCCAACTTTGATACAATGTGACAATCAAAGTTGCATGAAGCTTACCGAGAACCCTTTATTCCATGACAGGTCTAAGCATATAGAGATCAAATATCAATACATCCGGGACATGGTGGAGAGAAGAATTGTGGAGCTCGAGTACATGTCCACGGACGAGCAGATAGCAAACATTCTCACCAAGCCCTTGTCAAGAGTGAAATATGAGTACTTCAAGGACAAGCTTGGAGTGTTGTCGAATGTCCACCCTTGTTGAGAAGGAGGTGTGTTGTTTCTTCTCATACTGACTAACCCCTCTGGCCAAGGGTTCCCTGGATCAGTCGCGTGAGGTGACTAAGGGGGTAATGCACTATCAAACCTGCTGAGAGAAGAAACATCACACACGTAGTCGTAAGACTATGGCGGAGGTTGTGCGACTCTAGACAGTAGTTGTGTGCTACTTCGGTGGTTGTGTACCACTGGCAGAGACTATGTAACTCTGGACAGTAGTTGTGTGCTACTTCGATGGTTGTGTACCATTGGCGGAGACTGTGTGTCTCTGGACAGTAGTTGTGTGCTATTACGGTGGATGTGTTCCACTGGCGGAGGTCGTGTGACTTAGGACAGTAGTTGTGTGCTACTTCGGTGGATGTGTTCCACTGGTGGAGGCTATGTGACTCCGGACAATAGTTGTGTGCTACTACAGTGGATGTGTTCCACTAGCAGTGACTCTGTGTAAGTGGACAGTAATTGTGTACTACTTGGCAGTGGTTGTGATCTATTGGATGACATTATAGTAGCTCTGTGCTACTAACTGATTGTCATAGAGATTACCAGATCGCTTGATGTAGTTGTGTGTGCTACTGCTTGATCACAGAGACTGTGCCTGATGATTTGAGCTACCGAAAGAATTGTAGCAACCATGTGCCTGCTAGCAGATTGCAAACTAGTTAGTGGGCTACTAGATGAAGATATCCTGAAAGATGCCTCCCTAGCTAAGAGGGAGTGTTGATGTTTAGGTAGTTATGGGAGGATCTTTCCCTCCTAGATGACCTCTCTTTGATGAGGAGAACATTCTGGAAGCAAGAGATCCATTGAACAGATATTGAAATACCCTAGAAGAGAAGTCGACCCAAAAGAATAAAGTAATAATGAAAACGTTGTTGAGATTTGGGTACCTTGGAAAGTGGTTCCCTTGTCGTCGTGGATCTCTAACCACAAGAGGGAAATATTTGACCCATTATGACTTATACTTTATGTGTAATTTCACTTTGACATTTTCCCAAGTCAAAAGGGTGAAATTTGTCACTTGAGTGAAAAGTGACTATTAATTCACTTTGTGGGTGAATTGGGGGACATAAACTGAACTATGGAAACTTAACCCAAAGTGGGTTTTGAGTAGAGATTATTTTCGAGAGACCTCAACCATGGATTAGAGATGGCTTGGAGTGATCCTAGCCATTCATCTTTTAGGTTTCCTTATGATTCCTTAAGAAGGGTGCATAGGGCATTTGGAGGCTAATTCACTTGTATGTTCACCAAGAGAGGATGAGAATGGAAGCATTGGGAGAGGAGAGCTTGGGCGTCATCTTTCATGGAGGGCTCATGGAGGCTTAGGTCCTCATTATTTGTTGGTATTGGTTATTGCTTGGAGGAGGGCGCACCACTAGCAGGTAATAGAAGGTCTTGTGTTATCTCATATTTGTTTGACTCATGTTGGAGGAGACACACAAGAGCACATTTGTGTGGAAGGGATTCTACATTGGGTCAAGGAGGAAGGAGGGCGCATCACTTCAGTGGATAGAGCAACAAGGGAAGAGGGCGCACTAAGCTTGGGTGCATTTCTCTTCTTGGAACTCCAAAGCTTCTCGTGAGGAATTGCTATTGTATCAGGTTCCATTGTATTAGCTTACTTGTTGTATTCACTACTTAAGATCATCATTATATAAACTTTCATTCCAAATTAGTTTTCCTCAGGGAGGTTTTATCCAGGGTCATGTTGACCAAAAATACTTGTGTTCGTTTCATGCATGCTTAGAGTATAGATCAGTTAGTTAGAGTTGTAAAGATCAAGAGGAGTGTTATTTGTTTCAAGTATATTGCATGTGCTAACATTGCGGTATGAAAACACTTGCAAGGGCACCTCAAAAAAGCACTTAACCATAAAAATTATGAGCAGAAAGTTACTTGATTGTTTGTTGTCCTAAAACAGCAGCAAAGGACAGTCTTGGAGATTGAAACTTAGAGCCAAATTTCAGGTCAAGGACAGACCTATTTTGGCAGCGTCATAGTACCTCGAATTTCTACAAAGATACCTATCAAGAGAAGAAGTCGGCCTAGTCTAGTGGCCAGAAAGACTATAAATAGAAGACATCTTGGCTCATTTGTTCACTCACTCACTCTCTCCCAGCTACACAAAAGCAAGGCGCAAGTTTGGAGGAGGTGACACAGTAGTTGCAGCTGCACAGTTTATCCTTGCGCAGTCTTTTGGTATCTCTCTCTTGTGTGCTACTCCTTGAGGAGGTGCACTACCTTTGTATGGTGTTGTTGCTGCAGTTGGGGTGGTATTTCTGGTTAAGCTAGCACTTGTGCTAGGGTTTATCTTATTGGACTTTCTTTGTGAATGGAATCCATCTAAGAATGGTTGTTGGATTTTTCCCCCATTTGGGGTTTTCCCAAGATAAATCTCTTGTGTTCTTTTTTGTCTCTTGCTTATGTTGCTACTACTCAATACATGATATATATGTTAACGGTGACAAAGTAAAAGAACACTAGTAACACTAATGCCCTGTAAATAAGGAAAATCCAACATGGTATCAGTGTTGGTTACCTTCAGAACAGTTTGACCACTGGAAGGAAGATCGCTACAGTAGCACCTTGCAACTACAATACTTTGTCAAGCTCGTTGGGCACTATCCCAAGGACATTGGGAATAATTCATTCACAGAGCAGTGCACCCTAACCTAGCGCACCCCCTGAAACCCTCAGTGTGCAGTTTGGTGAAGTTTGAAAAATCAAGGTTTTTCGGTGCTAGGGTTTCTACCGGCAAAAATGTCAACCAGTATGAGAGTTGAGGATAGATTGGACGGAGCAAATAACTTCAGATCTTGGGAGCATAGAATACAACTCATTCTAGAAGAGAATGAATTATATGATATATATGTTAACGGTAACGAAGTAACAGAACACTAGTAACATTAATGCTCTGTAGATAGGGTAAATCCAACAGTATCATCCCCATATGGTTCCCCCTATATTTGGTCTCCCAGATGCGAGTCCCATATGCTATCCATGATCTCATATGGCTGATTATTTCACTGAACTCTGGTTCCCTCAAGATACAACTATGGGTGTTGATAGATAATACTATGGAACACAATGGATTCTAGTCTAGTATTGAAAGCATCTCTAATTTCTCCTAAGCTTTCCAGGTTTTTCAGATCCAAGTTTATGCTTGTCAATATTTTTTATATTTCCCCCATATTTCCTACAGGTTTCTTTATATTCCCCAAAACGATATTTGCAACATTGTTCTCAACAGCTAACCATTCTATCAATTGTTTGTAGTGAAATTTGATCAAAAAAACATGCAAAATGAGTGCTTCTCAGTTTGTGTTTTTTATAGACAAACAATCAAGTATGACGCATGAGAATCATTATTCAAACTCACCAAGTTAATCTGACTCGCAAGTTAAACTCAATTTGTCAAACTAACTTGCATTTCACTTGCGGATCAAAATCATGAGTATGACTCAAGGTCAAGATACACTCAAAAGAGCTGACTCAGCTCAGTTTCCTCAAAGAGCAGAGTCAAACTCAGGAGTCTAGTTGAACTCACAAGAGTCCAGTAACTACTCCAGAGTCCAAACATATGACTGTCAACTTATGCATATTACTCCAAAATTTGAGTCAGCTTATTACTCCAAAATCTCCTTATTATACCAAAGCAACTTATGTCACTAGAAAAGATAGTGCAGGCATTCAATTCGTTTTAGGTTTATCTTCTTTAATGTTTTTAACGGGATTTATTGGTGTTATTTGAAGAGAAACATCATGTTCTCTACTCCAAAAAGCTTTCTTCAAAAAAAGGGATCTTCATTATCTTTATGGGGTCAAATAACTTTCTGTCTGCTGAAATATTAAGAAAAATGCTGATCAAATAATCCACAACTCTATGTGCAGGGTTCCGCTACATACATACAGTACTGTTCTCTGAACAAAAAATTATATATGTTCTCAATTTGTCGCCAAATCTGCTAGCAAAATAATCCATTTGGTTGTTGCTGCTGAATAAATCTAACCATTGTTCATGTTGCTTGTTAATGTTGTTGTTGCAATTATATTTATGAGCCTTCACGTTGATATTGGTGTTTTCATTTTCATTTTCATTTTCTAACTAATTCAAACGTATTGGTCAAATATTTCATTGTCATATCTGCAATATGCCTATTTTGTTGTCAATCTACCGCCACCAGCCAATCATGCAGAAAGTGCTGCATGCATCATCATCATGCGGCCATAAACAAGGTCATGTCAAACAAACTAAATTAAATAACAGATGTTTAGGCAGAAAACACACACAAGCTTGAGCTTGGGAGAGAAGAGTACCAAAATGTAATCATACTAACAAATATTGCTTCTTATCCAAGTCACCCTTCCGTGCCCTCAAGTCGCATAACAATGATCCCAACACGTATATCAGATAATCAAACCCTTGCAGGATATGCATGGTGTAGTCCAATCTCGACACTTTTGCAGGTTATGATCGTATATCAACATGTATTTTACGAATTTCCACCAAGCTTCCAGGACATGGGGATGCAGAAATGTGTAGTTTACAATGTTCCATCAAGTTTCTGGGATGTGGCCACGTGGATAACGTGGGAACACATGCATGAGATACATGGATATTTGTGCATTACGTTATTGGAAATTATATTTCTGTATAAGCCAATTCACAACATAATGATAACTCAAACTGGACAGGACTACGAACTGTAGTTAGCGTCGCCTCAAAGAAATTAATCACCTGTCATTTGTAAAGAGCCATGCTATTGTTATATGACAGATAATATTGTGCAAAGTTTCCTGTCAGGATCTGGTCAAGAAGGAGTCATGCATGCAACCAGAAATCATGTACATCACATATACTACTGTCAATCAAAAGATATCTATTACAGCTTCTTATTGAAATCTGTTGGATCATACATGCCATAAGTTTCTGATGGAAATCATCCATCTGATTTAGAATTTTTTTAATTTTGAACATTTATGTGACTAATAATACATCTGTATGATTCCAAAGAGGTCAAACAATGTTCAACACAAAGAAATAATTTTCTCGGCTGATCTTGTCCATGTATGAATAAATTGATTTTCTAAGAGACAATATTTGATTTTTTTTAATTCTTAACCAAGTATTTTGTATTTTAAAGCTGCAGGCAGCATTTTTTGGAAGGGAATGCCTAGGATTACCCCTCGGTATTGAGGTTCTCCTGGGCATCATGGGTACTAAGGAACGTCGCCCCCAAGTACCAAACACATCCCTTTTGAGCATGGAACATTCATTTTTCAGAGGGAAACGCTCCCCTTTGAGATGGGATTTTCTAAGAGACAATATTTTATTTTTTTATTTTTAACTAATTTTTTATTTCTAAAGTTGCAGGCAGCACTTTTTGGAAGGGAGTGCCTAGGATGGAAGGGAGTGCCTAGGATTACCCCTTGGTGTTGAAATACTCCTGGGCATCCCTGGTACTTGGGAATGTAACCCCCAAGTACCAAACACGTCCCTTATGAGCAGGGAGCACTCCCTTTTCAGAGGGAAGCGTTGCCTGTTGAGGTGGGAAAGTTCCCATCCATGTCCCCTGCAATCCCTGGAATGTTCCTGACAACACCCCAATGGCCAAGGAGAATGGGTAGAGCATACCAGAGGGTTGGGAATGTGCTACCGTGGAACACTAATTCTGCAATACATGCATGTAATAAATTACAGGTTGCCATTTAGATCTATGCAATAATTGCAAGTTGTTGCCCCATTTTTGGTTTTTATACAAGTCCCCTTCACAACTCTTCACAAAATGCAAACAGCAATCATGAATGTAGAAAGTCAACCACAAATGCAATGTTATTGCTAAATAGTGCTCATACAAATGCAACATTACAATAACGAAGAAGGTCATTTTCCTTTTGCACAAAGAGTCAACAATAGTGCAATGAACACTCATGCAAGCCCAGGAATAATGTGAATGGTGAGGATATGAAGAAAGTAAGGGTTATATATACTTCCTAGGACTTTGATACATTTGCAAAAAAGATATAGTTAATACCTCATATGATGCCCTGCCAATGCGGAAGGATTATAAACACAGGGTTAGTGTTCATGTGATAGGTAACTTCTTAAATGAATGGTCCTCTTTTGACCCTTCATTTACCATGCTTTGTTAAACTCCCATTACACTTAATCATAATTACATCCATTTATAGTTGATCCATCTCTCATCTAAAAAAATACTTGCTTGTAACTGTGAGACAACACCTTCACCTATAATACTTCAAAGTAAAATTTTGTTCAATACGAGATGCTTTCTTCAAAAAAGAATTTCTAGAATAAAGATCTAGTTCCAATACTGGGTAATTGCAAACAGTGACTTTACATAAGGAAAACCTGCACTGAAGCAAACTATCTCATGGGTGTATGGTAGAATATTGAAAACGAATAAGTACATGACAATTGGCAGATTTTGACTAAAACTAGTCCCTTGTTACAAACAGTGATAATACATAAGGAAAACCTGCACTGAAGCAAACAATCTCATGGGTGTATGGTAGAACCAATGTTATCAAAACCGGAAACCGGACCGAATCGGTCAACCCCAAAATTCTGAAACCGGACAGGACCGGAAAAAAACCAGAAAGAAAAACTGGTCAAACAAAAACTATATAAAATATTCAGATTTTGAAAAAAAAACATATATACTCATGTGCATCCATATGAATCCAAACCATTTATATAAAAATATGCAAAGTTTCTCATTTATATAGCAAGAGTGCATATAATTAAAATAGCACCGAGTGCAATCCATCTCTGAACCAAAATACATCAACAACAAGGCTCTAAATGGCCTCTAGAGTCCAAAAAAAATCATGCTACAAAAAATAACTACATATCATCAAGATCATTACCTATCTTAGGATCCTCATCATTAGTGTCACCCTCTAAGCATTAAAATAAGAGAGAAAAATCTTAACATGCCTAATAAGTGATTTTACTTGAGTGAAGGGTACATTTTTACTAGGGTCATGACAGAAGAGTTCAACAATAAATGCCACCAACGAGGTACATAGAGGGCTTGGTGCTCTTGATTAAATCCCAGTTCCATACCCTCATACATGATAGAAATCCAGTGGAAACGTGGCAATCCTGCCAACCTTGAAATCCTAAAAACTGTTAAAGTCTGCTGAATTTTGAATGGAACCTAAAATTCTACTTTCTCCATATGAAGTCAAATGAGGTTGGAACCACTCTCAAACATCCTGAAACAATTACTAGTAATGTTAAAATTACTTTAAGAATTTAACATTACCATTACCCTGGGGTTAGGTAATATGTCCCCCTTCTATTAATCAATTGATATCTTTTATACAAATTTGAATTTTGTGGGTCCAGGACACATCGTACAGAACCGGCCGGTTTCGTACAGAATCGACCGGTTCAGTGAAAATGGCTGGTTCGAAACTGAACCGGCCAAAAGTTGTTTTGTGCCACTGGTCGGACTGTTTTTGCCTCCAAACCGGTTCAATCTGTCGGTTTTGCTGGACTCGTCCAGTTTTAATAACATTGCTACCATAGAACATTGAAAATAAATAATTACATGACAATTAGCATATTTTGAATAAAACTTGTAGTTGAAGATAATTCACTTGAATGCCCTGCCAATGTGGATTGATCATAAACATGGGGCATTCTGTGGAGTGTCCTGTTTTGAGCCCTCATTTACTATGCTTCTTTATGCCCCCATTTCTCATAAATCATAATGCCAATGTGGAATGAACATAAACACGGGCGTTATTGTTCATGTTAGTTGTTTTAAACCTTCATTTACTACAATTCTTTAAGCCCTAATTTCTCTTAATCACAAGTACAGTCGACTATAGTGAATCACACCAAGGTCCGAGAGTAGCGAGGTACATCTACAGCCCGGGTAAACGTGTCACATCTGTTAATGCTAATAAACAGATGTGGAAAATACTTGAACTCTGAAAAAATTAAAAAAAAAAATAGATCATAATAATAAATAAAATGTATAATAATAAAATAAACCAGCATAGAACCATGAGCAACCATAATAATAATAGTAAATATATATTTAAACAAAAATAAGCATAGATCCATCTTAACATAGATCTTTTAAGCACCAACAGGTTTGTGCTTCAATTTATTTTTCATCCCTCTTCATACTTAATAGATCCAAGGTTAAGATGGATCTATGTTGGTCTATCTCTCATCTAAACAAATACTTGCCTGTGGTTGTGAGACAATACCTTCACCTATAAGCAAACAATTCAAACTTAAATTTTATTGAATAAGATATGTTTTCTTTAAAAAATAACTTCTAGGATAAAGAGCTAGTATCGATAGCAGATTATTACAACCAGTGACTATACATAAGGAAAACTTGCAATCAATACAATTATGTCACGTGTGTATGGTAGAACTTTGAAAACTAATAATTAGCTCACAATTGGGACAGTTGAATTGAATCTTCTAGTACATACCTTACATAGGGTTTTTATAAGACCTCGAACATAATTCACTTGAATGCAAAGGAGGTTTCGATGTTCTTCATTAGTAGTCCTCCTATACATTGTATATGGCAATATCTTCTACAATTTTTCATTGCTATCGAAGATAAAGCTATGATATACTTAATTACTATCATTTACATTGATAACTATTAGGTAGAGTCATGTCCATTAAGATAGTCATGTCTCTTATGTCCCATACCATATTGCAGGAAACGGCCCCCCAGCCCATGTATCGGAAACGGAAACGAGCCAAAACGCGTATGAAACGGCCTAGAAACGTTGTAGACCGTACCGTACGACGTTTCCTAATTTGGAAACATCATACAGTTCAGCCAGCAACATTTCCAAGCCGTTTTGATGCAAATGACAGCAAATTTCGTGGCTTTTTCTTGCTGTGCGGGCCTGTCCAAGCGACCAAGAGGGTCGTCGGTCCCTTAGGTGGCAAAGAATCCCCTTATTAACCACTAATAAACATTTTAAATCTGTTCACATGCTCAATTAACTATCATCACCATTTCACCTACCCTAGTAATTATTGGTAATATTAAATTCTTAAAGTAAAATCGACATTCTCCTTTACTTGAAGGTGAAGGATGAAAAAGAAAGGTAAAAGGATGAAAATGAAAGATAAAGGGAATGTCACTTTTACTTCAATTTTTAACGTTACCATTAATTGTTTCGGAATGTTTGAGAGTGGTTCCAACCTCATTGAACTTCATATGCAGAAAGTAGAATTTTAGGTCCCATTCAAAATTCAGCAGACTTAACGGTTTTCAGGATTTCAAGATTGGCAAGATTGCAACGTTTCCACTGGATTCTATCATGTACGAGGTTATGGAACTGGCATTTAATCAAGAGCACCAAGCCCTCTATGTCCCTCGATGTTGGCGGCATTGATTGCTGAACTCTTCTGTCATGACCCTAGTAAAAATGTACCCTTCACTCAAGTAAAATCACCATGATGAAATGCCCTCAAGGCATGATATTCCTAGGGTTTATTGACTCTCCTATAGGATGGTTCACTCTTGAACAAGATGTTAGTCCAATGCTGTTATTCCATGGTTGTATCCAAGTGTCCTTTCATGTTAATATAGACATGGTTTCCTTCTAAAATGTCATTTATGTTTCATTCTTTTTTTCTTGCAAGATAACGTGTTATATATATATATACATACCGTGTTTCCCCCAATGTACCCATTTAACTATGTGCCACATGTCTTTTCATGTTAGTATAGACATGGTTTTCCTTCTAAAATGTCATTTATGTTTCATTCCTTTTCTCTTGCAAGATAATGTGTTATATATATATATACCCTGTTTCCCCCAATGTACCCATTTTGGGGAGGTGGCGTTTCCAGACGTTCCCGTTTCGGAAACTTCTAGACGTTTCCGCATTCTGTGCAACTTAGGTCCCATATATATAACAGTCCACTTGACTACATGTGCTTCTACCCTTGTGACTTTAGCTATGAATGCTTATGACATAAAGTCATAAGAGATTCTTTCAACAACCTTAAATTTGACTAATGTTAGACGAGGAAAATTTGCTAGGTTGAAATAACTTTGGGAACAAAATTGGCAAGTTTAACAAGAATTTATTTTGTTCAAACATGGATGTGACTGAAGAATGGAACTTAAGACCTATGGCTAGACAATTGAAGAACTTGCAACTTGGATCATGGCCCATCTCCATCCTCTATGATTTTCCACAAAGAGAAAAGGGATGTTTTAGAGTCTTCTTGACAATTTAGATTCCAAAGTTTTCCGAAAAAACCTATAATGCTTCCTTAATGACAATGTCTACTTCACATAGCCAAAGGCTAGAAGCCTCTAGTTCACATAACCAAAGCCTAAAAAGCTAATAACTCTAACAACAAGGATATATTGATTATTGGTTAAGGACCTGTTGCTGCCTTATACACACCTCGGGTAATGTGAAAGAAATCTTCAATCCACTAGGTGTGTCCTTGTGGGCAAGTCTCGAGTCAAGGTGTTGTCACCTAATCCTCAACTCCTCCGTCTAGGCCAACTCCTAGCGAAGCCAAAGGGGGTTGTCCCAAAAAAATAACTACGGCTTGAACTAAGCTAAGTACAAAATGAAATCTAGGAGTTTATTCGAAACAAGAGCAACTACAAATCGATCTACACTAGCAGCATATATGACAATAAGTGAAATTGCTTATAATAAAGATATTCAAAGCATGTAAAGTACTTGCATGAAAGATACACAGTAATAAAAGTAGATACAAGTACCGAAACTGGAAGTGATAAGCAATATTGAGGACCAGTGCCAATAATGTAAAGGTTGCAAGATATATGTAATGTTGTCGAAATGGAGATGTGTTGCAAGCAATGTTTTAAAAACCGACGAACAGGAACAGGAACCGGAACCGGATGGTTTTACCGATTTGATGGCTGACCGGTTCAAACCAGCCAATAAACCAAACCGGTCGACCGATTTATGACGAAACCGGCCAGTTTGGTACCAAACCGGTTGGTTTCATCATAAACCGGATGGTTTTGTCCCTAAAACCTAAAACCCTCTAAAACCTAAAGCCCAGTATCCCCTAAACCCTAATTCTAGTTTATAAGACACTCTCACTCCTTTCTAAGTCCCTCACACCTCTCTTATTCAACATTTGGGAGCATTTAGATGATGAGTCTGAGGCCGAGTTCGAATCTAAGTCTGAGTCAGAGACAGATGATGATGCCGAGGGCGAGGATGCTCATGCCATTTCTACTTCTAGCAGTAGTGATGATTGATGGTTGATCATGTTGATCAATGAGATAGTGACTTGTAGTCTTGACTCTTGTTAGTATGTTATTTGATGTTGTAGAGGTCATTTAGAGCCTCCTTGATTATGTATTTATGTTTCGACCTCTAGATATGTATTGCACTTGGTGTCATTTTGATATATTCATGAGCATACTTTGGATATGTTGTCTCTAATTGTCTCTAATGCTTTGGAGACATGATTTAAAATCTTAAAAATATTTTTTTCGTTAAAATTTAAATATTTTATGTATTTTTTAAAAAAACAGTTCATTGAAACAGGTTCGACCGATTCATTACCAGTTCCGGTTTCGGTTTCGGATATGGTTGGACCCTCGACCAGTTCCGGTGTCAGTTTCGGTTTTTAAAACTATGGTTGCAAGTGCTCTTGACAAATTTTATTAAATGAGTTATTAAGTTGTTTAGTTTATTGTGAAATGGTTGTTGTGGGTGCAAGCCACTTATAAGTGCGATATCTGTGCAAAGTGATAACAATAAAACAAATCTAATCTAGATGTGGTCCTCTAAAGATTATCCTTCAATTGGAAGTAGAGAACAATGTCGGAGGTCCAACGGAGAGAGTATCCCCCTGACTTCACACAGAAGCTCAATGATGGAATCCCAACTTCACAATAACCGATAATAGATCGTTCTAGTTAAACTAAATCCGCATTGAGCAGTCCCCGTTATAATAGGTCCCCAGATCATGCTAGGCTCGCAAGGGGTCAAACCAATACTAGGGGAAGATGGGGGTATGGTTTATTTCCAAAATGAAATAAAAGATAGTAAAATGTTGAAATAGAAATCTAGACTAGCAATTGAAATTTAATTTGTGAAAATGAAATCTAAACTAAGTTAATCTATGAAATGAAATCTAACTATTGTTATGCGGTGTTGTGATTGATTTTATGGTTTATTTTAGCTTCTTAAAGTGAGAATTGAGAGCATAAGCAAAAAATGCAAAAATTGTCAATCACACAAAAGGACAATGTTCCCCCCAATGGGGAATGAAGATTGGGCACTGTGTAGCCCACTAATTTTATTGATCTTGGTTATAATATCTTTCTAGGAAGACTTGTGATCCTTCATTAAGGGAGATCACAATTTTTTTACAAGTTTTGAAAGAGTTTATTTCTGAAAGGGGTGCTCCTGGGGCCCCGGATGGTCCAAATCCACCAAAATTCAACAGAATCTCCCCTTGGTTGTCCATTAACCTGAAAAAAACAGCAAGCAAAGCATGGCCAAATATGCCCAAAAACACTTAAAGAGTGTATTGAACAATGTCAGAAAAATCCAAAAAAAATTAAGTCAAAAACTATCAAAAAAGCAAGCAAAATTTAACTAAGGAAAGCAAGCTAGAAAGCTTGTTTCCTTAGGGTCTTTGGTTTGCTGTTTTAGGACAGCAAACTAATGGCACTTAAAATGCTAGATATGAAAATAAAATCTCTTCAAACTAAACTAACTTTCAGCCCTCTAAAATATTGTTTTAAAACTTGCTAAAAGATAAAGTATAGCATGGTAGATCTACTTATTATTTTGAAAATAAAAGGATAGATCTAACTTAGTTGCATGCAAGCTAAAACTCTAAAGATTTAGATGATAAATCAGATCTAGCTATGCATGAAATGGTAACCAAAAATGAAACTTTAGATCTTGTTGAGAAAGAGACAAAAGAGTGCCGGATGGAAACAGATATTGGGCTATGGAGCTCTTTTGGTTTATTGTACATGGAAATTGTTATGGTAGAAATAGGATGAAGAGACTCAAACTAGAGCCTTCCACTCAAACTTGGAAGAATCCTGCAAAGCAATTTGTCAAAGGTGGGTGCACCCACTTCCTACACATGAGATCTAGAAAACATGCCAGTCAAACTAGAAGAGCATGAAATCTTAAATCACATATGCTAGAAATAATAAGATTTAGAAAAGCAAGCTAGCTCACTAATATCTTATCATTCAAGGAAAAATTAACAAAATAGTTGCAAGAAACAAATTTACCATAACCTCAACACATCAAATGGAACAATGGGCATCCACACATTTGCACAACACCACAAGTATGACCTCCAAAGTCTTCTTTATTTCTATTCCACAAAGCTTAGAAACATTACAACAACATAACTCCAGGTCTCCAATTCTAGATTGCAATGGGAGAGCATGCCTTATTATATAGCAAAAGGGTGGAGATTACAAGAAAGGGGGGTGCACCACATGGAGAGGGAGGGTGCACCACATGTTGAGGTAAAGTGAGCCAAGTATAGTGTGTATGGCTGCCACCTCTCTTAATTCTCCAATGGATTGCCACATGTGAGCAAGGACGAGAGGAGGAGGGCACCACCTCTCAAGAGGTAGGCACACCTCCTCATGAGGGCACCACATATCCACAAAAGGGGCGCACCTCCTCTTGGTAGCTTCCAAACTCAAGTGAACGAACCTCTAACTCACCCATTACTCTTTTCCAAGTGCCAACAAGGCTTAGTCAACTTAAAAGAGGGTGAGTTAACTCGAAACATGTCTCCAAAAAAAAGCATTTGTTGATTTTTTGTCTTTAATTCACCTTTTGTGAGTAAAAATGACTTTAAGTGATTAAAAAGTCACTATTTTCACTCACAAAGTAGGTACATAGGCAAAGTGGGTACTCTAAGCAAGAAAATGAGTACCCCCAAGGCATATGATGTCTCCTAGTACCACTTATTTATCTTAGGCATTATTTACAATTAAAATATCTCGTTTTTGTGGGAAATTTTTTATTTGCATAAAACATTAAAATAACTAAGGGGGGCTTAGCGCATTTCTATGAGACTCTAGGAGGATGATTAGCATGGTAATATACATGACACTCTAGACTTAGACAACACACACTAAGGCCTGACCATCAATACACACTCCAGCTTTGGAGTTGATGAGTGCAAAAACTCAGAAATTATAACTCGCTTAAAAATTTCAAGCAGGAAATAATTAATAAGTAAAAAAACACTCTAGAGTAATGCACTTGTGATTAAGTCTTGGAAGTTGGGAGGCTAAGCCTTTTACAAATTTCATCATGCTAACTCATCTTATTACAATTTCCCATGGGGGGTATGGAAATGCGGTATGGAGAAAAAGAAAAAGAAAGGTGGCGATATTGGTTGGCTGGACTTCTGAACTCTGAATTTTGAACAATTCCTTGTTCAATCTTTGGCAGCTCAACTGCAAGTCCATCCTAGTGCAACTTGGTGGGTAACAGGACCCATATCCAAAGGTGGTTGTGCTTCAGTTCAATCCCCCCCACAATGCCCATCAATGTTATCAGAACTACACCGGTCATCAAACCGGTCGACCCCAAAAACCTAAACTGGACCGACATCGGAAAAAAAACCGAAAAAAAAAGGGGCTTTGCTACCAATGTAATGAACAATAAATCATTTACAGGAAAATATCCAACCTAAGAAGGATAACATGAAAGAATCCATATGGACAAATAAATATACAATAATAAATATGTGTTGTACAATGAGCCTTGTGACAGTATATATTATAAGCATTAACTAGTCATGAATGTGAAAGGTTGTGTCCCTTATTTTATTTAATTAGCATTAGTATTATTATTTTATTATTATGTAATATATCTATGTGAGCTATATTATTTCCACCCTGAATTGTATTTTAATTGAATGAATGTTCGGTAGAAATTGGACATTTTAAATGCTTTCCAACAGCTAAATGTCTTATACTTTGTAAAGCAACAAAAGACTGTAGAAAAGCAAATATATAAAGTACTTTTAAGACACTGATTTCTTACCTTCATTTGGAGCACCAGATACTCCTGGAACAGGTGGTTCAGAACTTGCAACAGGCCCCTCAAGTTCACTTCTGCATATTGCATTTACTTGTTTACCACATAAACCAAGATTACCAACAAATCTGCAAAAAGATTGTGCCTTGATCTAGTTAGAGGGGATCCAAATCTCCAAGTCAAATTTAAATCTAACTAATGCATAATAGGTGTAACTATTGCATAATCGGTAAACACCAGCACAAAAATTAAGAGACTCACTTCCCCACACCATGCTCCAAGGAAAATGAAGGCTGAAGCATATTACCATTAACAAAATTTGTTTCCAGATCCGCCTATGGAGGATCCAGGATGCATGTTTACACAGATCCGGATCCCACAATACCCTTGTGGGATCTGTTTGGCGGCCTAAAACCCTAACTTTTGCCTATTAAAACAGCCCTTTCCCTCTTCTACAACACACAAATCTGAGCTTTTCATTGTAGTCTGCATTTCTGGATTCATAAGCTAGATTTTGAGTAAAATATATTTGGAGATTTAAATTTTCTATGTTTCTGGTTCATGGAATTTTATCAAATTTATTACCACCTGGCGATATTTTTCCTGCGATATATTGTTTTGCCCAAAAATATCATATTTATCGCAAAATTTGCGATGAATTGCAGATATTTGCAACACGGGTATTAACACTCCATTAATATTTATGAGCAATAATTATCTGTACAAAGGTCAATTTATATGTAAGATGTTACCAATATAAAATTTAGAATTTAGATTGTGTAAGTAGGGATTAGGTGGTTAAACTAACTTAACCATTTAGAGATGTTATAACTGTAAAAACACATGATGTAAGTGTGTGTGAGAGATGTATGGCTGCAGCATTAATAATAAAGTCAATTCTTTATTTTCTCTCTCCACCATTCTGTCTATGATTATATACACTCTAAATTCCTATATCTTTTAAGGTTTCAGGTGGTGGATCCAGCAATCTAACCGTACAAAAAGAGAATACAATAAACCTTAAATAGGTAAATCCCCCCCCAAAAAAGATTCAACCAAAAATTAGAAAACCACAGTCTGCAACTTTCTTTCCTTCACAAGAAACTGAATATCACAAAATTTCCTCTTCAGATTTCTTCAGTATTGCCATCCATACGTTCTTTGTGGAGAATATGCTTGCCTGAGTTTGTTGAACATATTATGTGTGCAAATTATCAATCCTGTGGGAAAGTTTATGGATAACAGCAGCCAACACTTCTCTTCAAAATATTTGTCATCAAGCGCTATTATTTTGATTCAAATGCAGCATATATTACTTCAAAGATCAAATTAATACATCTGGAACAGAAAAATCACAACACACAAACAACGAGGGTCCTGGGAAAATACAACCCCTGAAAAGCCAAAAAAGAAGCACATGAGCATGGGCACCAAGAGAGTGGGACTCAACATCACGACGGAAAAGACAAAGTTTGACTCTCACAAGCAGATCCAACTTCCTCTTAAAGCTCCTCAAATTCCCTAAAAGCAGAAAGGAGAGGGCTCCTCCTGAAAAGTAACTTTACATCCATGCTTCCACTGAAAACAAATAGCAATCAAATGAACTGACTGTAATGGGAGTTTGCAACTGTCCTGAACCATCCACATGTCACCAAGAAGAGGACCTTTCAAGTGCTCGTATTCTGATGGTAGATTTTCTATTCAATACCAACTTACAAGTTCTGAGCAGAGGGAATCCAAGAGCTTTAAGTTTGTGAAAACAGCCCCTCTAGTAGAGGGATCACCTAAAACTGCAAGGAATATAAAGCTGGACCCTGTGAATCAAGATGCAACAGTTACAATAAAGTTTGCCAAGGGTCATATGAGATTGGCATCCCATATTTTGCATGACAGTGAACAGAGAGATGATAAATTTGTTCTTCCAAAACTTGATCTGGAAAAAGAGCAAATAAAGGCCAACAATGTCAGGTTGTCAACAAAAGATGGGCAATCTGAACCAACCAGCCCTTTGCTAAATGATTTCATCTCGCACTAATTTTCATTTTCTAGAACCTCCGACAGAAGAAACTCCCTTAAAATACATCTCGTACAAGGAGATTGGTATTTGCTATAAAAACTCTATCATTATACTATACATAACACAACTGTTCTTTAGTATCAAGATCCTAAATTTTATAGTATTGTAGCTCCCAAGCATTCCATGAAAGCAAAGAAACCTTTATGACAATCAAGTTCACAAAGATCATAGCGATTTTCTGCAAATAAATCTTTTGCAGAATCCAACAATCTAAAAGATGCAAAACAAATGCTAGATGAGAGCCACAACAAAAAATTGTGCACGCATGCTGATAAATCAACTTATAGAGCCACTTACGATTCCTCAGAGAATCTGTTGAGAGCACCACCAGCTGGTATTGGACCAGTCAGAAAATTGGTCGAAACATTGCTTCAAGAAAATTCATAGACAAGAAAACCATTATCAAATAAAAGCAAACAATTAAAGTCCAAAAATATGCTTGATTCATTTTCCTTCTACATGACAATACTAAAGCATAGGGCAAGGAACTAAAGGAATGTAGCTAAGTACAACATAAACAAACTTACAACATTGAAAGTTTTGTCAGTTTCCCAAGTGACGCAGGAATCATACCACTAAGCGAATTACTCGAGATGTCTCTGCACATGAAAATAGGATACAAGACAAAATGACATATGTCATTAAGTTATACGTGAATTATGTCTTAAAAAATCAACAAATTCATTTGATGTCCCTACTCCACCAAAAACTAAATTTATATTTTTTAAATTGAAAAAATGAATTTATTTTGTATTTTTTAATGCTTTCCACAAAGTGATACTCAATATCGACACTTAATGTATATTGTATTATTTGGCATCGTATACACCAATATTTTTTTCAAATGTATGTGGCAATGTGATTATTTGACGTTGTTGTTAGTTTATATTTTTTTAAATGCAAAAATTAACTTATTTTTGTATTTTTTAATGCTTTCCACAAAGTGATACCCTGGTTTTGATGCCTAGAAGATGTTAGATTAAATTAATCACATGTTTTTATTAGTGGTTAGTTTGATAGGCGTCAATCCAAGTGCATTGAGTCATGATGACATTGTGGCGTAAACGTATAAACAATCTTTGTAAATATGACTAGCTCAAAACCGAGGGGAAAGGACTGATTAGTGAATGGACAATAACTAGATTTGAGGGCTCAGTTGCAGTGTTATGTTAAAGGTTATAAACATAATAAGTAATATAATAACCACCAAATCTCTGCAAAGAGCACAAAGAAGATATGAGTACAAGTGACAGGAGGAAAGGGGAGCCATGGGTAGATATTCCTCGTCATTTGTCTTTTGGAGATTATCCCACCATTTCTACCATGTGCCAAAGGAGAAGCTCATCCTTTTACCTTTCAAGTGTCCAAAAGAGAATCATTGATGTTATGGAGAAAGGCATGTCTGCCTCAGGGAAAGGGAGATTTATAATGTTTAATCTTCCTTTAAAAGCTCTCTTCTATTATTCATGAGCATGGAAAAAATTGTGCCATCTCCCAAGTCTGAAACTCATATCAATGATTGTAACCAATACCCCGGGGTCATGGAGTTGAGAGGTTGTGTCTACATGTACTAGTCCAAATGGTTTAGTGGTTGGAGGATAAGAATCCAATGTTTTAAGAAAGAAATCCATGGTTGTAGAGGAAGAAGGATAGAGGGGTGAGCTAGTATCCTACTAACCCATGTCCATTTGTTGAATGTTAGCTTTAGATGAACCAAAAACAATCTTACCAAGTTTTAGTAGAGGGCAATCTGTAAATGCGTTCTTCCTACATGCATTGGAGCACTTGTTGAGATGGAATTCCTAAAGGACTATGTCACAGAGAAGGGTATTTAGTGCTTGTGTTGTGATTGGCTGAAAGGAAGAGGGCCGTAGTTAATTGAATGTTGGTTGTGATGTCTAGAGTTTGGAGGCTAGGTAAGCTAGAATCATGCTTACCCACATGCATTTGTTGAAAAGCCAAAAACTATCTTACCAAGTTTCACCATAGGGTGATTCATAACTGGGCTCTTATTCCTTGCACTAGAACACCTGTTGAGATGGAATACCTAAGGAACTATGTTGCAAAGAAGGGGATTTTCATGCTTTTGTTTTGATTGACTGAAAGGAAGAGGCCCATAGTTAATTGAACATTGGTTGTGATACCTAGAGTAACCAGTGTACAAGAATAGGTTGAGGCAAGAGGTATTGGGGGTGGAAGTGAGTGAGAGATTGATTCCAGTGAATTTCTTTCACCTTTGTGGTCCCATACCATGGCTTCACGGTACAACAGAATCCTAAGGTTGGACAATAAATGGTTCGTTTGAAATGGGTTCGTGGCTGGATTCATATACAAAGTTGGGTGTTTGTATTATATATGTAAGGCTTATTTCACTATTTACATTTCTTTCATTTAACACCATGAATTTTGTTGCTGATTTGAATTTTGTTAATGGAATGGCCCCAATCAATGGAAATGTTGTTACCCAACATGATGTAATTATGGGTTGGATTTCTATCATGAAATCTGTTAATGGGTTGGGCAAATAATGAAGAATTGTTACGTATTCGGTGAGTTTTATTGCATAAGAAATTCGTAGGGCTGTTGTGGGATGCCAATTGTGCTCACAGAAGGTAAATCCCACTGGTTCATGAGAAGAGAAAATTTTAATGGGTGCCCCAACAAGCAAGAGAGACAAGTCCGAGCACGTTACACAGTTAATGGATTTTTTCCCCAAAGTTTTTTGTCTTTTAACATCAAGACCCTCAACAATGTTTTGGTGATGTGGTTGTTGTTGAGATCATAAGTTAGTGGATCTACAGCGAAATCTTTAATAAACCCTAATCCAATATAGCAGAAAAATATAACAACACTTCAATAATGATCACAATAGAGATGAACCTGTACCACATGCTTGAAAGAGAAATCCAACACCAAAGAAAGAAAATCGCTATCCAAACACAAGTACTAGAGAGGACTGTGATATTTAAGTTCCCCCTATGCATTTTAGCAAATAACAGCTTAAATGAATGATTTCAAAATGAGGAGGATGGTGTATTTATAGTATATACACCTAAACTTCCATTAGGGTTTATGGCACTAGCCCTACGAGGGTGACTAGGCCAACCTAGTCAAAGATAGATAAGTACAATAAGATGGATTAATTACCCATATGTAGGCTCAATAAAGGCACCAATACCTCAAATAGAGAGTCAGCACATGACCTCCAATGAAGATTTGCCAGAATCTCACCATCCCCACTTAAGCTGAATGAGAAGGCACAAACAAGGCATTACATCCACATATCATCACAACAGATCATCACAATACCCCTTTTAATGTTGATTCGGAGATCATCAAAGCCATAACACTCGCGAAGAAAACCTTCACAATCGACATTGGGACGGATCATGCTAAACAGAATATTGATGGAGCAAACTAGTATTTATCACGAATAGGAGGGTTGGCTGAAAAAAGCACCCAAGATGGGGGTGACTCTGACCACTATGTGGTAATACCTACAAAGAAATCAACAGCATCAATGAGAGTAGCAACAACGAACCTAGGTAGAGACAAGAACACTGAGTGGGTAGGACCATCCTCATCATCGTCATCCAACAGTTGTGCATCAAATCAAAAGTGTCATCTCTGATCTGAATATCACCTGATGGAGAAGCATCAATAGTCTTCACATCTAAGGTGTCAATCACCTCATCTAAAGATGGAAGACTGGAAGATACATCAAGGAGAATAGAGGGACCAAATGAAGGAGTCATCCCAACTGACTGTCCTGTAACTATAAATGAAGGACTCAAAGGAGTACATACAAGTGGACCAACAACATCAGATGGGGATGTGGAAAGATCCACTACAACTGGATGGGAATCATCAACAAGTGCCCCAATAAGAGAAGAAGAGTCATGATCCATGGATATACACTGTCAACTATCAATGGAATCATCGTTGACAAGAAGTAATTGAAGAGACCTTGGCAAACCATGAGAGAGAGGTTAATTGAAGATAATGTTACTACTTGGATCTTCAACACATAAAATTTAGGCAAGATAAGATCAAAATGAGCTTCAAGGAGAGAATGCCGTAGTTATGATGGCATGTGGCACTAGAAAAAGTTTAACATGATGAAATGCTTGTTTAATGGAAAACACCCAAGCTAAGAGGAGGGCATGTGGACTTAAAATCATGAAGTGAGGCTTGCATTTATTGTTGGATAGATTAGCCCCAAGGTAACGGGTCCCAACTTAAAAGGAATTATAAGAAGCTAAAAGAGGGCAACCAACACAAAAATCACTCAAAGGAGGAGGTGTGTTGCTTTGGGAGTATTCAAGGCAGCTTAGGTGTGTGCTAGGGTTAGAAGAGCCCTAAAACTATAAGAATGAAACCCATGGAGGTTCACCTTAGCTAAAAGCACACATATTTAGGTTTAGAATGTTGCTTACTCACCCTAAAACCATAAAAGAAATAAACCCTAATTTAGGGTTGTCTAGGGTGGAAGCCTGTAAATAAAGGACGTTTCTCATTTGCCAAAGGGGGTGTAATAAGTGTGAAGAAGTAAAAGGGCATTTCAATTTGAGGTTTATCATCTTTCTTTATAAGCATTATGCTCTTCTTCAAATGAGAAAAATTGAGCAAGAGCACTTCAATCAAGGGCCCTCTTCCAATCGAACTAGTCCAATCTTCTTCAAGGAGGTATGTTTGGGCCTCCAATCTCATGTCATATCCCAACCATAGATTCACTCCAAACGATCTTTCTTCTCTCCCTTCCCTCTTTAGCATTCGATGAGCGTTAAGGTACTTTCAATCTAATCACTCTCTCTATGAAGGGTGACATACATGGCCCTATTCTCCTTTGAAAAAGGGGGACAGTCCTTCGTGGGTGTGCACAGGATGTATCATTATGACCATCACTCGTGCCAACCATGCAGGTTGGGAACGTGCCTTTCATGGGTCAACTTGATAGTTGAAGAAGAGAAATTTTGCTCCAATAAGAAAAGATAATGTTGAGGTGTAACCCTCCTTACTTCTTCTTGTTATCATTGTTCAATAAATGGATATTATTATTGTCATTTCTGCATACTAAAGAGTTCTTGCTATCTTTTCTTGTTCATGGTTGCACATTATTTAAGGCCAATTTGTAATTGTTGTGAGGCATATATTTATTATTTAGAAGGGCCCTCCTCTTAATTTCTACATAATAAAGAAGACCTATGTGGCTAGTTGCAACATGTTATCAACAACCCAGCTACACCTCGTTCCATTTTGTTCAAACCCACTTGATTATTTCACCTATTTTATTTCAAAGAAACATCAATAAACAATCGTTTCTAGGGTTTTCACCCTTGCGCCAAAAAAGCATTAACCTAAAGAGAGAGGAAGTATTGTTGTGGTGAAATTGGGCAATCTTCAAGAGTTCCCCTAGGGTTTCATCTTCTTAAAGGACTTTATAACGTTTGAAGTGCAAGTTTCGGAGGTAAGAGATAACACCACGATGTTCAATTCCTTGATGAGATTTGGGTCATAAAGATGATACCCCTGAAAAATCTCATTGTAGCCAACCAGAGTCCCTCGAGGACTATAAAGGCTCGATCAGATATCTCACCTTTAATGAGGTGGTTAGACCCATGCACCTAATCCAAGAATATGGAAGAGTGAGATAGAGGGTTTTTCCTCATGCAATTGCTCATAAGGGGTCATACTAGTGATCGCATGTGTAGGTATCTAAATGATAAGGTGTGTTTAACAAACAACGACCTCTCTCCAAAAAGATAATTTTATAGTCTGAGAATGAAGCATACAAGGAGCAATTTCCATGATTGATCGATTCTTATGATCAACCACTCCATTTTGCGCAGGAGTGTGGGAAACGATCTTCTTCTAAGAGATGTCATGAGAGCGAAGACACTGTCAAAAAGCATTACCAATGTATTCTCCTACCCCATCAATCCATAGACACTTGATATTCTAGTTGCATTGTGCTTTAGCAAGAGTTTTGACCTCCCAAAGTTTTCCAAACACTGCATCCTTGGACTTAATGGTATAGACTCATAGACACCAAGAATAATCATCAATAAAAGTGAGGAAGTACTTAGCTCCCACAACAGAAGAACTAGTCATATGACCACAAATATCATTGTGAATTGATTCATGGGGCTTAGAATCACGCCTTCAGTTGTCCTTTGGAAAGGACACTCAATGAAGTTTACTTATCACACCAATCCTTGCAAACACCACTAGGAGCGTTGATCTGTGGAAGACCTTGACCTACGTGAAGATGGCTCATGTGTCTCAAGGATCCATAAATGGTGTGACCAAGATGAAAGTGCCATAGCTTATTGTCATCGACTGCATTGGCCACAACTGCAATGAATTTATTCAAGGTGGGGGTTGAAGAAGACTTCTCCAACTTGTACATTCATTCAAATTCATCACAATATCCAAAAGCAACAATTTTGAACCTAACATTTATTTCTTTAAAAACCCATATGTTCAACTAATATTCCACATTTTTATTGGTATGTGTAATGCAATAAATAGATAGTAGATTTGGTACCACTCCGTGAACATGGTGAACATCCCCATACTCGACATTATCACTAACAACAATGCCACAAGCAAAAATTGGGAGAGTTGTGTCATCATCGATAGTTACCTAATGACATTTATGCTAATCACTGTAGTGGGAGAGAAGGTTCTCATGCTTCCTCATATGCTTAGTTGCCCCAAAATCTACAATCCATTCTAGCAAAGAGTTGGACCACCATAAGGTAGACTGCACAAGAAAGTGTACAGAATTACCAGCCTTTTCTTCAAACAGTGCATGGCTGCAAGCATGATCCTTATGGAAGTAAGAGCAGGTCATCCTCTCCTTTATGGATTTGAGAGTGTGCCTTGTATACTCATGTATGTACGAGGAAAAAGCCTTAGAATGGCCTTTGATCTCTACAAGGTAGTTCACCTAAATTCCTCAAGGTGACTTGATGCTAGATAAGGTTTGAAAACACATCATCTAAAGTAGGCAAAGCAAGGACCTTGAGAAAAAGAGGAATGTTGTAAAAGATGATAGCAAAATTCTTGAAAGCAGGAGAAAGGTGATTAAGGACAATATTAATATATACAGAATCATGTTCACATTGGCCATCTAATGTAATAACAATGTCATACTTTGGGTTTTTGAACCTGGAAATATACTCCTTGACGGTAGAAAAAATCTACTATTTTGAGGATGAGGAGCTTAGTTTCAAGTTAGTTGACTTGAGTAGTGTTCACTATCCCAAATAATTTTTTGAAAGCATCCCAAATTTGCTTTGGACTCTTGTTACCCTTGGTGTGATGAACAAGGTCCGGCTCCACATAAAGAGTGATCAAACCTAGGGATTCATCTTTCTTCAAACATACTAGATCATAGTTGTCATCATCTTCAACCATAAGCGAACTCTTCAAATACATCCATAAGCCTTTGCTAAGAATAAGGGCTACAATTTAATTAATAGAAAAATAAAATAGCACTTTAATAATGATCACAATAGAGATGAACCCATACAATGTGCTTAAAAGAGAAATCCAAAACCAAAAAAGAAGATCGTTGTCCAAACACAAGTACTCAAGAGAGGAGCACTATAGATAAGATTGCTCGTAGGCCTTTTATCAAATAACAACTTGAGTGATTGATTTACAAATGTGGAGGATGGTGTGATCATACACCTAAACCTCCATTAGTGTTGAGGGTGCTAGCCCCAAAAGGGTAACTAGGGCGACCTAGTCAAACATAGATAAGTACAATAAGAATGGGTTAATTATCCATATGGATGCTCAATAAAGCCATCAAAACCTCAAATAGAGGGTTGGCTCATGTCCTCAAGTCAAGATTAGCCATAATCTCAACAGATGTTTGCAACACGGATATTAATACACAAATTAAGACTAATAAGGAATGTTTTAAAATTGCAATCCACACAAAACATTCTAGCCATAATCTCAACAAATGTTTACAACACTGATATTTATACAGAACTTAAGATTACTAAGGAATGTTCTAAAATTGCGATCCACAAAACCCATTCTATAATGAAACCTTATTATCATCCTTGTTACCCACCAAGTTGCACTAGGATGGACTTGTAGTTGAGCCGCCAAAGATTGAGCAAGGTGTTGCTCAAAATTCAGAGTTCACAAGTCCAGACGGCCATTATAGCCCCCTTTTCTTTCTTCTTCTTCTATACCGCATTTCCATACCCCCCATGGGGAACAGTAATAAGATGAATTTAGCATGATGAACTTGTAACAGGCTTAGCCTCCTAAGACTTAGACAGGAGTGCATTACTCTAGAATGTTTTTTTTACTTATTAATTATTTCTTGCTTGAATTTTTTAAGCGAGTTATAATTTTTTAGTTTTTTCACTCATTTTCCTCCAAAGTTGGAGTATACACTCATGGTTAGGCCTTAGCTTGATCATCTAAGTCTAGTGTCTAATGTATATTACCATGCTAATCATCCTCCTAGAGTTTTGTGGAAATGCGCCAAGTCCCCTTTAGGTTTTTTAATGTTTTATGCAAAAATAAAATTTCCCGCAAAATTGGGATATTTTAATTGTAATAATTCTTAAGTTAAATAAGGGGTACTAGGAGGCATTATATGCCTTGGAGGTATTCGTTTTTGGACATAGAATACTCACTTTACCTAAGTACCCACTTTTGGGAGTAGAATTAGTGATTTTAATCACTTAAAATTTATTTTTGCTTGCAAAAGTCAATAAAAGACATAAAAATCAGCAAATGCTATTTTTTGGGGAAACATGTAGGGAACACGTTTCAAGTTAACTCACCCTCTCTCAAATTGACTAAGCTTTGTTGGCACTTGGAGAGATAGTTGGAGTTGAGTTGTTGAAGTTTAGACTTGAGTTAGGAGGATCTCTCTTTGGGAGGTGCACCCCTCTTAGGATAGGTGGTGCATTCTTGAGGAGGGTGCCTACCTCTTGAGAGGTGGTGCCCTCCCGCTTGCTCTCACCCTTCACACTTGTCATTTAATGAGAGTTAGGGAGAGGTGGCAGCCCACAAACTCACACTTGGCTCTCTTCCTTCTCCAAGTGGTGTACCCTCCTCTCTTGGGCTCTCCATCCCATTTGCTATATATGCAAGCTTGCTCTCTCATTGCAAACTAGTTAGAGTAAGAGAGAAATGCTTCTGGTTGTAACACTATTGTATTATCATTTGGAATAAAAGGCTTTGGAGGCTAGATTAGTGTAGTGATCTCAATGTGTGGATGTTAATTTTCAATGTGCCAAATTTGTGAGGTGATGTTGTTTCAATTATTTGCTTTCAATTTGTGGAATATGGATATGATCTATTAAACTGGTTTTTCTTTCTAGATCAATTGTCTCTAATTGAATAACACGATTTATTAAGTTTGTTTTCATTTCTAAGTCTTGTTTCTTTATATATGTAATCAAATATTTCATGCTCTTCTTGTTTGACTGACATGTTTTCTAGATTTCATATGTAGGGAGCACTACTATTTAACATTTTGTCGCAAGTGTTTGAAGCTCACAGGTTTGCATCCTCTTCATCTTCAAGATCTATAAGGACATAGTCCCTCTTTCCTCTTCCAAGAAGACTCCATTTTGCCCAAGGATTTCAAGGACTACAAGCTATTCTTTCTCTCTTTCTCAAAGAATATTTATTTTCCTCTTGGTTAATTCACTGCATGCAAGTATTTAGATCAAATTTTTAGTTCAAATCTTCAATATCTAATTTGCATGCACAAGACAAGTTAGATCTACTTTGTGCTCTAAAAGGTTTCATTCACTAATAGATCTAGCTTGCATTTATTCTATCTTTTAGCTAGTTTCAAAGAGAATCTAAAGGTTAAATGATAGAATTTACTTAGAATGCTTAAAAGATTCAATTGGTAAACTTAGTGACTTTCTATTTAGTGTACTTTTACTTAGCAAATTTTTGGGGTTTTTCTAATAACGTTCAAAGACACTTCAAAAGTGTATTTGGGCGTCTTTTGTCTTTGTTTACTTGTTGTTTTGTGCAGGTTTGCAAACAAATAGGAGGATACTCAACCAAATTTTGGCGGAATCGGAGGCATCTGGGACCCCCGAGATATCAATAAACACTTCTAAAACATTGTAAAGACTTGTGATCCCCCTATGAATGATCACAAGTCACTCCAAAAAAGACTATTGTAAATCCATTTATAAAATAAGTGGGGCTACAAGCTCCCACTCTTCATCTCCCCTTGGGGGAACAATGTCTTTTGTGATTGTGTCATTTTTGCAATTTTGGCTTAAGTTTACTTTTCACATCTAAAGATAAGTTAAAGTAACTTTAAAATCCATCACAAGCACAATAATCTTTAATTTAAATTTCCTTTTGCAAAGTAGTCACTAATTGCTAGATTTAAATTTATGTCCTTTTTGCAGTTTCAATTTCTTGCAAATAAACCAATCCCCTCAACTCCTCTAATTAAGCTTTATGTTGAACAGAGGGACAGTGTGGATTTAGTAATTAGACAAACATTTTCAATTTTCGCATTTCAATTTGGCAAATAAACCCATCCCCTCAGCTCCCCGGTGTTTGTTAGGGTTTTTCTCCCTGTATAGGATTTCCCCAGGGTACATGTGCTGTGAATTTTCATGCTGGAAATTCTATGATTATTGCTGTTCAGTTTTATGATTCATACTAAGCTAAGTACTTAATTTTTTTTAATGTTTTATGCAAATAAAAAATTTCCCACAAAAACGGGATATTTTAATTGTAAATATTGACAAAGTTGTATAAGTTGTACTAGGAGGCATTATATGCCTTGTGGGTATTCATTTTCACACTCAAATACCCACTTTACTTGTGTACCCACTTTGTGAGTGAAAATAGTGATTTTTAATCACTTAAAACTAATTTTACTCACAAAAAGTCAATAAAAGACAAAACATCAGCAAAGGCTATTTTCTGGGAAACATGTCGGAAACATGTTTCAAATTAACTCACCCTCGCTTAAGTTGACTAAGCCTTGTTGGCACTTGTAGATGTGTTATGGGTGATTTCTTAGTTAGTTAACTTGAGTTTGGAGAAGCTTCCAAGAGGAGGTGCGCCCCTCTTGTGGATATGTGGCGCACTCATGAGGAGGTGTGCCTACCTCTTGGGAGGTGGCGCCCTCCTCCTCTCTTCCTTGCTCACACTTGGCGTCTAATTGGAGTGTGGAGAGAGGTGGCAGCCCAAACCCACACTTGTCACTCGTTTCCCTCACATGTGGTGTGCCCTCCCTCTCCAAGTGGTGCGCCCCTCTCTCTTGGGATTGTCACCCTCTTTGCTATATATTGAAGGCATGGCTCCTTTGGTCAAGTTAGAATAGAAGACTCGGGGTTATGTTGTTGTAATGCTTTCAAGCTTTGTGGAATAAAGAATTGAAGACTTTGGAGATCATTATTTCCGTGTTGTGCAAATGTGTGGATGCCCATTGTTCCATTTGATGTGTTGAGGTTATGGTAAATTTGTTTCTTGTAATTACCTTGTTCATTTGTCCTTGAATAATAAGATATTAGAGAGCTAGCTTGCATTTCTAAATCTTGCTATTTCTAGCATATTTGATCTATGATTCCATGCTCTTCTAGCTTGATTTGATCTATGATTCCAAATTTGTATTGCTTTATGTTTCCTTTTGTGAAAATAAGATTTTTACAACGAACAACACTCTGCCTTTCTATTTTTCAATTTCAGTTAACACGTCATTTGGCATATTTCCCCATACTGTATACATATAGTTGACCTCATTTTTGGCCTATGAGATTTAAATCAGAAAGTGTTCTGATTTCCTTTACTTATATTGATCTAAACTGACATATCATCTCAGCTACCCTACACATATTCTACGACCCTCATTCAAAATCTTTGATGTCTTGCTAAAATAAAGGGGACCTCGTCACCTAGACTGCACCTAGGACTCACAAGGGTACTCTAGGCAGAAGTAAATGGCATGGATAATCTTTGAGAATTGATGAATTGATTGGAAAATAACTCAGTATACTTTTAATGTGTTAAGGGCTTGTTATTATGGTTGCACAGTTCTATGATATGGGCATTGTTTCGTCATTTGCATCATGTAACTTATTATACTTATGGCCTCAAACTATCGGTTTTGTTGAGTAACGTTTGATACGAGTTATGATTATTGGCTCCTTTGTTTCCCACTTGATCATTTGGTTTGGATTAATATGGGCATTCTTGGTTTAACAGAAAATAAGCGCTAGACATACATGTCTAGGGAGCTTGTTATACAACATTGCAATGAATTTTGCATGGTAACTATCACTTTTGAATGTTGTTAGAACAAGTGCAAATGCCTAGCATTACAAAGCAATTTGAGTTATAAAACAATACTTGGCACATCTAAGAATCAACACTTAGCAATTTGCATAAGTTATCGTGCCTTGGTATTGGTGTTCAAGGTGATGTATATAATATGGTTCGTTTGGCTCAACAGCATTGCATGTGATATGGTTTGAATTGCCACCCACGAATTACAATAGATTTTCACTCTGCATTTAAGTTGAGATATGGTATGATGTTTTGTATTAGGCATTGGGATATGGTGAAAATGGAAACCAATGGTGCACTCTGCCCTTTTCTATTTTGTACTCCCCTCACTCTATTCAATTTAAGGTATAAGGCATAGCATTCAAGCCTCTTCCATTCTTGTCCATTGATTTACATCCGAGGGCTCTCTTCCAATTTGACCTTTTGATGACCTAGTTTACCATGCATTTGAGCCTGCTCTCACTCGTTTCAACTCTTTGGAAATTACTTGTTTCTGATCTAGCAATTCACTTTTGAGCCCGCCATGCAAGCATTCTGTAACTACATTAAGCTGATATTAAAGGTCCCCATGCCATTTGTGGAAGCCACCATTACTAGCCTACTCTTCTTTGTTGTTCTGAAACCATTTGAAGGGAAATTGGTGAAGTTTTGGGCATTGTTTGCTTCTGCATGCAATAATAGTATAGGTAATTTCAAATAGATTTATGAGCTCTTATTTGTTGGCTTGATAGTGTATTTGATTCTTTCCTTGGAAGAGTGTGAAGTTTATAGCTAGTTTTTCTTTTAACTTTGCCTCTGTCCTTGCCATCGACCTTGCCTAGGTCACTCTACTTCGAGTTTCGATTATGCTTCAGTTCATGGATAAATAGATGTGATATGCCCGACCTTTGTTTATTTTGTTCAAGCTGTCTCAACCCCATCTTCTAAGTTATGGTTCAAAGTTTGGTTAGTAGCCTTACCACCTCACCCATAGTTTTTATTCTCTTTCTATTTGTAAATAATTGGCAGAATCATTTTTCCCTAGCTTTGCTATCCAAAGCCACTGTTCACTTTCAGTTCTTTGCTCAATTCCGATTGCATAGACATGGTTTTCACATAAGCTTCATGGTCATAGATTTGGTTGAGTTGAGCATGTTCATGCCTTCACTAACTCTAAGTCGCTCTTGGAGTTTTGTTTTGTCACCTAGAAAATGAATATCCCATGCATAGTTCACATCCATCCTCTAGTTTCAAAAGTTGTTTGATCTTGCCATTGCATGCTAGCTCAGCTTTGCATATTTTGTGATGTCCCGTTCCCAAGAGTAGGCCAGCAGGGAGTGACTTGGTAGTCTATGTGTTCTCGTAGACTTTAGTCAGGCACAAACATGGAACAAGATGGAGAAATAAGGGTGAATTGATGGCTAAACAATGAATTAAGCCTAAAACTTAGGAAAAGTCACTTAAGCCTAAGTCAACGAAGAATTAAAATGAAAAGGTGTTAAAGGGGGACTTAATTAATTAATTATTCACCTTAGGAGGAAAAGCGCCTAACTTAAGTGAGGTCAATGGTGAATTAGGTTGAGAATGATATAAAGGGAGGAATTTGACCTAATTCCTCATTATGCATTGTTATGATTTGATGTTGAGAGTTCCCAGAGAAGGAAGAGAGTCGACCTTACTATTTTGTGGATTTATGGAGGAAACCATCACCGTTGATCGATTTCGATGTTGAGAGACACACCATAGCCCATCGAAGATACAATCCAGGTATTTCACCGTGTTATTCAGGAGTATCCAGTGCAGAGTGCGCAGCTCAGCCAGTGAGGGCGCAAGTCAATTTGATGGTTTGGGGAGCTACATGAGGTCCGAGTTCAAATTGCAGTTTCCTTCTGACCCAGTTGAGATCCAGCCAGGGCGCTCAGATTGGGCCATTCTCCATCAAATTCCGACGATGGAATCTTGTTGGGCGCATCATCCAGCCATTTAGGGCGCAGCTCTTCCGACAGGACATTTGAAGTTGCAGACGAAGCATCAGAGAAAATTTGCGGAAACCCTTCCCACCCAATTCCGCATTTGGCGAGACGATCGTTTTGAGTCCTATAGCAGCAGATTCTGTTGGTGGAATCATTTGGGGCACATCCAGTGTCCCAGGAGGTGCGCAAACACCCCAGGGGTCCAGATCCAGTGCCTTAGAGACCAGATCTGACATCCGACACTCATCCATTTCAGTCTAGAGGCCAGGTTGCATCTATTGGAGCAGTTTCCAGTGCATTACTATAGTCTATCCTTCCGGACGAGTTTTCCAATTTGTAGCGGTTACCGTACTTCTCTGGAATCGTACATTTTTGCCGATCTATCCGTGCATGCATCAGATCTGCCTTCATCTTCTGATCACGGGTATTTTAATGTTTTTTTTTTGTATTCCAGTGACGATCCATGAGATCTAGCTGACGATTATACTCTTTATTTCCAGTATGTTATTGTATTTCCATGCTTGGGTCGCATAATACATGTTATTGGGCAGTTGATGTTCTTTACTTCCGCATGCATCCTTTATATATTGTTTAAGCCATAAATACGCAACATGCACATGCAATAACCATAAAGATCTCAAACACACAACTGAAACGCATCAAGAAACCCCCAGTGTATCAGATCTACGAAACAGAAAATTAGATCAGTAGAAAATATCTTGATCAGCGGGATCAGGGAGATTTCAGTGGTATAAAAGCTTTAGTCCTGCTAGCCTGTCACTAAAGATTATGAGTGCAGCAGAAGACCTAGATGGTTGTGAGCACGTAAGTGACGAATATGTCACTTACAATAGGCGAAAGGAAAGAAGGGCTAGGCCTAACTTTCCTCCTTTCCCTCCTAGTTTAGAGGAAGAGGAAGAGACACACAAAGAAGCAGAGAGAAGAGCAGAGCGTGAGGCCGAGCGCAAAGCAGAGAGGAGGCTAGGTGACAGATATGAGCGACCAGAGGGAAATGGTAAGGCCCCCATGGATCCAGATGCAACCTTCATGCAGGTTATCAGTGATATGTTAGCTAGTCAGCGGACCATGTCTCAGTCCTTGGCTCAAGTAGCTGATAGATTGGCTATGGTGGACATTCCGGGCACACAAGCCCCGCATGCAGCACAGGGGAACTCAGGGGCAGGCGGTAGACCCCAGTCACCCACTCGCACATACACCCCTGCGAGTAGGATTCCCCGACCATTGTTTCCCAGTTTCCAGAGGGCACCCCAGGTAGCAACACAGATGTTGATAGCACAGAGACCGCCCACTCATGCAGAGGACATTGCAGAGTATCAGAGAGAGTATGCAGCATTGGGTCGTGACTTCCATCAAGACATGACCTTAGTCCAGTATTGTGGGCTCAAACTCAGGAACCGCCCCAAAGAGCCACAGAGAGGAGGGTCGCAGCCGCAACCGCAGCAACAGCAGGGGCATAACATTGAATTCATCTGGAAAGTTGGTAAACTCACCATACCTTCTTTCGACGGATCGCCCAAATGCACCGCCAGAGCTTGGGTACAGAAGCTTGACACCTACTACAAGCTCAACCAGATGATCGAGACAGAGGCCATCAGTTTCGCCACCTTACACTTATAGCATGAAGCACACGAGTCGTGGTATCATGGGTTAGTGACATTGGGCCACAGTCACATCATCGCTTACCAAGAGTTCACAGAGAGACTCATGGACAGATTCGACAGGAGGGATCCAGAGATCCATTTCAGAGATCTAGCCCAGTTGAGACAAACTGGCACAGCAGAGGCTTTCATCTCAAAGTTTCAGCGGGTAGCAGTGGCAGTGACAGATATATCTGAGCCCCGACTGATCATGTTATTCAGAGAAGGGCTCACAGAACCCTTGAGAGGATGGGTGAAGGCATACCGACCTCACACCCTACAAGATGCCATCCTATGCACTAGAGATTTGGCAGATTCAATGCCAAAAACTAGACCCTTTTCCAAATCCTTCGTACCACAAAAGGATCGGTACCGGAAGCCATTATGAAGGGAATGGAAGGGTAAGGAGAAGTTGGATGATGAGACG